>CM036555.1:5829807-6327307 GCA_020745685.1 Tautogolabrus adspersus | reverse complement strand
TTGTTGTTATGTCCTGCCTCCTGCGATATTCTCTTTCTGATATTGTCTTTCATCTGTGAGTGAACTTGAGTCTGTTTGTACACGTATACCTGACTGATTCTGATCAGACTCACTGCTTTTGCTGGATGTGAGAAGAAAATGATTTAAGTGACCAGTATTCCTTTCCCCTTTCAGTGAGTCTTTTTCTTTTTGACAGTTGAAGTTGAATGTTTTAATGATTTTGATGAAAGCTTCCACCACTAGAGGGCAACCTTACTGAGGATAATAATATGTTACTGAAGACTCACTGAGAGGAGAATGAAATATGTCAGGGCGGAAAGGAAAGGAGAATGGTAGGCAGTGGGTGTGTGTGATGTGTTGCTAAGGGGATCAGCTATCAGTCACTTTTGAGGAGGAATCGTTCTTATCACCTTCATGGCTTACAATAGATGGGGGTAGCATGTTTGTACTGAATAACTTCTGGCCTTCTATTAGCTCTGAGTAGAGCTTGGAGATGCCATAGAAACATCATCATGTCTTATAAAGTGAATCTTTTACTGCAACACTGGAAAATGTATTTTTGTTTAAAATGGGGGTTTGGATTAAGAGTCTAATGCATGAAAACATGTGTAACAATAAAACCAAAGTTTAACACGTACTCCTGATCATCTGTCTTTGTAATGATTCTGGTATGACTGGTTCCACAGGGTTTGACCTGGGGGGTCAAGTTGCCATTGGTTTCTCCCACTGGAAGAGTCCTTTCCCTGGGAGCAGCCAGAACCTTCCGAGTCCAGACTGCGTTCACTCTGAGGCCTCTGCAGTCCCGCCCAGCAGCGAGCACCTGGAGCCGGTGTCCTGCCCGGCGCCGCTGTCAATCAGCCCGCTGCCCACCTTCAGTGCAAGCCAGGAAACGCTCTGTGACAGCAGCACAAGTACGTACGCAGAAGAGATCAAACTGACAAATCAACATTTAAAGGTGCACTATGTAGATTTGGTAGAGAAATGTGAAAGTTGGAGAAATCTACAGATTCTGCGGTATATGTTCATAACTCTATACACAAACTGTGCTCAGAGGAAAATGTGGTCCCTGGAACACTGTTTGAAGATAAAATGCTACGCGAATAGTTGTGGTGGAGGGTCCGCAACAGTGAAACCGTAACTCTCCTGGTAGCTTTTAAGCTCCAAACAGTAATCCAGGGACCCATTTTTCCTTTGAATAAAGTTTGTGTATTTAGATCAGAAAATATAGCATAGAACTGTTTCACTTCTCCAACTTTCAAATTTCACTACCAAATCTACATAGTGCACCTTCAAAAGCGATTAGAAGAGCTCTGTTTGGTCGAAATATTATCAGAGGTGGCCTTAAACCCTTACTATATAGGTATGGTTTAGATGGCTGTTTAACAGGATGTCTCAATAATGTCTTTAATGGCTAAGTTGCAAATATATAACCTATACTAGAGGAGGGACAAAATACCTGACTTGTGGGATGGAATTATTAAATCGCTTTTGCCAAAATCTAATATTTGAATTTAAAAGAAATGGCACTCAGATTTCATAAATATTTTTGCTGGTTGCAAAGCATTCCCTTTTCCTGTGATTATATTTATAACTTCATTAGCAACCAGTCGACATCGACTCGACTATTATCACATGACTTTAAATAAATCTCGAAGTTGTGTAACCCCTAATACGTACAGGTACCCTTAGTTTCTCCTGTTCTTACACAATCCTTTATACATGTTTACCTATAGTGACCTCAGTGGAAAAAAATGATGATTGAAGACATTGTAATATGTAGCTTCCCTGTTTCTTTGTCTGGCAAAACAAGTACATGTAGAAATACAGCTCTAGAAAAATATGACAACTTCAAACGTATCTTTAATCAGCATCTCTACTGAAGCTGTGATTTAAATTCAGAGTTATTCCAACAGATATTGATTTTTGAACTCTTTCTGTATCAAATTGTGTGCATTTTGTCATCAAAAAAAGAACATTTACTTGTTTTCATATCTAAACATCTAAATACAGATGTGTTTAAGGGGGGTCAAGTTATCGAACAGTCTTAAGCCGTTTTCACATATGCACTCCTGAAAATATCTAGATAATTTCAGAAGGACTGCTCCAGAGATTTTACTGACCTGGCTGTTTACACATGCTCCTCACAGCGGGAGACTATCCCTGTCAGACGGGAGGGGGAGCGAATTTGAATGTAGAAGGGTCAGTGCAGTGTTGAATGTGTGTGGATAGTGAGTTCCAGAGGGAGGGGGCAGCTATGGAGAAAGCTCTGTCTCCCTAGGTTCGGTGCTTGGTTCTAAGTGGGGGAGACAGGAGGTTGGCATTTGAAGAACAGAGGCTGCGTGCAGGAGTGTGAGGGTGAAGGAGAGTCGTGAGGTAGGAGGGGGCCTGGTGGTTGAGGGCTTTATGTGTAAGGAGCAGGATTGGATACGATATGGGACCGGGAGCCAGTGGAGATTTTGCAGGACAGGGGTGAGGTGTTCACGGGATCGGGTATGGGTGAGAAGGCGGGCAGCAGAGTCCTGGATGTATTGGAGTTTACTAAGGATTGTGGATGATGTGCCGAAAAGGATGCTATTGCAATAGTCGAGTCTGGATGTGATAAATGCGTGGATTAGGGTTTCAGCAGCAGAAAATGAGAGTAACGGACGGAGACGGGCTATGTTTTTGAGGTGAGAGAAGGCGGTTCTTGTGAGCTGGGTGACGTGGTGATCAAAGGAGAGGTGGCTGTCAAAGATGACTCCAAGATTGCGGATATGAGGGGAGGGGGATAGAGTGGAGTTGTCTATTGTGAAGGAGAAGTTGTGAATGCAGTTGGTGAGGGATTTGGGGCCGAAGATTATTATCTCTGATTTTGCATAGTTGAGAGAGAGGAAATTGGTGTGCATCCATATTTTTATTTCATTGAGGCAGTTAGTCAGGGTGGAGCGGGTTTCAGTGGTGATTATATTGGTGGAGATGTAAAGCTGGATGTCGTCAGCATAACAGTGGAAATGGAGACCATGCTGGCGGATAATGTTACCAAGGGGGAGCAAGTTTATGATGAACAGGAGGGGACCAAGCACTGAACCCTGGGGGACGCCTTGGGACAAAGGAGCTATGGAGGAGGAGCAGTTATTGATGTTGATAAACAGGGTATGCTATGTATAGTCCAACGGAATGACAACATCAACAACAGAGCGCAGAACACTATACTGACGAACAGAAAACATAACGCAGCCGTTTAAGTATGTCCACGGAGATCATAGTGGTCGCGTGTTTACACTCTATGCACCGTGCAGCAGTCACAGTATAGAAACGTCACTCCCCCTTCTATTGGCTCAAGATGAATTCTCCTGAGAATATCCTGCGGCGTTCTCACATCAGCTCACTCAGACCTGCTGTGGAAAAAATCTAGGGGTCTGGCAGGACAAACTCTGGGTGAAGTCCGAGCGAAAAATTTGGCTGTTTGCGTTCACATATACAGCTCCTCCGGGAAATATCCAGAGTTTTTCATGAGATTACTGCAAGTGTGAAAGCCCTATTTGTGATCAGTTGAAATTGTGGAGTTCTCTGTGGAGTTTCAAAAAAACCTTAAAATGCAATTGAATTAATGATTACAAAATAATAAAGAACTAAGAAACAATTAAGAGTTTATCTAATCTATATAATCTATTCATATTTTCTTTGTGTGATTGCTGATGTTCCGAGTGATATTAAGGATTTTACAGGATAGGCAGAAATAAGCCTCAGGATTCAGCCTATTCATTTTTTGGTCATTGATTGTTTGAATTGTATTGTATGAAATGGATGAGTGTTAGCATGTAAAGTGTGTTTTTTTTATCTGTAAGTGAACTATTTACACAAATGTTTTTGACTGTTATTATTTTTTAATGAATGACCAAATTGAAAATATTCATTCAATCAAAAATATTCATTCATTTGTTTTCTTTGCATTATTTGAGGTCTGAAAAATGCCGCAATTTGTTGTTATCTCAGCTAGTTGTCATTTCCTGCAAATAAAGAAACCCAAATGAGAATATTTTATTTTGAAGTCGGGAGAAATGTTGTTTACAGCAAAACAAAAAAATGATCGATTTATGTAGCCCGTGTGTATGTTTTGTTCTGCGTTGTGTTCTGGTTTTTGGCAATGACTCAGGAGACAGTATGTGGGTTCTGGTTCTGGTACTCAAACTTACAACTTTAAATAGTGGAGCTAGAGAAAATATTTTTTTGCAGTGGTCTTTATTTTCTTCTATAGCTGTACTTCCAGGTTGTTTCCTGATCTGCAGAGGAGCGACAGAATCTGACAGACAGAATTTTATACTGAAAAGTGGTATAGACATGCTTAATTTTGGTGACATCAGCTGCTTACGTCCCATATAAGCTTTATCTGGACTGAGGGTTGTATTGTAAAATGGTAGCTGGTGCATTTTGTACCTCATTACTCACACTGAAAACTGATTTATGAATGGGTCTCTTGAGGGTCACTGCAAACAGCATTAACATGTATTCTTTACCTACATCTAAGGTCTTATTTTATGCTGACAAAAAAATGTGGACGACTCCTTTAATACCTACTTGTCAGTTAATGTGTGTGTGTGTATGTGTATGTGTGCCCTTGAGTCACCATCAGAGGATCATACTGACACTGTCATCAGTGCCAACTGTCATTGTTTTGTGCTACAGCAACACTGACAAAGCCAGCCCTCTTTTCTGATTGGCTGCTGTCTGAGCAGCTAGACCTCTGATTGGCTGCCAGGCTAAGGCTGATTAAGACTGCGATGAGCAGCACGAACCTCCTCTCTCCCTCTCTCTGCCTCGCTCGTCCTCTCACTGTAAACATCCTGCTCATGCTTGTGTGTATTTTTTTTTTGCGCCAGAGAAGATCTTTGACAGCTTGTGTGCGTTTTTTTTTCCTGCTGCCTGGTCATAGCCTCTCTGATATGACTGATCCGTCTGTGTGAGTGTGTGTGTGTGTGTGTGTGTTTGTGTCTTTGGATGTAAAGCTATGTTTGGACGGCAAATGCAGTGATGAAGGTTAAAAAGTGGGGATGCTGGTTTCCCTCATGGGACGTCGTGCTTGTTCGTTTTCCTCAGTGAGGTTTTTTGCTTGCTTGGGTGACCGCTGTGTGTGTGTGTGTGTGTGTTTGCATGTGTGCGTATGGGGGGAATTATTCCGGCTGTTTTGGCGTCTGCTGCGGCTGCTTGGAAGCCTCCCCCCCTCCCCACACCTTCCTCTTCCCCTCTGAGGGGTGAAGCAGTCTCTCTACCTTGCTCCTCCTCCGCACGGTGAGTGTTTTGCAAGTTGTCTTGAAGCGAGGGCTGCTTGTTCTCAAAAGAGTGGATGGTTGTTTTTTTTACGCAGCTCTCTCTCATGTTCTGTACGTTTCCTACTCATACTCCTCTTTACGCTTCATCTGTCTCAACCAGTGACCATGCAAGCATTTGACCTTCACATATACACATTGACATATTTTTCCCAACCTGCTCCCAGTCTCCTGTAGTAATTCTCCAATTTCCTCACAATCTTTTCTACTTCATCCTCCATGGTGCATCAGTCGTAAAAACACAGAAATGGGTCATGTCACTGAGAGGAGTTTGTGTCGAAGTGTGTGTAAGTGTGTGTGCCTTTCATGTATCAGTAGCAGGTTAGCAGATGCAGAGAGACTTTTCACCTGCATGTTTTCCATTCTGGACATGCCACACATTGTAAGCCATGAAGGTGGTAAGAACGATTCCTCCTCTAAAGTGACTGACACCTGATCCCCTTAGCAACACATCACACACACCCACTGCCTACCATTCTCCTTTCCTTTCCGCCCTGAAATCTTTTATTCTCCTCTCAGTATGAGCTGTCGTCTGCAGGCTTGGTTTTGTGTTATGCAATGAACCAAGCTCTTGAGGAGTGTTTGTTAGCTGATAATGACTTTTTTTTGCCCAAAGGGCAACTGATCAAATAACCCAAATTAGATCTTATTTGTTTAACAGGTACGTTGATTCTATTTATCTGATATTGTTTTGTCAACCTCTTTGGGCTGGATCTTTGCATGAAAGGTGGAATACAAATAAAGATCTTGAGATTTTTTATCTTAAAATTGTGAATTGAGGAGAAAAAATGTTCCTGAACCCACTTTCATGTTGCAGTAGTCCTGTTGTACTGTAAAGTTCATGTGGTCAGACCAGAAGCACAGTACATTTTTGCAAAGTGCTAGGCAGTGTAAAGACCCAAAACTACAGCAGATTTGCTTTGTGCACTGCAAATCCAGGGATACAATGAATTTGATCAATAATCAAAATTCACAAATTTGCAATGAATCATTTCATTTTCAATTAAAGTTTTTGTGAGAATTTTTAAAGGGTTATTACACACTAAAATTGTAACCTATTCCTCTGTGTCATTGATTCCCAACGGGTTTGGGCCCCCTAGGGGGGGCACCAAGGCTTTGTTTTTTCGGAGTTTTTCAAATTAGATTCCCCCATTATTAACTTAAATCACAATGACACACGATAACATGATTCAAAGTGAGTGATTAGTTGAAACTGCAAAGAGATTTTAAGTCAGAAAACACTACTTACACATGCAGAGGACAGGACAGGCAAAAAGATAAGAGCCATGGCTTTGTCCACAGAGGTCACCAAGACAAAATTAAGTTCTTCAAAATAGCTTAAGGTTCGTTCAAACCAACAGTGCAGAAAACTTTTAGTGTAAAGTGATGTTGTAGATTTGTTATCCTTCTGACTCTTTTATTGGTTTTCTGACCCTTACCTGAACTACGGTTAAGGTAAACCAGATTTTAATTGAGGTGTTACTTTTTTAACACAGTTAAATTGCCACTCACAGGAGACAGATGGACAGACCATTGGTTGTTGATCGACAAATAATAGCTGAGCTCACATACCTCCCAGTTCAGTAAATTTAACAATGGTCATATTCAAGCACTACAAGCAGGGAATTACTTCAGATAAAGACCCTGAATGCAATAACAGTGTTATTCCACATTAATAATCACTAATGCGTCAGTCAAAGTTATGCAAGGATGTTGGGCTAAAGTTTGCTTTGCTTCCACTCTGAATCAAGCAGCAACCTCTCGTTGAAAAAAGGGCAAGCAAATTTCAATTCCTCGAGTTTCCACTTGGTGTTTGCTGCAAAAGCCAAGGAATCCCCACAAGGTCTAATAATAATATCTAAAGCTCATTTTTTGAATGTTAAAAACTGGGAGCTGAGCTTGTTTTATTACTCATCCAAGACTTATCAATAATTGTGCATAATCAGGAGAGTGTCTCAGTTAACTGACAGGTGGAAGCATTGTAGCTGTTTGCCAGGAGGCTGAAGGCCTGCCTCAGCTTTACCTCTTTGCTGGATATGATTGATCAAAAGTTAGGGTAAGATAGCATTTCCAATATGGCGACTGCCAGCGTTGGGCTTCATAACACCTCCTCAGAAACCAATGGGTGACTTCACTGAGACTACGTCCATGTTTTATGCAGTCTTTGGTTGGATACAGATTTGGACATAATGTTCTGCTACATTTATTACAGTTACAAAGGCACACTGCGTGATAAAAGTCAAACTGAATCTATAAATCACAGGATCTTCCAGTGGTTTAAAAATGCACATAAAGTCAGATCTATGTAAGATTTGTTGTTTTCGTCATTTTCTTCTGATGGTTTTTCTGAAGTCTGTAAAGCAGAGACTAAGATAACCTGATTGAAAACACTGGATTCTACAATTCCTGCAATGCTATCCTGTATTTTTTAAGTATATATTTGAACATTTGTAAGAACCTAAAGTCTACAGCCTGACAATGAGAGGAGCTGACGATATGAAGTGCTTATTAAATATGCATCTGACACACTGAAATAACAAGCATAACCTACTTACTACTGCATGTATTAATTTACATGAGCTACTTGCTCCAAATACCCGAGGACCTGATTCACAACTAGTGGGTTGATAACTTTAAATTTTTGATGTCATTCATGAAAAGAGAACCCATCTAGGGACAGTGATACAATGGAATCCGCTAATGACGGAAGACTCACCACTCTGTTGGTCTTTCTAAACAACACATTGAATGGATAAATTGCAAAGACAGACACATTTGAAACTGAATGGACTGAAATTATTTTAAAGCCCCAGGATGACTTGTCAGTTAAACTCATCAATAGTTCAGATTCACAGTGGCAGCTAAATTATCTCTAAGATGTAACGCAGCGACCCACCACTAGCCGGGGCTGTAGCCATACTGCAATACTCTACTACCCAGATGTAAACCAGAACAGCGCAGAGTAGTTTGGCAGTATTTTGATCTAGAAAATGGAGATATGTTGTGTGTAGGCTATATCAGGTTAAACTTACATGATCACTCGACTAGAGCAATGGGTAACCAGCACGCATGTGAAGTAAACCTGCAAGGAGGGCTGAACACGAGCGACGATAGCACTGCTAACGTTAACCAGGGAGTGGCAACATGTTGAATAAATTGCTCAATTATGACTTTTTCCAAATGTTTTCTTACCTTAAGACTAGTAGACTGATGGTATTTGATTTGATTCGACTTTGAAATGAGTTGCCTAGTTGCTCCATGCCTGATTTGTGTAAATAGGCAACTACGCGGCCGTTGTGGAGTAATCTTTTGCCCACAAGTAACAACAAAAAAAAGAAATAATTTAATATTTTGCTTTAATAATCAAAAATCTCCAGTTACCCCTTAATTTTAGGGGAGATTAATCCCCTTGTGCCACTGTGTCCCTATGTTAGCAAATGTCAGTTTGCTGTTAAATATTTCAAGGTCAGCAACTTTTCAGGACAGGGAAAGTCAGAGTTACTGTTAGCTAACATTACTGCTGCTACTGTTAGCGCCCAGCTCCCACTTGAACTAAAAATGTGAATAACTGTTCAATAGCTCGAAGTTTGTGGATGTTTGCTTGGCCTCTGGTGACTTAGTTTTCCTCTTAATTTGATCTGGGTGTTGTAAGATGTGGGAATTACAATTTTATGTCAGAATTACCATTAAAACACTGTGAATTAAGAGTTCTGAAGGGAGCAGTCTGTTACACCTCTGGACCATGTGACCTCAGCTGTGGCTTGGATTACTGATAAGGGCCGTTAAAGTTTGATGGATATATTGTTTGACTGACTCGACCAAGCAGCTTAATGGAGGCTAATATGAAGTGTGTCAGTCCTCTGAGAGGCAATATTTATAGTAAGCACTTTTTCTCTGCCTCTAATGAGAACAAAAATGTGTGGAATGGGTGCTGAGGAGAGCAAATTAATGAGCCCTGATGCGCACACACACACAGACACGTGCGCACACACACACACAGACACGTGCGCGCACACACAGGTGAGCACACTCCCACCAACGGACAGAGCGCACGTCGGGCCAGACGTTTCTGACTTCCCATATCAAAAGGCTCTGGAAATGTTCTTCCAGAAGCCCAGAAAGATACACTGCAGTGACAAAAGCTGCACACTTTGTGGATAATTGTCATAAAAAGAAATGTTCCGATGTGTAGTTCAATGTACAGTTCAAATAATTGTTCAGTTGTTATATTGACTGCTGTTATTAAAACAAACACATGAACACCATGATTCCTTTAAGTGTTTGTGTTGGTGTCCCCCCCCCCCCCCCCCCCCCAAAGCTATAAACCTAGGGAAACACAGAGCTGTATAACTGTTTACAGAGCAATACAAGAGCAAAATTGGACCTAATGGGAATTACTTGGCTTGTGCAGCCAGCACCAAGTGGACACCAGATGAACTGCGTTTTTTTTTTTTTGCACTTCTGAATTGATTTTAATGATCTTGCCTATTGGTTGCAAGCTAGGCTTTTATTACATTTGGATAAGCATCTTTTTCTTTATTCTCCTTTGTGATGTTAATCGCTGTACTGCTAGGCCACTTGCACTAAAACCTCTCAATAAAGTTAGAGACATAGCAATGTTTATCCCCGTCCCCCCACTTCAAAATATGGTCACTCCTTGCTAAAAAAAGAAAGATGGCTAATGTCGATTGCCAAACCCAAGGATTCAACAGATATGGGGCACCAGTGGTCTAGTGGCCAAAGTATGAGGCTATAGTCCTCACATGGGCTGCCCGGGTTTGAATTGGGCCTGTGGCTCCTTTCCTGCATGTCATTCCTATAGACTGTGAATATTAATGGACGAAGCCTGAGTGACATCACCCATCTGTTACTGCCGGGGCTTTTGGAGTCCCTTCGATGACTGTCTCCATTCTGGTAAATGCTGTCTCAACCTTATCCTTCATAAAATCAAAACAGATAAGCTATAAAAAGATTCACCCCTATTTTGTCAGTCCTATTTTGTTTTGTGTACCAAGCTGTAAACATGTTAATTTCTGCTGTAAAAATGTGCGTTTCTGAATGGGGTGTATATGTGACTCCTGGTGCTTCTTCAGCCAGCCTCAAGTGGACACTCGACAAACTGCAGGTGTTTGCATTTTCGCATCGGCTTCATTTTTTAACACCGGAGGTTGCCGCTTGGTAATTCCCCACTTTCTTTCTCCCCAACACTATCCTCTGTTCTGTCTCTCCAATAAAGGCATAAAAAGCCCAATAACTAAATCTGAAATAAAAAGGTAGTTCACAACGTCACTTTGACTACTTCCCCTTCACTTTTTCTGTTTAGATCAGTAGCTGGCAATTGTTTTAAGTCCAGATAACAGTAGGCCCCTAATGGAAACAGATAAACCTGCCTCTTTCAGGTAGAAAAATGTGATTGATGCAGGTTGATGGACTTGTTTATAAGCAACGTAATTGAAAGAAGAACTGGATAGTTAAGTTTGCTACAGCAGTTACAAACACTGTAGGACAAAAAAAAAAAAAAACACTGTAGGACTATTCTCTTCAGAAAAAAGGACAATCCACCTGATGTTTTATCAAGTGTATCTCTTTCTAAGCCCAGCTGCCCTGCAACTAAATCTCCTGATGGAATAGCTGAACCCTTGTGTAAAGAAATACTTACTGTGACTCCAAGTAAAGAAAGTGAGCACTGAGCACTGTTATTTTTTTCAATCTGAAATCCATCACATTTCTATTTGCTGCATACATCGGCTCCAATGTTCCGAAGCTTCAACGGCTGATTAAGAGACGAGAAGCTTCCCCAATCTCTATCTCTGTCCCCCGTGCTACGGCTCAGCAAAAAAATTAAGCTGAGTCACCTCTTATGTCACAAATGAAAACTCAGCACGTAAACCCTTTAAGACAGCCGCCCACCTCTCCTGAAGTCTTCTTATTCCCCAGAGAACTGAAGTAATACATACAGACCTATCGAGTTGATTTAAGATATTTTGCTAATCTTTGAATAATTGGTTTAATCTGAAGACCCCAATTTGGTTGACAAATGGACACAATCAGCTTGTCTTTCAAGGTCCTCGAAGATTAGTTTCTTAATCAGGAGATGAAAGTTACTGAGCTGTCACTTTTTCATTTATGCACTTTCTCTTTTCTCTCTTTCCTGCTTTTTCTTTCATTCCACCTTTCTATTTTGCTTTCACACTAAAGCAACAATGCAGGTAAAAAGTTTACAAGTGGCTTTTCCTCAATTGTTGCATTTACTGCAGACATTTTGAACAAAATTCTGGCATTGATTTTCCAATCGCCTTGAGTTTTGTGGAGATGGCCGACAGAAGCCCTAGGTAATAGCTGAATGGTGTTTGATCCAACAAGCAACAATCTCTAGTGGTGTTTTCACACCTACCCAAAACTCCTGAACATTTCTCAATATGTATAGGGGGAAGCTGCATGTGTGAACACAAACAGCTGCATTTTTCAACCCGACATTACCCAGATTTTCATTGGCAGCAAAATGTCCACGTGAAGTCGGGGTGAGCTGATGTGTAAACATTCAGGAACATTCCTCATGAGCGAGGGGTAAGGGGTGATGACGTTTTTATATCACCCAACCAGTGAGCGACTGGTGAGAGACGGCTGTGAGCATTGTGTACTTAGTGAAGCTTATTCATTCTCTTCTGTATTCTTTACCACTCATCTGTTGATACTGTGAATACGCCAATTACACTCAGCAGTGATATAAAGGCACAAACTGTCATCATAGCGTTGGACTCTGTTGATTCGTATGATGGTCCTTTTTACATCATGTCCTGCCTTATGAGAGGCATGTGAGGTACATAAATAAATCAATTTAAAGCTCCTGTGAGGAATTTTTAGTTGGTTATGAAAAAGCCTGAATTTAATATTGTTGTATCTTTATGAGCTTTAAAGGCAAACAGGACTATGTGCTTAAAGATCAATTATTTCAATCCAGTTATTTTGTATGTCTGAAGCTGCTGCTGCGGGTAGCTGTCACACAATGTCATTAACAGCACACCGCAGAAACCACCTTTTTTTACATTTTTTTTTACTGTTAAAAGACAGTAGTGTTATTTTTCTTGGTAAAGGACACTCTACTTACACATGTAAAGGATGAAATCAGCAAAGCAATCCGGGGTACTGCTTTGTCAGCAGGTGTAGCCAAAATCGACAGAAACCAAAAGTTCCTCACAGAAGCTTTAACGTCTTCATTCTGTGGTGTGAACTCTGTTGTGACTGGCAGTGATAGCATTGAAGTGCCAAAACCAATAAGAACACAATGAGACAAATCAGTGGACGATCTGTCACTAGGGCTGGGCAATAGGACTAAAAATGTTCATATCAGTCAATATTGATAATTATCACGATACATTTCAAATCATTATATTTTTCAAATTTATAGGCACATTTTCGCTCCTGAGTGAAAGTTGAAGAAACCAGATGGTTAATTTTGGTTTAATAATTCCTTTTACTGTCAGATAATGACAAAGTATACTTTTCACAATCTTAAGCTCAGTGCACGGTGCTGGAAAACGCTGACATGAGAGTTTGCTGCTGGGGAGTAACACTTACTGGCCTGGTGTTTGTTGAGGGTCCACTAACACAGTGCCATTTATTGCTTTCGGTGGGTTCTGGGTGATGTTGTTTCAATTGGTGGAAAAAGGTTTGTGGTGTTGCCTGTTTCGGCTGGCCCATGTCTTCGGCACAATTTACAGAGCAGGCTGCTCTGTTTTTCTCGGACTGTTCATAGCCAAAATATCTAAAAACTCGTGAAGTTGAGTGGCTTTTCTTGTCAACCATGTTTTCTCCTTGCTTTGAGCAGGTAGGTTCAGCGTTTTCTTCAGTGTCGCCATAGCTCATTGCAGCTGTGTTTCCATTCCGCGTATCAGCGTATGGGTGGTGTAATTACAGGTTTAAAGATATTAAACTTTTATGCAACATTTGTTATATATCCATCGAGAAAAATCACATCACGATAATTATCATTATCGTTTTATTGACCATGCCTATCTTTCACATCTGCAAAGGTTGCCTGAAATTTGAAACCATGGGTCTGTAGTTTGCATGTGTAACAAAGTATTTTCATTGTGAAGCCAGATGCTCTTTAACTGTACAAGCAAATTACCCTAATATACAGTATCACTAATTGTTTAAAGCAATGCTGACTAATGGTAATGGCTTACTCAATACTTGTCTAGTCGCTGACAGAGGTGGTTTTTCAGTGCTCAATGTGAACTTCCACCTCAAGTCATTTCAAGTAGTTATAATTTTGTGTCCCACAGGTGTGAGTTTATCTCTACATGGGTTTGAGCCCCAACAGCAGAGCCCCCACCAACGCAGAGTTCCGCTGCAGCCCTCTGCCTCAGGCTTCAAGGCAGCGGAGAGAGCCTTCGCCTTCTCCTCCTGCGGGAAGGAGGCAGACATCATCATGGAGGAATCCTCAGCTGAAGCCCCGGACTCCAGCACTCAAGACGATGTGCCCCCCCTCGGTGAGGCCCGACAATATTTATTTACAGTATCTATACCTTAAGTTTTCTATTCAACAACGGCATTTAGGTGAGAGCAAGCACTTCTACAGGCACTTAGCATAATTCATACTAAAATAAGCCTTTATAAGATTGGTTTAAAGACTGAACTTGACATTTTATCATCTAATGTCACCATTCTAGATGACTAAATTACAGCTACATCAAGGAAGATACTTTAATTAACAATAGAATCGTTTTGTTTGGATCAACCCTCCTATGTTTTACATGTAAACAATAATTATTTAACAGATGCAACAAACTGCAAGTGAAAGAACCAAGGAGTTAAATGACCAATTTCAGCCAAATCATACTAATCTTACGGCTGTTTTAGCCTCTTTTCAGCTCATTGTTTTGGTTTCAGGTTTGGCAACTTTGGTTTGGTCCATTTGGTTGAAATTCGATTTGAAATTTGGTTGATTTGTCAGTAACTTATCGGTTTTTGCTTTAAGTGAAAGAAGAAAATGGAATATAAGTGAATTCATTTTTTCCAGTGTTGTTTGCTTCCAACTTCACAGTCTGTTTTAGGCCCTAGAAAGCCGACCAGCTCCCGAGGAGACAGATGTGTTTCTCAAAAGTTGGTTGAGTCCCGGTAACATATCCATCACATTATTTTACTGTGCTCTCCAGCTGTGAAGGATGTTAATGTGCTGCTTGAGAGGGTGAGGTCAGGGGACACCAGCAGCCCGTCCCGAGATGACGACTCCACCTTGCTGAACCCGGGGACCCCCAGCAGCATACTCGACGAAAACTCCAAGTCTAATCCTGTGCTCCCAGAGGTCAGTGATAAAAACAAAAACAAAGTCATTGCCTCCTTCATCCAATCTGAAGATTAGGTAGGCCAGTTTTGGAAAGGAGTAGTTTATACAGGGATTATAGTGCAGCAACAGTCAGGTTAACATCCATTTAGTCAGCCATTCATTATGCAATACATGATAAAAATGGAACCATTTATAATCAAGGTGGTAAACTCATCCTCTCCATGGAAAGATACTTTTCTTTTCTGACTCTGTCTGTTCTCAGGTGAGGAGTAAATCCAGCGGCCTTTGTTTCAGCGATGGAAAAAGCAGCATCGACTACATCCTGGTCTACAGGAAGTCCAGCTCCCTGTCAGAGAAGAGGGAGGTGTTTGAGCGGAACATCCGTGCAGAGGGCTTACACATGGAAAAGGAGGTAAACAATGTTTCAGTAGAAGAGGGTAGTATACGATTAATGTCTGACGACAATTAGTGTGCACCTCCTCACTCCCGCTGCGCCACTTAGCTAACCCGGCGCCCAAAAGATGCTTACTTATCAACATGATCTGGTTTGATCCTTCGTGTTTGGCTTACATGCAAATTGAAGGTAGCTTTTAATTATTTAACCTGCTGATCAGCTACAAGAGAAACTTCTAGATGGCTATTGTTATCTCTTTATGCCGTGTCTGTGTTGACAAAAGTGTTTTTGCTGTCAGTGCTCAGTGATGGAGCAGTGAAAGCAACCCTGGTCAAGTTGCCATCCAGAAATAGCTCGGCAACTTGGAATTACTAAACAAGGAGCCTTGTTTGGTTCCTGCTCAGACAGAGAATGAGCTTTTCTGTGCATAATTTGGCCAATGTGCAGCTGCATTCACAGTGTGCAACATGACATCTGTTGAGACTAATTTGTGTGAAGAAGCAATTTACTGCCCGGTCCTACTATACATGTAATCTCAATTGGCCAGATTGCGAAATTTTAAAACTCTCTGAGCCCTTGTGCTTGGTTGTTTAAGGTCTGAAAGCTTAGTGCTATGATGATGTCTGTTGGTGAACTGACTAAGGAGCTAAAACAAATGTGCTGATGACAATTTTCTCCCCTGTTGCTTCTCATTCAGCTAAAGTGTCACTCGAAAGAATGGAAAATGTGATTATTTAGTTCAGGGTTTTTGTGTTTCCTTCTGCACTTTATGCTGATGCTGAGGCATCAAGGTCATCATTATGTAGAACATGCAGGGGAAGACAATACTTATTGTCCCCTTCAGCAGCCCACTTATCTTTGTTTGTTGTGTGGAGTCATTCGGTTATTTTTAGATCTCTGTCCCGTGAGCTCCTGATTCATGCACCTCTAGACTCACTCCTACTCTGTCAGGACATACAGGTGAGGAAGAGAGGAGAACCTAACAAACAAACAGATCTATGTTGTTGAATGTATGTCGATGTACGGCTGGAAGGACAAAGGCATAATGCTCTGAAAGAAACAATTACAATTTTTTCACAACATATTGCTGAGTTGTTGTTGCTGATATGCTATGTCACAAATTTTGCAGCCTTTTAATCTTAACTATGTTATCATTTTATCTTATTAAATTAACAAAATGTGTGTGTGTGTGTGTGTGTGTGTGTGTGTGTGTGTGTGTGTGTGTGTGTGTGTGTGTGTGTGTGTGTGTCTTTTGTTTCCTTACAGGCCTCAATAACAAACAGTGATGTGATTTTTCTGAAGCTTCATGCTCCATGGGATGTTCTTTGTCGCTATGCAGAGCTCATGAACATCCGCATGCCTTTTAGGTGAGACAACAGAATAATAAGTAAATTATTTTTTATATTAAAGGTCACATTTAATTATATTTGAACCCTATGTTGTTTACATTCAAGTTATCTAGCTTATAGTCATGTTCTTCATGCATTTCATTTATTGCTATGCTTATTTGGGTGATAACACCACCAACTGTCAATCAAGAGAATAAGTGGAAACTGGCACCAGAAATGTGTATTTCTGGTGCCAGGATGCTCCTGCCCAATTAAGACAACAACAAGGACCCATTCATAAAAAATGTACTGCGTTACAAGTGGTCAAAGAGCTTCAGTTGCTAACGTACAGCTCTTGTGAGAAGTTGCTAACTGGTTATGAAAAGCACTGAAAGTAACACTGCATGAAAAACCAGATTATCGGTCCTGTAAACGCCCGGGAATTTCTAGGATTCCCGGCAGTTAATGGTTTATGTTGCTTCGTGAGTAAAATCCAAAATAACTTTCGGGATTTATTTCAGGAGGAAATTTTTTTACATGAACCGACGGCATAAGTTCATGAGCAGGTGAGTGTCCAGTCGAAGCTGCAGCATGAGATTTTTTTTTGATAAACTCACCTCTTGTAGATTTAACTTAACATTTTACTCACAGGATGGAAAAACGCATCAACAAATTTCGTGGCTGGCTTCCCCGCAAACCCATGAAGTTCGACAGCGACACTCTGCCTGACCTGGAGGAGAATGAGAGCTTTACCGCCCCCTTCAGTCGATCACGGATTCATCAGTAAGTTTTTACAGAGCTGTCCTTTCAGAACTATAAGAAATGACTTAAACTTTATCTGTCTCTGCCCATTCTCTATTTCCTCTCTCACACTTTTTCTACTTGAAATGCTCTCTGTTGCTCCTCTTGGAACATGGACTCTCTCACACATTCTCACAGGCCTTTACACATACAATCAGTCACAGCAGACATATTTGTAATAACTGGTTCATTTCAACCCAGTTTCATCATCCACAACAAAGACACATTCTTCAACAACGCCACCAGGAGCCGCATCGTCCACCACATCCTCCAGCGGGTCAAATATGAGGAGGGTAAAAATAAGATGGGTGAGTTATTTCTCGAGGCACTCTGAAACTTCTACACATATTTGAAATGAAAGGAAATTGACCTAGAAAAGGCTTCTGTAAAATGTTGAATGTGACATTCAATATTTGCACAAATAAAACTGGATTTAAAGCCTTTCGGTCCCACTACAAATCCTATATCTGCTGTTAATACCATAGACTGCGTGAAACAAGGGGATGCAGGCTCTTGGTCCTTAAGTGAGGCCAATTACACTTTTACAATATAAACAGTTTCTAGTTTGGATAACTACAATGACTGCAAAGCAGACTACAAGTTTTGCAAACCAAGGTCCCACTTTGAGCAGTGTTTCTAACCTTTTTTTTTTTTCTTTGGAGCCCCCCCTACTTGTAAAGTAAAAGGAAACTATTACTAAAATTATCCATCTATTGGAGAGGAAACAAAAACAGGAAAAGAGGAAGAGGAGTAAGCGTTGGGACAATGGCAGACATAATGGTGATAAATGCGGGTTGTAGGGCCCCCAGTTATTTCTTGCCTGGGGCCCCAACAGACTCTAGAATCAACACTGGCTAACTTAACAAGGAGGCAGTAGAAGCAGTAGCTCATCTGCTCATCTTTTCTCACATGAGGTCCCATATGTTTGGGTTTTTTTGTTCCACTCAGCAAGACTAATGAGGTTTCTTCAATTTACGATTGCACAGAGAGGATCAGTACCTTAGAAAACGGATTAAGCAGCAGGACGTAGAATAGGTCAGACTTAGAGCGTATTATTACAAATGCCCTTTGCTCAGACTGCAATGCATGCTGTTTGAATTAAACAAAAAAAAAACATATTCTAATAGTATTTGAATTTTAATGAGCAGTAAAATCCCTTGTATCTTTGATCTTTCACTGACAGCATCAGGCATCTGCTGCTCTTGACTCACACTTCTCTGTTTTTCATTCCAGGGCTTAATCGTCTTTTGAGCAATAGTTCATATGAAGCAGCTTTTCCTCTTCATGAGGTAATTATGCTCATCTCCATAAGGAGATGTCGATGAGTCAACTGCGTCCTGTGTTTTCTATTGATTCCATGCAAGGAATAGTACATGGTTAACATTTCTCCATTTCTGTGTGTGTGTGTGTGTGTGTGTGTGTGTGTGTGTGTGTGTGTGTGTGTGTGTGTGTGTGTGTGTGTGTGTGTGTGTGTGTGTGTGTGTGTGTTGACCTGTTACAGGGGAGGTACCACAGCAAGAACTCCATCAGAACACACGGAGCAGAAAACCAGCGACACCTGCTGTACGAGTGCTGGGCCTGGTGGGGGGTTTGGTACAAATATCAACCCCTGGACCTCATCAGGTACCTTCAGTCAGTGATTTTAAATAACACATTATAAATCAAAGCACAACAGGTTGCAGAAACAATACTGATTTTTGAATACACGATTGATGCAGCCTCTCAGAATCTGAACAAAGTGTCTTCTTTTTTTAAAGGTTTATTTTTGGGCTTTTTATGCCTTTATTTTAGAGATTGGACAGTGGATAGAGTCAGACACAAGGGAGAGAGAGACAGGGGAATGACATGCATGAGGGAAGCCACAGGTTGGATTGGAACCCGGGCTTGCCACATATACAGAGGACTATAGCCTCCGTATATGGTGCACACGCACTAACCACTATAGGCTACTGGCGCCCCAATATACTGTTTTAACACATGAGGCTATGACTGCTGCTCCTTTGATTTCGTATGACTTTTAAGGAACTCACACCTGTTCCTCTTGTGCTCTGCTGTTGTTCCAGGAAGTATTTTGGGGAAAAGATCGGTCTGTACTTCGCCTGGCTCGGCTGGTACACGGGGATGCTGTTTCCTGCGGCTCTGGTCGGCCTCTTGGTATTCCTGTACGGTTTCTTCACTCTGGAGCACTGCCAGGTCAGGTAAACACACCTCCTCTCTTCTCTGATAAAAATATGTGTCCCTTGAGCTGCCGCTTGTATTCATAGATTTTTCTTTCTGCGGCGGAAAAAGTCTCATCTGCTTTAAAAAAGCTTCAATAAGTGCAGATTAGACATTCAGTTTATTGAACGAAAAGTCAGCTTTCTTAAAGCAGAACTCATTTGATATGACAGATAAGGCAGCAGAGTGTGCATATCCTCTTTTAAAATGGAATTAGTAATGAAAAAATCACCTTCAGAAGTTTGTTTGAAATAAATGTAAACGCAAATTTGATATATCGTCACTTTTTTTACACTTATCGTTTGTTGGAGCATCAAAAAAAAAAGAGTATGCTATTAGAAATCTGAGTCAGGCTTAATGTGAAAAGCTGCATAATTTCTATAACAGTTATTGTTTTGCCCCAACAAAGAACTTCAACTTTACTAACAAATAATAGATATATGATTCTGTCGATAACAAGTTTGCTGTATTTCACAAAAACAAGTAGTTTTTTTTAGCTTTGACAATGTTCAACATGTTACATTTCAACAAAAAGTTAAGATTGTATTTTTTTAGACAAGACATTGTATTGGATGATTTTTATTTGATTTATTTTTCTTTCTTGTTCTCTTCTCTCTAGTTGCTAGATACTTTTCTTTTTTCTTTTCTTAACAATTTGGAGAACATTGAGCTACTGTATGTATCAAGCAGTTTTTTGAGTTTGTGTTGTTTATTGTGTGTGGCATTGGTTGTGTCATGTGTTTGGTTGTACTGTCAGTATGAATGTCATGGATGTGTTTTATGTCACTTAAAGGGATACTTCACCCATTTGCATTAAGCTTTGTATCAGTAGTAAACTTGTGTTTTTATTGAATGGTCTTGCATCATTCCTCATTTCCCCCTAAGATGAGAAATATCTGTAATTTCTTTTCTGAGAAGCTGCCTCCAATGACGCAAAAATCGTCATATTGCATCATTGGCGGCTGTTGTGGTTAGCAGGGGTGAAACTACATTGCTAGTTCCTCATGTTTTCGACCACTGAAGCTACAGACCTATCACAGATCAGTGGGCGGGGCTTCACTGCCAGAATCGAAACTTAACATCCGCCATCTTGCTTTAAGGCTATGCTACCAGGCTCTATGGAGAAATCTAATAACAGCCGACAATGGCGAAAAAAGTATGTTTCAACTTCAAACTGATATGGATGAAAGGGATTTTGAAGGTCTTGTGCTCGAATCGGTTGTTCGTGGCTCTTTCTACGAGCCGCCCGCAATATTGCTGCCAGGTGCCTTCTGCATACAGACAGCGGCTGAACAGGGACCCTGAGCCGGGCTCAAGCTGGGTGTCTCTATGGATATAGCTCTTATGGACCGAGAATGGCGAAAAAACGTATGTTTCAACTTCAAACTGATATGACTGAAGGGGATTTTGAAGGTCTTGTGCTCGAATCGGATGTTCGTGGCTCTTTCTACGAGCCGCAATATAGCGGCGAGCTGGCTGCTGGTGCCGACAGGTAGGCTAGCTAGCCTAACTGGCTAGGTCCGCGGCTGTGAGAGGAAGAAGGAGCCGGGGCAGACTTGTGTTGTCGGTGCTGTCACTGTTTGCCTATGGACACAGACATATAGTCTGTTTTCTTCCAGGAATTTCCAAGATGCCAATTCCTTCTGGAAGAAATCTCTGAATCAGTTGTGGAAACTGCTGTATTATTATTATTAAATGTCCGCGAGTAATGCTGCATTCAGGTGCTGCTCGGGTGATCCAAGTTTCCGAGTTGGGAAGTCGTTCTTCCGACTTCCCAACTCGGAGAAATCTTATTGTCAAGTTATATTTAAGCAAAAAGTTGATGTGCAATACGTGCATGAATAAAAAGTATGTTAACAAAATACAAAACCGACTTGAGCAGGTGTTTCATTTGCATTTTACAACTCGGAATCTCATTTTTCCGATCCCACATGAATGCACCTCTCCTTCAGCGGGAGTGTCCTGCCGTGCTGTGCATTCTGGGAGTTGTTGTCTTTGCCGAGAAAAGGCAAAAAGACACTTTTTGCCTTTTCTCGGTCAAGAAGGCACCAACTTCAAAATTTATTTCACATTTCTACTACATATATGACCCAATTTCCCTACAGATTCATGTTTCAACGGGTGAAGTATCCCTTTAATGAAATCTTGTCAATGAAGATATGGCGACCCCAGGAAGAGTAGCTACTGTTTAACACAGAAGCTAACGGGGATCTTAATAAACAAACAAACATTCAACAAACCGTTCATTAAGCAGATGTGTGTTTTGCTGCATTCATGTGCTGCTCCGGTGGTCCAAGTTTCCGAGTTGGGAAGTCGTTCTTCCGACTTCCGTGTGTTCACGTGATTCCAGTTCGGAAAGTCTAAATGTTGTAACAACAGCAAAAAACAGCGTTGACGCTACAAAGAAGATCAGTGAAATGTTCCTGTTAAAAGTTATATTTGAGCAAAAAGCTGACTGCAGCACCGTCTTGTTTTTAGACACCACTGGAGTATATGCTCTTAAAGATGTCCGTATAGATTTTGGAGAACTTGGGATTAAGGTTTTCCTGGCTCAGTGTAACGCTGCAGTACTGGACGATCTGGAAAGAGGAGGATACTATGATGAAAAAGGTCCTGATGGAGGAGAGAACGAAATCATATTTTTCATAAGTGAATTAATAAAAAGTATGTTAACATTAACAAAACATATTTTGCCGCTCATGTGAAGACGATTATGACGTCAAGTCAGGAAGTCGGGCACCTAATTATTTTCCGAGTTTCCGAGTTGTTGTTCCGACTTGAGCAGGTGTGCATTTTACAACTAGGAAATTCAGTTTTCCGATGTATCTGACACCACATGAATGCACCATTTCTGTGCACTGCCTGCACCTGCACCTTCAACCAGCCAATTGCACACGACTGTGCCGATGACTAACATTTCCTGTAGCCAATGAAATTCTCCAAACATGGATATGCTGCTTCAATCAAAACTTCGGGGTTATTTCTTCATGCACACAGTGAGGAGATTAATTTAAAGTTTGAGTGGTTTTCAGAACTGCATAAAAGTATTAATACAGTGATATGTATACCAAGATAGGCTATGAGTCTTGAATTATTTGGAGAAAACAGACAAATCTATGAAGAATTAGACATTGAGAACCCCATGTAGCCAGAATGGAATGATCATTGTGCTCAACTGTGAGACTGGCAGTCAACTGAGGCTCTGACGTACGGATTTTCAAGTACTCAACTGTATGGGGTCAACCCTCATATATAAATATATATCTATATTTTCAGCTTTGGAGTCGAACACGGCTCTCTGAAGTTTGTTTAGCTATGTTTACACCTGCAGACTACAGTATACTGCAGAATATTGTTAATAAAGTTACACTACTGATTGTTGTCACATGCAACCACCAGCTGATATCTGCATGAGAAATACAGGCATGTTTAGAGTGAGAGGAGAAAAGACAAAGCAAGGTATCACGTGGTCCAAACAGTGGGGGGATGGTCAGAACGGATCCTGGATCAACTGTGATCTGTTGCACTACTAAGTACAGTATGTAAACCATTCAACAGTCTGATTGGCTGAATGTTTTTCTCCAGTAAAGAAATCTGCCAGGCCACTGACATCATCATGTGCCCTATCTGCGACCAGTACTGCCCCTTCCTGAAGCTGTCAGACAGCTGCATCTACGCCAAGGTACTGTCACCACAACAAGGTCACAAAATGTTCACCACTCTGGACTTTGCTAGTTTTACCCCTGTAGAATGTGCAGCTAAAACGCTGTTGTTGTGATCAGGATAAATATATTGATTTTGTCTTATTTTTACATGATGTAAAGAACGTTCCATCTTCTTCTCAGGTCACACATCTCTTTGACAATGGGGCAACTGTTTTCTTTGCTGTATTCATGGCGGTTTGGGGTGAGTAACATGTTACATTTATGTACCTACTGTCTGTCCCAGGTGTTTCTCGTGTTAGAGCAATCATTTAGATGTTCTTATTATTTTATTTCTCTATCATATTATCAAAACCTTTCTTTTTGGACCCCCAATAAATGTAAAGTTTGCATTTATTTTAAGTTATTAAAGTCTACCGAGTCTACTTATAGCTCTGTTTTGGTCTCCACCTGCAGGGTCAAACATATATCTGACACTGTACCCGATAAATCCACTTTGTTAACCAGGAAGTCATTTAAGTTTTCTTGATGTGCCGTGGTTTGCAGATAGCTATATTTTTCAAAACAGTCGCCTTCTGCTGCAGAAAGTAAGACTGTGGCTGCGTCCGAAACTGCAGTCTTTCTTACTATTTAAACCGTACATACTCAATGACGACCTCACATTGAGTATGGAAGTATGATCCAAAATCAGAGTATGCAAGAAATACCTGGATGTTTACTAGATCGCCAGAATCTTTAAGTATGAAACAGAAACATACTGGTCATACTAAACTGCCCCACAATGCATTGCGGCTCTCAGACTGTCCAAACACAGAGCTCGTCAGCCAGCCAGCGGCTTGAAATAAAAGCTCCATCCTGAAATACATTTGACATGTTGCCAAATAATGTTAAATTACTTGTACGTACTTGTGTTAGTAATGAACATTTGCATATTGTTGTTCAGTATATTTACGGACTGATGGTCGCGCTAGCTTCATGCTAGCTCATCGAACAGAGCTCGGACCGGAAGTATGTCATGTGACCCGTTTTTTAGTATGTTGCTGACAGCATACTAACCATCAGGTTGGTATATATAACCTGCAGTATATTTTAGAATGTAGTAGGCAGTATGTAGTATGTGGTTTCAGACACAGCCTGTGACTGAACCAATCCATGACCAATGCAGATGACCAAGAGACTAAAACAATTTGCTGAAAGACTCTAAAAGGCATCACTGATCTGCTGGTACATCACAATGATAAGCACATCTCACATCACATAATGAGCTTTGACCCAGTGTCCATATAAAATGACTAATAAGTGCAGAATTACTTTTATTTGTATACAAATTCTCATTATAAGAAAACATTGTCCGTGTAAAACAGAACAGTCATAACTACATTTTAAAACACATTTCATTGCATATTATTTGTTCAAGTTTACATTCATCATAATCATCATAAAGTGAACCTTAACAGGCCACATTTAAATACATTTTTGTAAAAGCGATGAGGCAGATGAGCAGCCTGTCAACGCTGGACGAGGTCCCAGGGTATAGAAGGTCCGAACAGATAGTTTCTGATTGGCTCATATTGTTCAGCTGAGGCAGACACGGCAGGTGATGAAGCAGCAGAAGCATCGTCATGTAGCTGATACGTGGCTGGTTTATAAATGTTAAGATGGCAAGATGAGGGAGCTTAGAGAAAACCAAAAGAAACAGAACATTTACGAATTATCATCCTTCAAAAGAAAAAGTATGCAGTCAAGAATAGTGACTGAATTGTTTGTATCATTCCTGCACTGACTTCTCGAATAACCTTCTCCCACGTTCTCAAACTTTAGAAGAGAAGTAAGAAGGCAGTAGTGTTGATAGAAAGACCCCATTCTGCTTCTCTCACTTTAGTCTGTCTTATCTAAACATATTTAGTATAAACTTTAATAGAAGAATGTGCGAATTTTTGATCCAGTAGATTTCGCCCTTGAGCACCATCATTAAACCAAAACAAACTGCTGTTTGGCGACACCTCCGCTCTCCTCCAGCGACACACTTGAGTTTGCACGAAGGAGTTATGAATTAGAACGCACCATATATGCACCATTAAGCGCAAGCAGCGGACAAAATTGTCCTTTGCTTGAGCTGCAATTGCCTGTGGCCTGCATTGTTGTGTTAGCAGGCTAATGTTAGCACACTTTGGTTAACTCTTAGCTTCATATTTCACATAAAATGACACGGAATGACCGAGATCTAAAGATTCTTACGTGACATCCAAATAAGCAGAGAGTAGGCTTTGTTAATTGTTATACTTCTTTTCTCTAGTCCTTGACTAAAACAGTTGGCCGTCCCGAATGTTGCACCTTCTTCCTTTGATGGTATAAACATTATTTCAAGCATAAATCTTTCATTTATACTAAATATTTGTTTGTTTATTCGACTAAACCATCACATGTTGTCATCCTCACTAGTCCTTCACCAGAAGTAATGGTCTATTTAATCCATTACCAATATGTCTATATATTAGCCCTCAATGTCAGTCAAATATTATATCCAGGCTGTAATGCAGTCGCTTGTCATTGACAAAGGCTGTAGCCAAAGAATGGCTGTAGCTCTGGTTAAGCTCTGCTTTCTCTCTCGGCTCAACTACCTGGATGTAAACAAGCTAAGTGAAAAGATAGCATCTCGTAGCACAGTGCAGTTTGGCTGTTTTTTGATCTAGAAAATTGAGCTTGAGTTGTATGAAGGCTGTGTCAGGTTTAACTGGCGTATCAAACAGAGCAATTAGTAGCCTCATTCATGTGGATGTTAACCTGCAAGGAGGACCGAAGACTGGCGAACATCGGAGCCGCTGTTTTGACTATTTTTTGAGAGTTTTCTCAACTTTTAACTAGCCAGTTTGTTTGCATTTAAAGTTGCATTTAGTCGACTCTGGAATTAGTCGCCTAGTAACATCACTAATTTATTCCCCATGTTTGTTCATGAACTATGTCCTATCAGTCAGTTTATAGTGATGATAAATGTTGTTGCCTCATGTTACCTCTTCATGCGAAAATTATTTCTAAAATAACTCGATGATCGATCATACGGGGAAGAAATCTGCAGAGTACAATAACATTGTTCACTATTGCTATAACGATAGTACAACGATAGAGTACATTCAAGCTATAACACACTTTCTAACTTCTTCTTCTATTCTTCAAGTTTCACACAATACCTGTATTTTCAACATGTATTTTCCCTGAATATAAAATACATCCAAAAATCTGTCTTTTTCACCACTATATTGACTTTGATTAAACTGAGAGGGGCTGATATCTAGCTTGAGTTCATGTGACTGCAGCAACATGGTGTGAAGGACCATTATACTCGGGCCTCCACCAAAAGGGGTTAAATTTACACACGCTGAGTGAGAAAGCATTACTGGTTTCCTTAAAAAAAGCAATAAATTCAGACTTTTGCAATGTGCTTATTGCAAACACTAATATCGCAGCATGTTAACATAAACACATGTTAACTTTCTTATTTCTGATTAGATGTTTAACATTAGTAGACAATTTCAATGACAACAATAAAAAGGACAAAGTCTATTGTGAATGCTCACCCATTAGTTTGTTGAGAGTCTCTGGTTGTTTGAGAGCCTCTCGAACTCTGTTGTCCATTCGCCAACATCTCAGCATGAAGAACAGAGCTAAACACAGCTGCAGGGCAAATGTCAACACGCCCAGCACGATGATGGTGTTGTTAACTGTTGAGGGTGAAGAAGAGAGACAGAGAGAGGGTTTGTATAGTAGCCACAAACGTTAATATGAAATACATAACTTAAAAGTAAAGACCGTGATAAATGTTTTAATCATGGTCAGTGAATGCTGTATCTCTGACAACACAGTAAACCTGCTAATGGAAGCAGTGCCGGCCCTGTTGCACAAGTGTGTGTTAATAATTCAGACTCTCAGACATATTCAGACAATGTGTCTATTGTGGTGGAAACCCTATCCCTTTCACACATATAAATGTTTTACATTGAACCGCAGGTACATTGAAGTGAGAGCAGCTCCAGTGTAAAGAAAAATGTTTTATGAAATGTAAATCTAATGACAGCATGCATTATTTATCTTGACCCTTAAATCTGCAATCATCTTTAACACAAGTCTGACCACTTTGACAGGCTAAATAATCAACATTTTTAAAGCTACAGTACCAGCTGAAGATACTTCTGGTGTTGACTCCCATTGGGTGATCTCTGGCTGAGAGGAACCCAGAGTCAGGTTTTGCTCCTGGAGGAGTCCCATTGGTCACCTCCTGCAGTGCTGCATTAAAAGAGAAATAAGCTTTTTTTTAATAACATCATGGTAAATATTATCATTTATGTCCTGTACAGAAAAAGGATGACATCTATGTTATACAAGTACAAACTTCCAGGTTGAAAATGAAGCTAAGGTGGGAGTGGAAAAAACTGCAGTTCCTCAGGTGGCCACTTGAGGCTGGCAGCAAAAGTGGGGGAATCCTCATTAGATCCCACATTTTAAAAAAATCCTGGTTTTATAGCAGTAATAAACATGTTTTCATCCGGAAACAAAAATGGTTTTGGTCTGAATAGCTAATTTCTAAAAAAAAGTTATACGTTTAAAATCAGTTTTGGTTTTCTGAAGGCTACGAGTTAAACTTACATTTGCATATATTCGGGCTTGATAGGCCCGTTATTGTGTTGTAACTGTTTTGCATGAGGCTTAAGGCTTGCACTTCTTTACCTGTTTTTGGAGGGATTTAAAGTAATGTAGAGTCAACTTTTCCAATATGGCGACGGCCATCTTTAGGCTTCAAAACGCCTCTTCAGAAACCAATGGGTGATGTCACTGAGACTATGTCCATGTTTTATACAGACTATAGTTTCATAGTTAGCCTTTGAAATGAAGTTAATGTAACGGGCTGTATGAATACTGAAAACCTTTGAGAGACTGTTTGTTCATTCTGATTTGGAAATGAAATGCTGCTTCTTAAAATACATAAATGATGCGGTATGGTATGAGGATCATTTTTAAATAAGAAAAAGGGGGCATGCACACAGATCAAACATCACCATAGTATATAACCTCATCAATGCTCCATGCATTTGTCATGGTTTTGGTCTTTGGTTTTGTATTTCTGAGTTTAGGTTCATGTTTAATTTCTTCCCTAGTGTTGCTTGTTTCCCTGTGTGTTTATGTTTCCTAGTGTTGATTGTTTAGTCTTAGTGTTTCCTGTATTATTTTGTATTTCTTCTCCTAGTGTCTCTCTGTGTTTTGTTACATTCTTCAGTTATCTGTGTTTCATGATTTAGATTATAGTTGTCCCCAGTGTTGTCTTTACTCCAGTCTCTGTGTTTCCCCTCAGTCCTGTTTGCCCTGATTGTCCTCACCTGTGTCTTGTTAGTTTCACCTGTGTCATTAGTCTCACCTGTGTCTGATTACCCCCTGTCTATTTAGTCTCTGTGTTCCTTCCCTCGTGTTGTCAGTTCATTGTCAAATGTCGTTGTTGTATGTTGTCTCTGTGATTCCTCGATGCTCCCTGTTTTTCCCGTATGGACTTTGTTTTTGATTTTGGAGTAAGTTTTTGTTTTTGCCTTTTTGTTAAAATAAATAGTTCCTTATTCTGCACTTGGGTCCTCCTCCTGTTCCCAACCCATGACAGAATGAACTGAAGAATGTAACAAAACACAGAGAGACACAAGGAGAAGAAATACAAAATAATACAGGAAACACTAAGACTAAACAATCAACACTAGGAAACATAAACACACAGGGAAACAAGCAACACTAGGGAAGAAATTAAACATGAACCTAAACTCAGAAATACAAAACCAAAGACCAAAACCATGACAGCATTCACTTATTGATAAATTATCAGGAACTGTTAAAATGAACCACTTACTGTGAATG
Source organism: Tautogolabrus adspersus (assembly GCA_020745685.1). Taxonomy (NCBI): domain Eukaryota; kingdom Metazoa; phylum Chordata; class Actinopteri; order Labriformes; family Labridae; genus Tautogolabrus; species Tautogolabrus adspersus. The sequence continues at coordinate 6,298,418 of CM036555.1, read as the reverse complement.
GAAAAACACATGTTTACAAATCTACCTGCTTCATTAATGTGATATTTTACCCTACATTTTAGGGATTTTAGCTAGAATTTATGATTTAAAATCAATTTCATTCTATCCGTTTGATACTAAATGTTTACTCTATGGTTAGAGAAAAGATGATTGTTAACTTGAATTGATCAAGTCTCTTTATCTTGACTTCAAGCTAACTTTAAAAACCTTTAATAAGCTACAGACCTATAAGAACCGCGCAATCATGCTGAACTTTAAGCTCACGCAGACTGTTGAATAAAATACTGATTACAGCTGAGTGTCTTCAAGACAAGCATTTAATCTATTCTAAAACACCCACCAAAGCACACGTTAAAATAAGCAGACATTTTCTGACTAAAAACAAGTGTCACCCATGTTAACTCTTCTTTATAAGATCAAGGCACCTTTGATGAATAGTAAAAACTCTATGAAGAGCGACCCTGACGTTACAATGTTTTCACAGCTGCACAGACACGCCAGAGCTCAGTCTGATACCTACAAATACTTAAAAAAAACACATTTTAGGTTGTTTTTTTATCTAGTTAAAAGAAAGGTTTAGAGCAATGTACTGACCTTATAGTATTAACTTCTCCGTGTTGCTGCTGCTGTCCAAGTGAATGTATTTTTGCAGCTTGACTGCAGCAGAGAAGCTGAAATCACTTCATTAAGGTTCCTCAGAAGTATGCTTCCCCGCTGGCCCCCACACGGGAAGCAGTGCCCTCGGCCTCAGACAGCCACAGCTCCACATTCAAAACATGTTACCCTGCGTTCAAAATGTGAAGCGGACACAAAAGAGTAATACAACTGTAGGAATTAGTTTCAGATCTGAAGATCAAAGCTGGTGATCAGTGTAAAGCCTCTTCACAAATGTTGGACCTCTTTGCAGTGTTGAGGCAGGTGAACCCTTGAGCAATAAGTAAGCTATCCACAGGACTTTGTTCAGGACTACCTGCCCTCTGCCAACATTGTGTCCCCGTCGTAATGAGAAGGACTGTCATTATTTGTTGTAAACACCCGAGTTAAATACACTCCACTGACACTTTGCCCTGTTATAATGTCACCACAGTCTGAAGTCATTTTCATGGCATCAAACCAGCTGAGTCAATGGTGAGTCCAGACTCACCTTTAAATCATTTTGTGTTTCATGAGCTGTCTTGTTACTGTCCCTTATAGGAAAAATGGTACAATGAAAGATATCCAACACTGAATCTGACTGTTTTTGTCCCTTGGGGTTTGTGTGGCGTGCAATAAGAAATTGATGGCCTTCCTCACAAAAGGGTTGGATGGTTTCTGCCCCTGCACAAACCTGTGCAAATAAATCAAAGGTTTAAATGCACCAAGAACTGAGCAAACAGTGTCTCTGTCTGTAGTCATTTTGGGGAAAAAAAACTTTTGCAAAAATCATCTGATTCAAAAACACCGGTGCTAATAGCCACGCAAAGTTACAGCAAAAAAATTACCATCTGCTGAGAGCTGGTGGTGACTGAGCTGCAGTATTAATGAAAGAGGCCATGCACACACTTTAGTGATCAGGGAAACAATTCCACCTCTGTATGTCTTTAAAATATATTTTCTGTAAACAAAGTCTGTGAATAGTAGGCTACTCTGATGTCACTATAATTAGTTTAATCAATTTTGGCTGTCATCTGCTCGACAGTTTATCCACATCTATGGAGTCATTATGCGCAACGAGTATGCGAGTTTTGTTGTTTTTTTCTTCCGGTTGTCCCTGCCAGTTCCATTCAGGGAGTAAGCTTTGTTCTGACATTCGCATCACATTTTGTGATTCTGGCCTCACAATAAACTTGGAAGGTTTCCCATCCCCTCCCAGCTCATCATCTTTATGTGGATAAAATAGTGCTCTGTCAGCATGACAGCGCAACTCTGGGCAGAGAACGGAGGTGCAGAGAGCTTCCTCTCCACATTAGGTCGTAAAACAGGATCAAACAGCACGGAGAAGGAGGACAACTTTTTGGGCACGTTGGCACCTGAATTTCATTAGTGCTATAAGCTTTGCAAAATTAAATCTGGACATAGAGCAGATAGCAGAAGCAAACTCTGCACAATTTGTGATGCTTTTAGGGGCTACAATCCCCTCATTCTTTATATGACTAAATGATAATATAGTTTATAGTAAATTTGAAGTAGAGCCTGTTATCGATATAATTTGGCAGCCTTTTACAGTTAAATTGGTATTGCCCCCTTTTTTCCCCAACATGTGCCGATATCAAACCTATTTTCGGAAGATAACAAAGAAAACAAATGTTTCGGGCGATTTATGGTGTCATTAGGTAGTTTGTCCAGCAGGGCGCGCTCCTAATCCACAATCCTCTCAGCACTCTCTGCAGCACATGCAGGAAAGCATCAGATATGACGGATCGTGATGCGTGCTGGAGTTGGTTGTGAAAGTATTGCTAAACGTCGTTACTTTTAGTTATTCACTCAAGAAGACAGCAGCCTTGTCCTCGCAGCCAGTGAAGTCTCCCCCTGCAGGCCATTAGAAAGAATGCAGGAGTAAGGCACTTTCACATTGGCTCCACTTGCTAAATCAAGAGGCTAATTTTTAAAGGAATATTAGAAAAATATCCCTAAACTTTAAATCTCCTGTGAGGTGCTCTCGGTTTGCTTTGACTTTGGCGCCCCCTGTGGACAAAGTAGTACCTCTAATCTCGTTGCTTATTTTGTCCTGTACAAGAATCTCCTCTTTCTATATTTCAGCAATCAAATATTTCACTCATTGGAAAATGTAAACAAAGGATGTATTTGGCAACGTTCTGCAACTCTATTTGTCTGAAAACTACCCGACGACATCAAGCATTAAAATTACTTTATAGAAGTAGAAAAGAAATTCATTTCCATCTGTTCCATAACCATCCAAGTTCCCCTCAGCTTTACAGAGCATTTTAGTGTCTTTCAGCTCATTGTTTTTGATTTTATATCTTGCAGCTTTACTGTTTCATTTCATCTTTCCTTACTCTTCAACCCCATTTCAAGCAGCATCAACACAATCTAATAACCCCACTCTACAGTACCTCCCCCCCTTATGGCAAATAAACAAAATTAAAGACCTGGTAGGTGGTGAACATGAGGGACAATTCTGCTGCCAAAGCTTTTTCCTGAGAGGTAAGATGGGGCTAAAAAACACAGCTATTGGAGTAGAGAACAGCTAAAGAGTAAGGCGAATTCCAGTTCAATCCATTAGAAAGGTGATAGAATACTAATGATTCTGCAGAGGACATTCCTATAATTCTAAGGACTCAAATCAGGGTTTAGTACCCTAAAAGAGACACCTGACATTCGAAGGGTTTAACAATTAACCTTATGAGGAGGTAAATACCTCACATTGTGATCATCAGTCATACAAACATCTGATGCTGTTTTATTCACATCATTCAGCAACCGTCTTCCTGGAGTTCTGGAAGAGACGCAGAGCCGTCCTCGCATACGACTGGGACCTCATCGACTGGGAGGAAGAGGAGGTGAAGTATATCCTCGTTTTGGTCTTTTCAGTTTTTGCATTTCTGTGTCTGCAGCTACAAAGGCTCTGTGAAGATGAAGACTATTCAAAACATTTCAAACAGTAATGACGCAGAGATGCAGCCATTTATGTTTTATTTTTCTTTGTAGCTTGATTATTAGACTTGCTGCTCGCTGGCTTCATTCAAAGAGGTTTCAAAGAATGAAAACCTGCTTTTAAAAGGAGTCGGTTTCTAATTTATTAATGACTTATTGAAATTCTGTACCTTCTTTTAACAGAGAGAGCGTTATTATAAAATCAAGTGTTGTGCTATTATTTGGTTAAAGACATTTTTGCAGGTTGATAATGTTCTTGCCTCTCTACCCTGTCAGTCAATATCAAACTCTGAAACATGTTCTCTTAGAGCACACTCACACTAAGCAATCCGTACCATGCCTAAGCACGCTTCACCCCTGTAGTCCAGTTCGTTTGACCAGTGTGAGTGCTCTGATCCGTGATCAAGCATGGTACACTTCATTGGCCCTGGCACGCTTTGAAGAGGTGTGCTTCGGCACGGTACAGTTCATGCACATGCACGAACACAAGCAAGAGTACAAAACGTGGACAGCCTTCGTTATCGACAAATCCCGGAGTACAGCTCTGGCTGTATCTGACTAAAATGACTCAAAATAAGCCACAAAGTCAGGAAAGTAGCTATCATGTTCTCTGTGTTGTTCTCCGATGTGCAGACGGGGTACCCCTTCATCTGGTTCTTACAACACAGTGATAATGAACCCAGTGTGGTCAGTAAGAAACTGCAGCTCGGTTATACTACTACGCAAGTGTTGTCTATGACACATGATATGAAGTGGATTGATTGATTGATTGACTTATTGACAAGGCTTCTTGATGGTCTACACAAACTTGTTTATGTAAAATCTAAATCATTTTTAATGATCACCATTCAAAGGATTTGAAAAACCAAACATCTTAGGACAGATCACTTTATCCAAGTTTTCAAACATTTTCTTAATATTATATCATTTATTTTTTATTATAATCTCAAAATGTTGAAAAATGTATCGAGTCCAAAATGTTTGAGAGACAAAAACTTAAAGCTCCTGTGAGGAATATTTTGTGTGTTGCATTTTGGCGCCCCCTTGTGGAAAAAACAGTACCTCTTATGTCTTTGCTGACTTTGTATGTGAGTAGTGTTATCTGATGAGAAAATGTCATCCTGTCGTCTTCTTCATCGCACTCGACTTGAATCTTTGCCTCGGAAAATGTAAACAGAGGCTGTTTCTAAAGCACATAAAAAGTATTTTTTAGTAAAGTGTTTTTAGTAAAAGTATTAAATCTTAGTTTTAAGCTAGTTTTGGTTAAGTGACCCGCACACCAGGCAGCAGCGTTTACAGGCATTAAAATTTCTGTATAGAAATAAAACATCTCGTCACTTACGGCCTTGTTTGCTTTTGTAGGTCACATACAGGCATTACTATACATTTCAGTCTGTTTCATGACCAGCTAAAGACTCCTGGCAGGACCTTTAATAAATAATTCAGTCTGAAAAGTATTGTTCAATTATTGAAATGTCACAATGGCTCTTTCCAGAAGTCTGTTTATCACAATGGCATTTTCCCCAGTGAGGCATTTTATTTTGTGCCACCACTTTTCATAATGTCACTCTGTATTTCATTGTGTCACTTATTACAGCTGAAGTTTTCGTAACTCAACACAGAATCGCAGAAACACGTGAAATTATCAAAAACTCTTAAAACAGCATTATTAGACAATTGATGTACTTTAGTCATGAATATGTGTTCTTTAAAGATTTGCTCTGATACCGGGGTATTTCCCTTTTTTATGATTTGTTTTTGACACTAAGATAAAGGAATGCTTATCCTCAGTATTGCTCAAACATGTAACTTAGTTTCATATACTGCTGTATTTAGCTTATGTTTCTTTCCCATGTCTCAGGAGGAAATCCGACCCCAATTTGAGGCAAAATACTCCAAGAAGGAGAGGATGAATCCCATCTCTGGGAAGCCGGAGCCTCACCAAGACTTCACCGACAAATACAGCCGCCTCATCGTCTCAGCGTCTGGGATCTTCTTCATGGTGTGTTTCTTCACTATACAAATGTCAAGTAGCAGCTGTGCCACTCTCGGCGCCCTGACTCAGACTGGAGAATCTTTTCACTGCATGTCCTGATTGTAGGTGCAGAAAATGACTATCATTAGTAATCCACCGTGTGTGGGTCTATTTTGTTTGCATAGGAGTCAGTTTTTGACAGAAGTTTATGCCTTTTTTCGGTCTATGTTTGATCGTTCTTGAGGCCTTCGCACACTGTATCGGTTTTTCCGGATGCATTTTGTGGATCCATAATCCGATAAAAAACGTTTTGCACAGAAACCTTGCACACTCATTTGTGCACATTTGCAGCACAAGACAAAATGTCTCGTACTCAACAAGCAGTGAAGATGATTTAATGAATCTTTCACTGCTTAAAAAAGAGAAAATAAACACTGTGTCCATCCACTCCTGAAAAATAAGACCAGAGCAAGGAGAGTTTCACCTGTTAATAAAGGAGCTGCGATCGCTTCCAGGTGTATTTCAGGATGTCATTGGTCCAGTTTAACACGCTGCTTGCTATACTGGAACCACACGTCAAAAAGACCACCACTGCACACATAGCCTAGCGGCATATGCAGACGATTAAATCCTCGAGACCGGGCAGCCCTGGTTCATCAGGTGAAAGGTCAGCTGTGGGTCCTTCCCGCATATCGGTTCCCACTCTCTCTACCCGATTTCTGACTCTATCCACTGTACTAGCTTTTAAAACAAAAGCAGAAAAAGCCAAAACCAGTAAAAAAAAAAAAAGAGGAGGCCACCAAAGCAGTTGAGCCTGAACAACGACTGGCAGTATGTTTGAGGTAACGACACAGACCAACATAGGGATGGATGCGACAAAACGCAAAAGATGTAACAACGAAAGTTTCGGAGTGTGCAAACACTCTTGGCACAAAATTAGATTGTATCTCTTTTTATACACGTGGCCATTCCGGATGAAAAGATGGACTCAGTGTACAAAGGCCTTTAGTATTGGTTTTTTGACATCTTCTCAGATCCTGGTGGTGATTGCTGCTGTGTTTGGCATCGTCATTTATCGTGTGATCACCGTTAGCACCTTTGCGGCCTTCGGCTGGGCTCTGATCAGGAACAACTCTCAGGTGGCGACCACGGGAACAGCAGTCTGCATCAACTTCTGCATCATCATGCTCCTCAACGTGGTGAGTTTTTGCTGTTCATCGATAGCATTGTACCAGAGATGAAGCGTTAAATAATGACAAACAAGGCAGTGATGATCATATGACAAATCATAGGACATATGACACATGACAGTCAATGTACAAAGATGCAAAACAAACTAGAAGCTCAAGACATTTGTATTAAAGACTTAATGTTGATGTGTTTTTGTTAGGCTACAGTTGATGAATGTACAATAGAGCCAAACAGATATGGGATATTTATTAAAGTGATACCAATAGCTATTTTAGGTTTAAAAAAATTACAAATATTGCATCAAATCCAGAGATTTTTAGGGCTTGAATCAAAGTAGACTTGTTCCTTTTCTTGTCACAAAGGGAGGACCACGTGCAGGAAAAAGGGATTTATTTAACCGAAGACAAAAAACAAAATTCAATTTTCCAAAAATCCAAATAGCTGAATCCAAAAAAAGGGAAACCATGAAAATCCACACTAGGAAGTCACAGAGGGTTGGTGTAGGTTTGACAACAGACTGACACGGAAGAGAGTGCACACAGAGGCTGGCTGTTTTTCCGAAACCGCCTACTATATACTACTATGTGCAGTGGTAGTATGTACTGCATACTGCATACTGCATTCAACAGTAGTATGTAGTATGACTGCCAGTCAGTGATTATTTTGCAGTACTGTATGCCAGGCCTGGCTTAACTAGTTTCCAGTCTTGGAATGCAGAAGTAAACACAAGTCCAGTTGATGATTTTGAGTATCAAAAAAGATTAATATAGCACATTTGTGTGTTTTGGTGAGTGTGATTATTTCCCCTGCTACGATAGCCGTTGCTGTCAGTCATTTCAATCTCTGACCTGGAGCTTTGGTCTGATGCATACTGTCATTTTTTTACCCCAAATCAGTACGACATCGGGGTATTTTTGGCATACTGCGGGGTCTCGCATTTGTTCGTATACTGCATACTGCATTTTGGCCAAATAAGGTTTCGAAAAACATCCAGAGACTACAGTATATACGGAGGGTCAGTAAACGCAGGTGTGACAGACAAGACAGAGGTGAAACTGATCAGGAAGGAAGTAAACTAGTCATGATACCCAGGGAGCAAAAACTACAAAATAAAACATGAAAAACTAAACTTTTGCATATTACTACAAAGAAACACACAAGGAAAACAGGAACACGTGGAGGGTGAAACAACAAAATAAAACAGGAAATAATACTGTAACTGAAATATCTCAACTAAATAGGACAACTCATGCCAGAAACACTAAGACTGAAACCCAAGACTGTGACCATAGTTCATTGATATCACAATGTTAATGCACGGAGAAGACGATTCAAAGGTACTCAGAAGGCATTTGAATCGATTTTTCTATTCGTAATTCGAGGTCTCATTCAATCTCTAGTTGTAAACACTGAAGTGAGAGCACTGTCTGTATGAAAAACTGTGTTGACACCATTTCTGGATCACCCAAGAATTGTTTTTCAACATTATGTTCTGTAAATAGAGTAAGTAAGTAAAAGAGAGTTTATTGGATCTAATGGAAAAATGTACACCCTGTCATCAAAGTATAGAGGTTAAAGGCACAGAAAAGCCAGATAATATTGACACATCAATCAGGCTCTTTCTTTCCCTTATTAAATACGTCCAATCTTTTTTTTTCCAGCTCTATGAGAAGGTTGCTCTTCTTCTCACTAATTTAGGTAAGTTGACCAAATCACAACATCTTACATTCCTGTATGCAGAGTGATAATATTTCACAGTACACCAGCTCAGAACAAAGGGTCAGCTGAGTTTGATTCATCTCTTTTTTTAAATCGAAAAAAATTGTGGTTGTCATGCAAACTAAAACCCTTTTAATTACCCGCCATAGGATGTGAGGGCTACATCCTTTTATGAAGGAATTGTCCTATCAACATTTCTCTTTTCTCTCCATGCTGCGACAGAACAACCCAGAACAGAGTCGGAGTGGGATAACAGCTTTACCCTCAAGATGTTCCTGTTTCAGTTTGTCAACCTCAACAGCTCAACTTTCTACATTGCCTTCTTTTTGGGAAGGTGAGGACCTTGTGCTGAACTCATCGAAACAAATACATTTTGTTCTTAACTGAGTTCGTTTTTCAAGCATCTCCACGGCAACAATCGATGCATTTTGTTACAGATACTATAAAAGTTTACCAAAAAAAAGCTATCGGCTCAGCACAAAGTACAAAAAAGTCATACTAATAGACTGATTATCAACGCACAAACAAAAAAGAACAACTGAAATGAAGTACCATTAAGAAAACATTTGAAATATCTTTAAAAGTTTCAGCTTCAACTAAATTATCTAAAAGAAGAAACAGTCATATAAAGGTGTGTGTCATCTGCGTAACAACAGAGACAGAAGCCTTTTTTCAGATATGCAGGTTCCTGATACAGGAGACTTTCCCTGTCAGACGGGTGAGGGGGGGCGGGGTCTCAAGATGGAGGACAGATTTAGCCTTTATATCAATGCTACATGTAATTTGACATATTCACAGATTCAACAATTGAGAGGTTTAGAACATGCATGCAAGCAGAAAAGAGTATGAAGCAGATTCACTGTATACATGTTGGTCGCACTGGTCCCTCATTGGTTGCTTGATATAAATGTCATCATCCCCGTCCGCTTGCTCACAGTGAATTGTCCTGAATATTTCCTGCTACATTTTCACCTTGGGCTCACCCTGCTTCACACAAACATTTCACAAGTGGGCTTGCAGTAAAAATTAAGTCTTGGTGAAAAAATGTGATGATTGTTGTTCACACATGAAGGATTTTTGTGTGTTCAGTGTTTCCCACAGAATGATGCTCTCTTGATTTTGCTGCGTCTTATCTCTCCCCAGGAGTCAAGAGGGATTATTTTTTTTAAACGGGAGAGTTTTGTTAAGTTGCATGGAGCCACCGAGGGCTCAGGCACAGCATACAATTCTGTGCACTAAAATTCTGTGCACGGGCCTGCGCTCCTTGGAGGGTTCTCTCTCTCTCTCTCTCTCTCTCTCTCTCTCCCTTGCTCTCTCTCTCTCATGTGCGCACGGTAATTTTATGAATAATTAAAAAATAAATAAAAACAGGTTGAAAATATACTTGGGCGGCCCGTCCAGGTATCGTCTATGTGTAGGAAACACTGGTTGTGAAAACATGCACAAAAATACTTTAAATCTCATATTAAAACCTCTCAGTGGACACAATGTATGTTTTCTTTGCTTTAACATCAGATCAACTAAAGTTAAATGTATACTGTCAAGATAAAGATGATTTTAAAAGTTAGGGGAGCACTCTCACTAGGCCCAATTGTCCTTAGCGCTTGGTTTACAAGACAGACTCCAAAAAGAAAAAGGGGACGCGCAGTCGAGTCCGCACATCGTAGACCAAGGCTGCAACTTTACTGACTTTGTGGCTTATTTTGAGTCATTTTAGTCAGAGACAGCCATAACACTCAGGGATTTCTCGATAATGAAAGGTTGTCCACTTTTCGTACCAGTGCTTGTGCTCATGCTTGAACAAATCCTCTCTGCCAAAGCACACCTCTTCCCTCCGTGCCAAGGCCAAGGAAGTGAGCACGGAACGGAGCACTTACACTAATCAAATTAACTTGACTTTGGGGATGAGGCGTGCTTGGCCACCGTCCGGATTGTCTAGTGTGAGTGTTCCCTAAAATTGAGCTAGGTTGAGCACAGATTCCTGGAGTTCATCTGCAATTAGAACCCAGTAGAATAACTGGGCTCTTTGGTTTTCAGTACAACACAACTAAACCAGAAAAGACCATTGTGTTAAATACATCTCACTCACAACTGCAGACAAACACGCGGATCTATTGCACAACAAATAACTACGATGACTCACTGACCATTGCAGCGTCTAATATGTATGGATGAAAGTACCAACCTTAGGTGAGAAAAGCAGACTCTATTTTCAAAATAATGTATTTTTCTTGGTTGGCAGATTTACAGGCCGGCCTGGTGCATATCTACGCCTCATCAATCGCTGGAAACTGGAAGAAGTGAGTAATTACTTTGCGATCCCATGGGGGAACAGCAAAGCACTTTGCCTCTAAGTATTTCTAAATTGAACATTAAGCTATTACTATATGCCTGAACCACCAGGCGTTTATCCCCCATCAGCAGTAAGCGGTGCTGCCAGCAGTACTTATGGGAACATGTGGGGATAAAACACATACTGAGGTGGTCTGAGGGGACAGAAGGCCTGAGCTGGCACTTTAAGGCGCTGAGCTCATGCTCTCCTGCTTGTTCCCGCTGCTGTTGAAATGGAAACAGAAAAAATAATCTCTGTGATGTGACATGTACAGAACAAGTGCAGCATGAGTCAGCTCTTAGTGACCATGTCATTTTTAAATGTTTATAGAAGAAGTTTACAGAGGGAAATGCGCTGACACATAAAGTTATAAAAACATCAACAACTCTTGATGTGACAGGTTTTCTTTATCAGGATTGTAAAATAAATCTTAAAAGAGGAAACATGATGAAGATAAAAAGTAACCACCAATTGATTTTTTTAGATTTGAGTTTTAATTGAGATCTTCAGACGCAACAATGTTCCTTTACATGGGACAGATTACGAAAAGACCTGAAACTTTTGGAAATAATCTTCGTCTTCTGACTACTCAAAACACTTTTACACCGCGGGTCAAACCTACCCATTCACACACTGATGGTAGAGGTTGCTATGTAAAGAGTCTGTCAGTATTTACTCATTCTATTCGCACACATTCATACGCCGCCGACAAAGCAGCGGGAGCAACTTGTGGTTAAATGTCTTGCCCAAGGACACGTCTGACATGTGGCTGCAGGAGCTGGAGATCAAACCCCTGACAAACCGGTTGAGAGACGATATTAAAAATATGTGTGTCCTATCTGCATTAAAGGCAGGGTTGGTCATTTTCTCCTGATACACTTTTTAAGACTTTGGTTGAAATTGTCTTCAGGTCAGAAATTAATCACTCATATGCTCTGAAAAGGAACGAAGAAAACTCTGTCATCTGTAGCAGTTGTAAGCCTGTAAAAACTTCGACCAATGTCTGCCACGAAGAACCAACGTAATGAACCAATCACGCCTCCCTGTCTCCCTGCTCGTTCTCTACCCCTTGCGTGCACTAGCCCACACTGAAAGTGCGTCACCAATGACAGAGTTTATACTGCGAGTTTGTCGTTGGCCGTTGTGAGTCGTAAAATAGTCAAGTTATATTCCCCATGTATTATGATAAAGTTTAGATTTTACTTCCCGCTGAATGAGACGTGAGACGACATAGTTTCTACACAATGCAAGCGATGAGCTGAGGTCTGCATCTGGAGCAACGGCGATCGTGCATGTAAGTGGGGGCGTGGCTTTTGAGGGAGCACAGATGGGAGGGGGTTGGTGTAGACTGAGCACTGAGGGATTGCTACTTCCAAAATCATGCTAGTTTTTCAAAAATGTCCAACCCCTGCCTTTAATAGAATGCATAAAATCCCTAGTATTAGCGTAGTGTTATGGGAGTAAAGGGGGAACCAATAACAATTGCAAGTAATTGTTACCAAACACTGCTAGATCTGGTTCCTTCCTTTGTCAGATTATGCGTAGGTCCTATTGTAAGAGAGAGCAACAGTTTAATTTATCTCTCTCTCTCTCTCTCTCTCTCTCTCTCTCTCTCTCTCTCTCTCTCTCTCTCTCTCTCTCTCCCCTCTTCATTTTTCTGCAGTGTCACCCCAGCGGTTGTCTCATTGACCTCTGTATGCAGATGGGGATCATTATGGTGCTTAAACAAACCTGGAACAACTTCATGGAGCTCGGCTACCCGTGAGTTCAAAGTGTTTATAAATCATCAAATGTCTGAGACAAAACTACAGTAAATCAATAAAAAATAGATGAGAAATACCAGCAGGGTAACGTGTTCAGTATTCATCCTCAGTCAGACGTTGTACCAGTCGACTGTGTTCCCGATAGTAGTGGTAACAGCAGATAGAATTACATGCACCTCTTTTCTGTGCTGGATCAGTCATGTCTCCTGTCTTGTGTTTATTGGTTGTTTCTTTTTGTTTTTCCAGGCTGATTCAGAACTGGTGGACCCGGCGGAGGCTGAGGAGGGAGCACGGAGAGACTGCCAAGGCCAGCTTCCCTCAGTGGGAGAGAGACTACAACCTACAGCCAATGAATGCCTACGGACTCTTTGATGAATACTTAGAAATGAGTATGTTGGGACTCCAGCATTAAGTTAACATGTTCTTAACATGTCCATTACATTTGTAGCATAGAAGTCTGCAATCATAGCAAAAATTTCCCTCAGCGTTGTTTCCAAAGCCTAAACAGTCAAGTGAAAGGTTATTCAAAATGCTCTCCATAGTTTAATCTTCTATTTTACAATTGTTTTACTCTGTAAAGGTCATATTTGTAAGATATCTACTGACTTAAATGAGAAAATGATCTGGGGGAATGTTTTAGTGCTGGGTCCTCTGACAATAACGCAGCAGTCAGTATATCCTCCTTCTAAGTTTAGATTCCTGTCTGGAAGCCCTGTTCCCCTGAAATAGAGGGGTTTATATTATAGGCATGATCAAAGACAGGATCAGAGTGGATTTATAACAAGAGACTTCACAGACATGTTTTGGGGAGCTTTGAGACTTATTTACACTTGTTGAAAAATAGGATAATATGTGACCTTTAATATGACACAGCATTGCATGTAACTGTGGCAATGATTAGCTTTGGGTTGAAGTTGGGTGGAAAGCGTCTCCATGTGCTCACATCTTAACTTTTTCCCTCCACTGTCCCAATAAAAAAAATGGAATATGAGAAGGAAACAGCAGAAGCCAACATTTTTTTGAAAACCATGGACAAATCTGAAATGGATATTATAAAACCCACATACTGCACGGAAGAAGTGGCATCTAGGTTTACAAGTGGCGCCAGTGTTTTGTTGGCCAACAAGGAGCTGTTACAGAAATGATCTCATTTATGACAACATGACCAAGCTGCATAGGGGGAAAGATTGTCGCTGCTCACTATCTGTTTGGTGTCACCTTAGCAATAAGTTAAACTTGGTATCTCAGCCAGGTGTAAGGCTTTGAGAACAAAAAATCTGATTCAGACAATTTCATTTATCTCAGAAGGGCAATTCAGTTTACAGCCCACCGAGTTATATAAATAAATAAACAAATAACAGACACACAAACAACAAGAACCTTGCTGTCAGCTTTTAAGATCCCATATTCTCCTCATTTTACCCTTTCATCTTGTCAGTCTGTGAAACCTACTGTATAGAGAAGCTTTGCATGATTGTCTCTTTAAAGCCCACGTGCCCACTTTCTTCTGAATTGCCAGCTCTATGGAAGCCTTCTGGGGGCAGAACGCTGCAGGGCTGCCAGGAGAGGGCTGCTCTCCAGTGCTGGGAGAAGAGAGCCTTAGTAAGAGATTTCAAAGGCTTACGTAGAGGCTTGAAGCCGTCTCGTGAGGTTCCAGGTTTCAGATAAGGGAACTATCGCGTGATTTGCAGAACAAGCCGTCCGGCGCACTCTGCAGGCTTATCCTGTGATTACTCCAACATACATTTACCTCATGATCTAAAAATGTAAGTATGGGCATCCAGCATTGTGAGTTTTAAAATGGGATCAGCATAATAGGTCAACTTTAGACATCCTGATAGCAGAAGGAAAAAGAGTTTACATATCGGTTTGTTTTCCTCTCTGTTGTGAGGGCATGAAAGTTAACTCTTGTGACAGGATGATTTGCTTGTAATCCTTTTGGCTTTAAGAATTTGCTGTGCAGTTATTTGTACTAAAAGACAAGCGGAAGACTGTGCTACAGCTTTTTCTCTGGATGAAATTGTAGTTTTTTACCACACCAGCTCTAAATAGCAGGTATCTGAAACTACCATCACAAACAATAAGCAAACTCAGAACTTAGTCTTGGCCATGACTGTGATATGTCAATCCTTCGCCCCGCTCCAAACTCTTATCCAAACACTGACAGCTTTGGCTCCAAATAACCAACATGGCAATGGAGAAAATGCCTTTCTCCAGATTGATTTGGTTCCAAGCATTTAATGCTATGGGACTACGATCGACAAGTCACCACGGGACCTGAAAACCTTTTGTTTTTTGTGTTTGCTTCAGTTTTACAGTTTGGCTTCACCACCATCTTTGTGGCAGCTTTCCCTCTGGCTCCTCTCTTAGCGCTGCTCAACAACATCATCGAGATCCGTTTGGACGCCTACAAGTTTGTCACACAGTGGAGACGACCTCTGCCTACGCAAGCCAAAGACATCGGTAACTAACAGATGTATCCTCTTTTGTTGATCTTTTTGTAGCTTGACTTCCTGATAATATGGACTGTAGGTGTGATATCATTTCTACTTGTGTTTAGGGATCTGGTACGGTATCCTGGAGGGAATCGGCATCTTGTCCGTCATCACCAATGCCTTCGTCATCGCCGTTACCTCAGACTTCATCCCTCGCCTTGTTTATGCCTACAAGTACGGACCCTGTGCTGGCCAGGGCCGAGCAGGAGAGGGGTGAGTGAGGATTAGTTTAGTTCAAGGTAAAATGAATTAGCTGTAAACTGGACTCCTCATCTTTTTAGTTCACTTCTTCCTTTATTTTAATACGTTTTGTAGCAGTGGATCATTTTGTTTTGTTCTGTTCCTCAGCTGTATGAGGGGATACGTTAACGCCAGTCTCTCTGTGTTCCGAGTGTCTGACTTTGAGAAGAGATCTGAGCCACGGACGTCTGGCTCTGAGCTCAGTGGAGAAGTTGTCACGTATTGCAGGTGTGTGTGAGAGCAGCTTGACATATACTGTTAAGTGTAATCATCTTTTTTTGTGAGCAAGCCACCAGAAGAGTGTTCCAAAGTTTCCATTGCATGAAAAACCAAAGTGCGCATTGTAAGCTTGTTCATCTGCAGCAGGATTTGGCTGGAAGCCTTTGTGCAAGGATGGATTAACCTGTTTTGCATGTGTGTTCATCCATCACTCTAATAATGATCCCGTTTAGCCAACATGCAGCCTCTTACTGAGCTCCACATAGAATAGATTTCACACAAAAATTAGGTCAATACAGCTTCAACAAAGTATGGAAGCCCTAAGAGGACATGCATTCATACTTTTTATTTTACTCTGTTTTCCTGGTAAACCAATAACAACCAGTGGGAGTCTGTTGGCGTTGAAAAGAGCAATATAGCTTTGAATGGTGAACAAACCTGAACAATATGTTGCGTTATTTTCTGTATTTTTTTCAGGCACTTTGACCAACTATTTGAGCTGGTCAGTGTCCATCACAGACACTTTAATTGATCACACTTTCCTTAAACACGTTTGCCCACATACTCTGCGACCGTTGTACATAAAATGAAATGTTAAATAGGGCCAAGGATTACAAATACTGGAATTACATTTTAAAGCAACCGTTTTCTTACTTAGCAAAGAGTGTGTAGCATTCGAGGTTCAAGATAGTAAGACAACCTAAAGCCTGAAACAGCATTTGATGAAGGCCACAAACACGTTGGTCTAATTTGTTAATAAAGTTGATCTTTGTTCTACAAGTGTTGCTGGAGCATTTTGCCCTACTCAACATTTTTCAACATTTAGTTTGACATTTAATGACCCATGTGAAATCATGTTAGTGTTGTCAGGATACCAGAATTTTAAACTTAGATATGATACTTTCAAAAATCAATGATATTGATACCTTCTTCGATACCATGGCTAAAAATACAAGTCCTAGAAACCCAATAATGGATCATTTTTGGTTTTAAATGACCAAAAACTGCAAACTAACTCCTGCACACTGGTAACATATTGCACAAATAGGTTGGTAACGTTTTGTGCAATTTAGACAGTGCTCTCTCTCTCTCCATTGAAAAGCATTGAAAAGAATCATTTTTGACAACTGTAACTCAGCTATAGTTTGAATCTGTTGTTTAATAATCTAACAACCCGATATCTTTTAGAAGTGACATTTACACTCATCTGTTTGACCCACCAGGTATCGTGACTACAGGGAGCCTCCAGACTCTGCTGAGCCGTACTCGTACACTCTACAGTTCTGGCACGTCCTGGCAGCCCGTCTGGCTTTCATTATTGTGTTTGAGGTCAGTGTTTTTAATCTTTGACAAATTAAAGATGGTTTGATTTTGAAATGATTACTTGCAATTCTTGGTCATTACATGTATTTTTCTCCTCTACATCTTTAGCAACATTTTGCTCTGAATTGATCCCAAAACAAAAAAGAAGTTTGTTGCTTTCTTTTGTTTTTGCTGTTATACATTTTCCGTTCTAAGTGTTGTAAAAAAAAAAAAAAAAGAAATCTCAAAGGTTTGATTTACATTCTTGACATGTTCTGGCATTGTATTAATGCACTCTGATTTTTCAGCATATGGTCTTCGCTATCAAAACCCTGATCGCGTACTTGATCCCCGACCTCCCCAAGGACCTGCGGGACAGGATGCGCAGAGAGAAATACCTTATCCAGGAGATGATGTATGAGGCCGAGCTGGAGAGACTGCAGAAGGAGAAAAATGAGAAAAAGAAGAAAGACAGGACCCATCACAAGGAGTGGCCCTGAATGCAGTGACAGGTATAGACATAGAATATGTTGTGTGTAACTTTATTTATCATGTCGCACCAAATGAATCTACTGTTCGCTTAACCAGCTACTACATATGCTGCAGTGGTGTAAGTTGAGCTTTAGAAAGAGCGATTAATACCATCAAAAATTTGATCAATTCAACAGTTTTTTATTAAAGGGATGTGGAGTTTTTAGCTGGTAATGAAACAGAGTGACATTTATATTGATGCCTCAATATGAGCTTTTAGAGCAAAAGAGCCCATCAGCATAAAGATTCACTTTCCATATAATAATGTTTAATTTCTGAATCTGCTGCTGCGGAGTAGGTGTGAGATAAAGTGAGTAACCGCAAAGATTCATGATGAGGGATACATTTTAAAACATACAGTATGTACAGGAAAAAAGCAGAGAAATAAAAGGTACAGCTTTGTCCACAGGGGGCGCCAAAATCAACACAAACTGAGAGTTGCTAACAGGAGCTTTAACCTGCTGCAAGTTTTAGCTTTTAAAACTGACTAGCTTAATACTGACATTTACCATTTTCTCATTCTAAAATGAAGAAGCACATAAAGCAGTAATATTTTAGCATTAGAGTTGAAAAATAACCCAATTTACAACTAGCATAAATACAACATAGTTTTTCCGATGTTACGAAGTTAGACGAAGAGTTAGACGATATCCGAGTAGGCATAGAGGCTAACGTTAGCCAAAGAAGCTTTATTGTAACCTTAGCTTCTGATACAAAGATAGTAGTCTACAGTATTAAAACAAATGAGTTCAACCTTACAAAGCCTGAAATTACAGGCTGATCTTATTCATTATATGTTGTCATATCTACTTTATGCCTTGTTTGGATGCTTGCTCGCTAAAGGTAAAGCTAGCTTAAATAAAATAAACCCTACTTTTTCTCTCCCTGTGTCTGAAATCAAACACTTTATACAATAATACAGATAATTTTAAGTGTTATGTCTGTTAGTGTTATTTATGTCAAATACATACAGTATGTGACATGCAGGTCCGCCTACAGAGACAACTGGGCCACTGAAAGGCTTGTTGAATGGGCCCTCCACAGATGTTATTTAATTATATCCATTGATGTGTGTTGTATCAGCAGCGTTAGCGCCAGCCTCCTTGCTATCATTCGCCTCCTCAGCCTGGATCCAATCAGCTTTGGAGCTGACTGAAAAAAGCTTGTCAGCAAGTTATTTGTTGGGATCAAATGCCCCAGCCGTCTTTCTTTTCTGGAGTCCTAACTTTTGTGCAGGTCCTGGCATGGCAATACACAGTCCAACATTTCCTAATCGTTAAGTTCAATGAACAGCCCACAATGTTAACATTTAAAAAAAAAAAGGAAATTACATTTTGATACAGGCAACACAAAGTCAAATATGCAGTTTAGTCATGTTAATAAGTAATGGTGAGTATTTTGGTTAAAATAAATGGTACTTATTGCTTAAATGTAGGATGGACAATGTTTTACCTAACCTTCATGGGCCCACCAATGCGGCTGGGCACCTGAAAGCTTTGCCCCTTTTTTCCCCCTTTGTCGCATGTAAGATTGTAAAGATTAACAGTTGTAGCAACACCAACCAAGCTAATAGTAAATAAGTAAAGTAATGACTGAATAGGCCTAAAGGCCAAGACATTAACTTAGATGAGATCATAACTGTTGTTTGTTTTTACACAAGTAAGATAAGTTTGCATTGAGATTCTCTTTTAGTCTCATGTCCACTAATGGTTGAAATAGTTGAAATCTTTAGTAAAATATCAGAAAATTGTAAAAAAAAACAAAAAAAAAACTGAACTATTCTTTGAAAAGTTGAAAAAAATTGGATACATGTTAAGAGGCCAAAGCCAAGTTGGAATTAATAAATAGAGCATTTAAAAAAAATTATCTTTGAACTGTTTAAATTAAATTCATGTTTAGCACTTTGCGATTTAAAAAAAAGTATAATTTAAAAAATGTGTCTCTCTCTTGTTCCTAGGTTTTCAGCTGGTGTTTGGTGTTCACTGCGCCATGGAGGATGGAGAAGAGTGCTGGGTTTCCTGCATGATACTGGACCCTCTCACCATGTCAGACCAGCACCACCTGGTGGACTATTGATGAACTGCACCCTTCAATGGGCTTGGTGGTTACCTCTGAGCCCCTTCCTCTGAACACACGAGATGTTCTCTTGAACATTTGGCAGTGGGTTTTGCTACTTTAGGTTTTCAGATGGTTTCTACCACTTTGGACTTAACAGTGTATGTCTTCAGATCCTGAATGTAGACTTCAAACCAGACTCAATTTTTAAAGACTTCTTGTCTTAAATGAGGGACAAACTCTCCAAAGCTTACTGAATGACAAACCTGTTTACATTTCTCCTTTCTTGTGGAGTTGACATTTTGCTTTACTGTAAATACGGACGTTTAAGGATATCTGCTTTGCTAAAGTGTAGTGCAATAACTATTAGAGAATGTCATCTCAGAAATCGCAGTGGGATTGTGGCTGGTGAAAGCTGGACTGTATTTCTTGATGTTTTGATGAAACCTCAACAGTATTGCTTGATAGATGGCTGGTAATTAAACTGCATTGAGTTGGAATCTTAGCAAAGGGATAGAGGGTTTAATTTAAAGTGTGAATGACGCAGCGGTTGGGAGAGAAACTGAGATGAACATATATGGTTTTTCCTGCTCAGCGAGCTCACCAATAAAAGTAACTTACGAGATCTGTTCTGTCCAAGCTGTGACTGTGTTCACACTGGGTTTGAATTTGAAATGCTTCCATTTTAAATTAAGAGGAATAATTGCAGTAATAAACATAGTTATTGTAAAGAAGTCTGACTTTGATGCGACTGTGTGCGT
Organism: Tautogolabrus adspersus; assembly: GCA_020745685.1. NCBI lineage: Eukaryota > Metazoa > Chordata > Actinopteri > Labriformes > Labridae > Tautogolabrus > Tautogolabrus adspersus. Next base: position 6,278,241 of record CM036555.1, on the reverse strand, counting down.
CTTTCTTCCAGGGGCGTGTCCAGGCTTTTCGACTGGGGTGGCCCAACTGGGGCACTGGCTTATGCAGGGATGGCCTTCAGTGTTACGTCCACACGCATACACAAGAATCTCATTTGTTTACTCTTTCTAACGCCACGTATCTAATCTACTTTTATGTAACCCAAGAGTGGCTACATATATTTTCTTGGCCTTTAGCAAATTATGTGCACATTTTGGACCAATCCATTCTTAGTGAATCAGGCCCTTGATGTGATCAGTGGAAGATTTGGTCCTGGGTAGTAATTGTCTTGTACACCACCAGAGGGCGCCAGAGAGCTAAGTTACACTTCAGCTACAGAGCTACAGCTCACCTTCATTTATTTGCATACTTCTGGTAATTATATTAAATAATAATCATTTCACGAATGTAAGTCATATATAGACCTACATTTCTGCAAAAATTAAACAAGCAAAACTGTCAAACATCCTACATCTGAATCTGGAAATTAACTTTGATTTCATTGTACTTTGTACGCTGTGAAGCCGCTTAAAGGCCGAACAGCTTGTTATCTCAGTGCAGATAAGTGGGCTGTAACTGTCGTATGTTTAAACACACAGCCTTCAGAACAGTGCCAGTTTATGAGTTTAACAGCTGGACATCAGGGGAAATCAATAAAGCGTTCAAATTCCAGAGTCAATATTTAATATTTAAATATGCAAATGAGTTCAGATCACCTTCTACAGCCTTTAATATCATGCCACATCCCAATACCCCTGGGACTAGCACTGTGCTTGAGGTCCCTGCAGATACATTTTAATAACCAAACACATCTGTTTATCCAGCGTCGATCACTATCTGCTCTCTTTGAACGTACAAATAATCATAGATTAGAGAGCAGAGGCTTTTCCCCTGCAGCCTGGATTACCCTGGTGTGGGGGCCATTGCTCAAACTCCATTTTGATTATTAAAAGCTGGGGACAGAGGAGGAAAACTGTGTTTTGTTTCCTGTTAAGGCGACTCGTCTGTAAGAGGATTAGCCCTGACACACGCTCAGTCAGGGTTACGTAAGGCTGTCAGAGGATAATATCTGACATTTCCTCATATCCTGTATTTTGGCAGACCGGCACTCTGGGAAATTGATGTGGTGAACTCATGTGTGGTAGCACACAAAAGTGCAAAAGAAAAAGGGACTATAAGCGCTTACTTTGCCACAAATAAAATCAGATGTCTTATATATTTGAAATAGACAGCTCTATCATCTTATAGCTGTTTAGGAGTAAAAAAAATGCACACAACAAAATAGATCAGATTTATAGTATCATCCTAAAATAAACCAGACAAATCTCCTCACTTTTGACTTTGGGGATTTTTCCCTGGCAGGTTCCCAGTCACATACAAACTGCACATCTGCACCAGTGTGGGAGGGGACGCTCTGCTGTTCCTTACATGTGTGTACTAATGAGACAGATGTGTTTCTAATGACTCATTTTAGCAGCTTTGACCTGCAGCATGTATGATAAACCGGGCAACAAGGAACACCACACTAGGATTTGAGGTTTCTTAAAAGCAGGGTTGGTAATTTCCTCCAGATACACTGTTTAAGATTTTGGTTGAAACTGTCTTTAGGTCCTGAAAGAAATTAATAATTCATGTGTTCTGAAAAAAGGAACAAAGAAAATATGCCATCTGTAGCAGCTGTAAGCTTGGAAAGACTTCGACCAATGTCTGCCACGAGGTATCAATTTGATGAACCAATCATGCCTCCCTGCTCGTTCTCTACCCCTTGCGTGAACTAGCCCACACTCAAAACGCGTGAGTAGTAAAATAGTCAAGTTTTTTTATTTTTTACATGTATTATGATAAAGTTTATTCCTTTCTTACCGCTGAATGAGACATGAGACGACATAGTTTCTACACAATGCAAGCCATGAGCTGAGGTCTGCTTCCGAAACAACGACGCTCGTGCATGTAAATGAGGGGCGTGGCTTTTGAGGGAGCATAGAGGGGAGGGGATGGGTGTAGACGGAGAACTGAGGGAATGCTACTTTAAAAATCATGCTAGTTTTTTGAAAATTACCAACCCTGCCTTTAACATAAAAGTTATGTCACTTTTTATAAACAGAATTATCAGTATTTATGGTTGTGTAGATATTGCAATTTAATGATAACAGCTAGATTTTTTTTCTTATTCTTATACTCATCGTGACAAACCTAGACATACTTTCTGGATTATTGAAGGGGAAATTAACAAGGGACCCTGAGCTAAACAACTGAGCCTTTTTATCTAGCTGCCATTGCACAGAAGACTGAGAAACACAGAGTGATCCTTTACAAAGTTTACATGATTGAACTTAAGATTTGTCTTGTTTTCATCATGTTTGTGGCTCAGTGGTAGTCGCTCATCTCTCAGTTGGCAGGGCATTGGTTCAATCCCCAGCTCCTGCCACATATCGAAGTGTCCTAGGGCAAGACACTGAACCCCAAATCGCTTTAGAGTGGCATTAACGTGTGAATGTGTATGAACGGGAAAAGTTGGACACATCACAAAGCATCCTCTGCCATCAGTGTGTAAACGAGTCAATGTGACATGTAGTTTAAACGTGCTTTGAGTGGTAGGAAGGAAGAAAAGTGCTGAGTACAGTGTCACCAAGTGGCTCAAAGTAAGTGACAAAGAAAGGGTATCTCACATGAAACAACATTTAAAGGAAGTTCAATTATAAAGCAAAGTTAAAACAATCATAAATATGTAATTCAAATAAATAAGTCACGAATGCGATGAATGGAGTGTTGTGAAGTGCAAACAAAACCAAACCAGCTGGAGGAGGCCTGGGAGGAAGAGAGGAGAGGGAGATGTTAGAGTGGAAGCCATTTAAATAAGCTGAGGCCTGATGGACTCAGGTGGACCCAGTTAACTAATGGCCTTCCTGACTCTGTCACTATCTGCCAAGCCAGGAAGCCCAACCAACCAAACACATGCAGACAGACTGCAGGGCATCAAAACAGTCCTTTCATTATATGCATTTGTTTGTCCTTTTGTAAGCCGGGGCAACTTTATAGAAATTGGCAGGAATAAAAAAGATCTTAAAGAATCCAACAGCCAGTTGCCCAAAAACATCAAACGTGAAATAACTTGCTAACGGTGCAGCATGAGGTGCATCGCTGTCATTGCTAACTTGTTAAATTGGTGTTTACAGACAGCAAGGTGAATGCGGGATATTTACACCCGCCTCGTCTGCAATGCGTAATGCAGGGAGGCAGAATAGTGAATGAATGTTGCGCCCCTGATCCACTTCCATAGGTAGTAACAGAGGTGTCATTGTGGGAAGACTGTGGTAATGTTTAGCGCCGGAGCTGGCATGGCAGAACAGCGATGTGTGTGTGTGTGTTTACACGCCTTGCCTCTCACCCATCCGCAACGCTGTAACGCAATGTGAAACCATACAATTGGGAAACCAAGTATACTCCTATGCAAATGCATTGTGAAAGTATCTAAGTTAATTTCTCAGATCTCAAGAAAAATGCTGAAATGAATAAGTAATCATGGGAAACCAGTGTTGTTGGCAATATAAAAGTTGAGATCTTGAGAAAACAACCGAATCACTTGAAAACAGAGTTAAATCAAATGTACTGATACGTGTCCTCATCCTGTCCTTCTGTATAGCACGACTGAAAGGCAGCCATGTGTTGGCTTATAGTCGCTCCTGTAGTTTTTAGTTTTTCTTTCAAACTTAACAATCTTTTTTGAATTATTTTTGTACTTAATTTTACTTTTTGGTCTTTTAAAATGTATTCAAATCTACTTACAGGATGTTGGTTTCTCCACTATCATACTCAACACTGTATATTTTTTAATTTATGCGTATGCAAGGTCGTACCATGAGCCTTTTTCTTGAAACACGTCAGGTTCTGTTTTCTGTGCAAATCCCTCACATACAGGATAATTGCATCCTTTAGAATATTTGAAATGCACAGACAGAATACCATGTCGTCCAATACGTGTTTTCCTCCCCTCCTAACCTACATGTAAAACACATGAATCCCCCACATGCCAGAAATATCAGAGCTCGAGCTGCCTGCTGCTGAAATTCCAGATAACGAGCGCCGCTTAAAAGCAGCATGAAGCTTTTTTGAACACAGACATTAGAGAGCGAGCGCTGATGTCACTTTCTGGATGAAAAAAACATGAAAAAAAAAACCTCCTGCTGTTTGCTTTCTGTTGTTACCAGGGATATACAGCTGACAAATTAATCTCTTTTCCCTTTTTTTCTTTTTGTCTTCAAAGATTTGCCTCTATGTTTGAGTCTGACTGTACCTCGTTTTATTTCTCCTTTCTTTTTTTTATTACAGGCTGTTTTCCACCTGTAAAGTCAAAATCATCCAGTAAATACTCACACACATTAAATGCTCTGATTACTTCACTTGCTTTTTGTGACTTTTATCATTTTTTTCCTATTAAAAGAAGAAGAAGAATACATAATTGTCGAAGAAATCAAGTATATCCTCAGTAAATATCTCTCTGACTCATGTCTACAAAGAGTGTGACGCGTGAGTCCCGCTGTCTGTGATGTTGTCTGAGCCGTATTTACATGGACGGGACGGCCGGCCGGCTCATCCCCTTGCGTATAAAAGCTGTTTAAGTGAGGGACTAGAGAAAAGAAGAATAACATACTGTACTCACTGCTTATTTTTATGTCACGTAAATGTTTTTAGATCATTGTCATTCCATGTAAATTTACATGCAATGTGAAGCTACAAGCTAACTAAAGAACGCTACCATTAGCCTGCTAACACAACAATGCAGCTCGAGTCAAGGACTGTTTTGTCCGCCGCTTGCGCTTCGTGCTTAATTATGGTGCGTTCCAATTTGATAACTCCTATGTGCAATCTCGAGTGGAGAACGGTTGGAGGTGTGTTGCAGCAGGAGAGCGGAGGATTCAGTGTGGCGGAGGTGTCGCCAAACAGTAGTTTGTTTTGGTTTCATGCTGGTGCTCAAGGGCGACATCTACTGGATCAAAAAGTTGCACATTCGTCCTTTAACTTTTAATGCCAAACTAAAATCGGTGCATACATATCCACTAAAAAAACCTGACAAGCATGTCTTTGTGCTGTAGGAGGAAGGCGGAGTACTTGGAGGGAACACACGCCTGTACAGAGAACATGCATACTCCACACAGAGAGACCCTGTCCGACAGGGATTCAAACTAGGAACTTCCTTGCTGTGAGGCAACAGCGCTAACCAATGCACCACCGTGCAGCCCGACCCAAAACAAAAATCTCTTAAACCAGGTTTGAATTTGAACCTGAGTTTGATTTTGTGTGAGTAGTCTCTGTACGTCATCCCTGTGATTGACCGGCAACAAGTCCAGGGTGTGCCTCGCCTCTTGCCCAATGTCAGCTAGGATTAAAGCTCCAAAGACAAGGCAAAGCTTTCCATAACAAAGTCAACTGTCTTGTCATCATGGAAAGGCTCTCCAACGACTAATGGGGGAAAATATAGAGGACCGCAGCCATCAATTAAATCAACTCTTTCAGCTTCTGCTATCAGGACAAAGCTACAGCCTTCCTGTGTGAAGACAAATTGTTGTCCTAGTTGCCAAAAATAACTTAATCAGTGAGGACACTTCAAAGTCAGCCTCATACTGAGCATAGCACTTTATATTACCATTAAACACCCCTCTAATATCCACCAGTTATAACCTTGTGCACTTCTTAAATGTAGATCTAGTGTGTCAATTTGTTTCTTAGGAATATGTTGTGTTAATGTGTCACCTTGTGTAAATGTGTAACCATTTGTTTTGAATAGCATACAATGGCTTAATGGATTTATCTCCCACTCTGTTCGATGCAGGATGGGGGGGTTGGGTACCTGACAACTGACATACCTGAGCAGTGACCAAAACTACTTCTTAGCTGCCTTACATGGTTTTCTAAGCCACTAAGGGACAGCACAAGAAATGTAACATGCAAAAGCAATGTTAAAAACTGCAGTTCCTAAAATGGCCACTTGAGGCTGTCTCCAAAAGTGAGTCGATCTCCATAAAGCCCCCTGTTAAAATGCTCAACTTCACCAGAAACTACACTACTTCTATGATTTGGGGAAAGCTCATTTGCCCATAGTGATTTAATCGTTCAACAACTTAACTTTTTAAATTATAAAAATGCTCAAAGTTATGTTTAAATAGGGGCGTGGCCTCTTTGATTGACAGATGGTGCTGCAAGCTGTCTGCCAGGTAAATGGACTTGAGCTTATGTAGCGCTTTTCTAGTCTTCTGACTACTCAAAGTGCTTTTACACCGCATGTCACACCTACCCATTCACACACTGATGGCAGAGGCTGCTATGTAGTGAGACCATCAGAAGTAACTAATCCCATTCACACACATTCATATGCCTCTAATGAAGCAGCAGGTGCAATTCAGGGTTAGGTGTCTTGCTCAAGGACATATCGGACATGTTGCTGCAGGAGCTGGGGATCGAACCCTCGACTTTCCGGTTGAGAGATGCCGACTCTACCAACTGAGCATTGACATCTCAATCTTGTTTTAAGGCTTACTATGCAACTTTCAGAACAAAATCTTCAACCAGAAAAAATGCACTCTTTGGACACACCTCCTACATCCCTCACTCCACCCTCCCCTCTTGCCTCCATACTTCCCCTGACCCGCTCATCCACAGACCAGTAAGTGTCTTTGAGACAGAGAGCAACAGACAAGTGCTGCTAAACATCTGAAAACAAGATTCTACAATCATTTCCAAGTGACAAAATGTATCCAAAAGTTATCTGTCTTTTTAGGCCAAAGAAAGTATTTTCTTTGGTTTGGAAAGTCTGTTGGTTCTCCCTCAGTTTTACTTTTGCAACAACACTCCGTTATAATGTCTCCAGACACAGCATCTCTGAATGAGGCGACGACAGTTTGAGAGGGAGGGGTTCACGTGCAAAAAACACGTATGAAACATGTTTGAGCCTCTGAGTGAGGCTGAGATAAACAAGCTGAAGGAAACACCATCTCGTCAGTGTGAATACAAATCTGAGAACAAAAATCTGAAGTGTTTGACTTCACTCTCTTTCTAGGAGTCATACTCCTCAATGTATTAGCGTTGAGCGCATTTACTTTTTGCAATATTAATACTTTTAAACGCAAATATTGGACAAATCTGAGTTTTCCTGCAGTTCATTCTGCCAGCAGACTGTGCTCTTTTTTTGTATCATGTATTTACTGTATGTTCACAGCGGCTTTAAATGAAAGAAAAACTGACTTTATAAAAGTGAAATTCCTGAAAGCTAAAGTATCAGAAATTTGCCACATACAACTTTTAAACATTGGCCTTTTTGAAGTTGTTAAAGAAAATTAAAAAGAGATTCACAACAGATTATGAAAAACAAAGAATGTTTTCAGAGTCTCAGTCAAGGACGTGTTAGTTACAAAACATGTGCTCTGTCTGAAGGGAAATTAAAAACTGTGAAAGTAATGAAAAAGCTGCACAAAAAATGCATAGACAGACAAAAGCCTGATTCAATAGGGTTTAGATTATTGCAATGTGACGAGGCCACAGGTTTTTGTTTTAGCATATTGGTTCATTTTAGTGATGCCAGAGACACGTTAGCATTATTTTACAGTTTTTTAGCAGTAAAAAGCTGACCTTCACCCTAAGACCTTACAGGATCCTGGTGTGCCGCGTTATGTGTGCATGTGCTATGGTGCGAGCATTGAATAGTCTCTAGAGGGGAATGGTCAGCTCTGGAGGGTCTGGCAAGGATGGAAAGTGGTGCATGCAGATAATGTGGGATGTAGCAGTAAGAGTGCTTTGGTAAAAAAAAAAATTATATTGACTCCATCTGTCTATTTGCAATCATTGGGCCCTAACGTACGCCTGATGCAAAGCATCTCTTCTCCTGGACGCCCAGAGCTTACTTTGTTTGAATTGCAAATGAAACAGCACTGCCGTTAGCGCCCAGGGGTGTGTTTGTTTTAAAAATAGCCACCTTAGACCTGATCTATAGTTTGTGATGCATGCAGTATGTTCCTGATATTTAGAGGACGCATTAGAAAGATGGGCACACATCGGCGAGTTTGAGCTTGTTCCACACACACAGGATGCATTACAATGCACAAACTCCACAGTTTAATACCAGTGCATTTTATGATACCTTCAAGGTGAGTCTTTAATGTACTGGAGGGCTGAGGGATGTAAAGCTATTGTTTCTGTTTTTTGTTTCCAAGCTCTCCTCTGTCCACACTCGCTCCAGCGCCCATTCTGTCTTAAACACACAGGAACACATACAGAAGCACAAACTCACACTGACACTTAGGTTAATCTGGATCCTTTGTGGGGACGGTCTGCTGCTATGGACCCCACCACCTCTGTTTGTCCCTATCCTTTTTTCTGCATCTCCCCCATTTTTCAAAAGGTTTCAGGAGATGGCTGTACATCATGAGTCTGGTGTTGCCCAAGATTTCTGCCTCTTAAAATGACTTTTTTTTAATGTATAATCAAGCAACTTAATCCAACCTCTGTGTGCTCTGCACCTCTGATCATGTGGCGCAAAGCTGGCACAATGTAGTCGAACATTTTCCAAATGAAAATACGCCGTCAAAATAGCAACCATTGTCCCCGACAGATCCTTCATAATCCTTCTACCTTCCTCCTCTGGGTGAAGTATTGGGGAAAGGGAGGTGGCTTCTATGTTTATAACCAGGTAGCCTGAGCTGAAATGAACCCAAATGAATGCTCTCCTTTTGATACTTCCTGCTCCTAAATTCTGTGGAGTTCTTTTACACTTCATTACATAGCTATCATTAGTGCATGGAGATTGCATATTAACTCGCATATTATTCATGGCAGTCATTAGCCCCAGTGCCTGACCTTTTCTCTTCCTCTAATAGAGGAAATTTCCAGCACTGTCGCATTACCATGACTATTGGAACACACACACACACACGCACACGCACACACACACACACACACACACACACACACACGCACACGCACACACACACACACACACAAACACATCATTGAGTCGGGCTTAGGAGTAGTGTGGGATCCTCAAACCATCAATAAAATGTCGGGCCAACACAATCCATTTGCAGTCTTTTCTTTTTTCCATTCAAGATGTTAAATCCAGTTTAAAATTGCCTCATTTTTAAAATTGAGTCGTCTAAACAAATTTAAGCAACTGAAAATACAAATCCAAAAAAAGTCTCTTGCTTTGTCATAAAGACTGTACGGTTGTTTGATTCCCACCAGGGTTTGATTGACAGCTCTCACACCAGCACAAACAAACCACACTATCTTGGCAAACAGACTCCAGTTCATTTCAACAGAACGGACAGATTAAACACAGGAAGTGTCCCATGGCAGCTTTCGGCAAGTCAAACCTACTATTAACTTTGTCAATGGGCCTAGGGTTGACAGCTACAGTCGTCCAATTTAGGCTGCACACATTTATTTCTGACAGTTGATCAATCAATCAATCAATCTTTATTTGTATAGCGCCAATTCATAACAAGTGTTATCTCAAGACGCTTTACAAAAAGCAGGTAAAGGACCTTACTCTTTGTCTATTAATATTACAAAAGAGCAGGTAAAAAGACCATGCTCATTGTTATGTTACAAAAAGCAGGTAAAAGACCTTACTTATTGCTATATTACAAGGACCCAGCTTAATCCATCATGAGCACTTTAGCAAAGCAGCAAAAGTTACATTGGTCAGAAATTGATTAATGTTCGGCAGCAGGTGTGTCACCATGGGTTGTTTAGGTCCATAATAATACAGCTGTGCTTATGCTCCAGATCTATCGTTTAACGTTTTATTTTAAAGCTGAAAGAACAAGCCAGGGCATCTTAGCTTACATTGCACAGTATGCTAACTGCTAACTCGACATTCAGTGACCAGTGCTTTTTTCCATGAGCGTGTCTTCTGCCTCTTCTGCTGATTGTGACTAACCTGTAGATTCCACAGCATCCCTGTGCACAGCTGTGTTCCATCATCCGATTTGGTCTGACTCTGTCCGACTGCACATGCCATACCCTGCTGGAACCGCTCCTGAAGCGCAGTGTCATAGAGCGCAGCCCAGAGCAGCTGGTTTCACAAGATAACAGGAGAAGTACAAGATGAAAATGGAAACGATTACGCAATAACAACAGACACACAAAAGGTCACCTTTCCATTCTGAGGTTTATGATGTTGATATAGTGATGGTAAAAAAAACTGATATCGAGTCCATCTGTCCATTTGCAATCACTTGGCCCTATCTTACGCCTGACGCAAAGCATCTCTTCTCCTGAACGCACAGCTCTCATATTGTCCAAATAGCAAATGAAATAACGTTCCCGTTAGAGCCCAGGGGTGTGTTTGTTTTAAAATTAGGGGTCCTCAGGGGCCGGGTCACCCATTATTTTAAAAATGCTCTTATTCAACCCCTGTTTGTTGAGGAAATTATCAAGACTTGACTTCACTCAATCAGACTCTCATGGACTCAGATGGCTTACATTGATGAAAGTTTATTCACAAGATGAATACTCGAGGAGACATGAATCAGCATCACACCTCTGGTTCAGTGTAATGCTCAAACATAACTCACGAATCCTTCCAAAGCCTTTGCATATATTGAAAAAGATATTACCATTATCAGGGTCGTGTCATATTGACCCAGCTAGATTAATCTGTGACGTCCAGGAGCTTGGAGCAAACAACAACAAGTTCTCCCAAACATCCTTGAAGATATCAGGAAGAACTGTTGAGACTCTCCCGCTGTCCTTGGTCTCTAAACAACACTGAACTGTATCAGGTCTGACTGACATCAGGAACAGTGAATTAACATAATGATTTTATACCCCTTTAATTAAGTAATTACAGAAATTCCACCACACTGTTTAACAAACCCGGACTACATTCTAAGGATTTTAACAATTTTAGACCTATCTCTAAAATTCAATTTTTGGCCAAGGTCCTGGAGAAAATTGTTGCAAATATAAACTATTAGTTTTAACGAAAGAAAATTCATTGTTTGAATCCCTGCAATCAGGTTTTAGAGCTCATCACAGTACAGAAACTGCCCTTCTTAAAGTCATGAATGATTTGCTTCTAGCTGCTGATGCTGGCCGTCCTTCCATTTTAGTACTCCTAGATGTGCAGCGTTAGTCAATCACACCATCCTCTTGTCCCCGTTTAGAGCAAAGGGTAGGCATCAGTGGCACGGCCCGTGAATGGTTTAGTTCATACCTTACGGACAGGACTTTCTCTGTTGGGATTGCTGAGTCCAGGTCTTCCACCTCTAGGCTGCATTGTGGGGTTCCTCAGGGTTCAGTCCTTGGCCCAATTCTTTTTACAATTAACATGCTGCCATTAGGACATCTCATGAGATCACACAACATCAGTTTCCACTTTTATGCAGACGATACCCAGGTTTATCTCAGCTGTGACCCCAATAACCTAAATGAAATGTCCTCACTTATGAATTGTCTAGAGGACATTCATAAATGGATGGCCCAGAATGTCCTTCAGCTGAACTCAAAAAAGACTGAAATATTACTTTTAGGCACAGACTCCACTAATACTCAAATCACAAACAGACTAGGTCCATACTCCCATCTCATTACTCACTCTAAAATTAATCCATTCCTGTCGCCCAAAAATCTGGAAACAGTCATTCATGCTTTTATTTCATCAAGGTTAGATTACTGCAACTCCCTCTTCTCTGTCTGCAGCAAAAAAAAATCCCTCTCCTCTCTACAGCTAGTTCAAAATGCTAACCAAGAGACACGGGCACATTTCGCCTATCCTTGCATCCTTGCACTGGCTGCCAGTTAGTTTTAGAGTTGATTTAAAAATTCTACTTATCACTTTTAAAGCCCAGAACGGTTTGGCCCCAAGTTATATTTCTGACCTTTTAACTCCTCATGTACGCTTTGAGGTCCTCAAATGCTGCTCTCCTGGTGGTTCCAAAGTCCCGATTAAAAAACAAAGTTGACAGAGCGTTTGCCACCAGGGCCCCCAGACTCTGGAACAACCTCCCAGAGGAGATTAGGATGGCAAAGACTATTTCCTCTTTATAGTCTCTTCTAAAAACAAACTTTTATTGGCTAGCCTTCCTGGGATCCTTTATTTTTATCCTCCCATCTGTTTTTATTGTTTTTATTATTATGTTTTATTACTGTGTTTTATGTTATACTGTTGTTTTTATTGATGGCGATTTCTGTCCTATGATTAACACTTGTGATTTTGTTGTTTCATCCTGTAAAGCACTTTGTAAACCTTATTTTGGAAAGGTGCTATATAAATTAAGGTTATTATTATTATTATCTGCTCTGTTCAGCTTGAGGCTCTGGACATGGGCTCCTTTGAAAACTATAAAAAATATTGAATTTTGTTTTTTTGGTGCACTGTTTGTGTTTTTCCCCTGTGCTGCCTGTTTGTTTCCTCTCCTGGGTTTTCAGAGGCTGTGCGTGGCTTGATGGAACTGGAGCTCCTGGTACACACACCTGCTCTTCATTTCACCCTCATCAGTGGCTTTTGAATAACCCTGGTTGAATGGTATAGTTAGCTCAACTCCAGTGGCTTTCATCATGTGAACTTTTTGCTTTTTTTCTCTGACTAATTCGCTTTTGTGTGGTTTTTTTTGCTTCCAGTGCCTCAGCCACACCACGCAGCATCTCTCCACTTGTGCTGGAACCCACATCGCTCAGCCTTCCCATTCCAACACCGTAAGCCACACGACTTTCCCCATCTGCCTCCTCAGTGCCACCAGCCACAGCCACCCCTCAGCGTCTCTGCCAGCCCTCAGTTTAACCCAAGTCTTCCAGCACAAGTCATTATCATTCTTGCAATAAATCTCCTTTTCCCCTGTCTGCTGGTCTGTCTTTGGTTGGCCTTGCTATTGGTTCCTATTAAAAAAATGACTAGAAATCGTAACAGAGTCAAGGCTTTTGAATATTGATGTTCAGGGCTACACTACAAACATTGTCACATCAGTCTATTACTAAGGCTGGATATGTCAGTGAAAATGTGATTGGCTACGCCTCCACAGACTTGAGGATTGGTCAGGAGAAATTAGCTGGGTTTTTTTTAACTATACTATATGGTTTACAATAGTTATGAGGATGTATATACACTCACATTTTTAGGATGCTGGGGCTCCAGATAGCTTAGCAGTTATGTTGCGTGCCCCATATACGGAGGCTATGGTCCTTGTAGCAGTGGACCTGGGGTTTGAATCCGACCTCAGCCCTCTGCTGCATGTCATCCCCCATCTCTCCTCCCAACAATTCATGTCTTTCTTCAGCTGTCCTATCCAATAAAGGCAAAAATATGCTTTACTGTACATTAAATGGTGTTGAAAATGTATTTACATTTATTTACTTGCATTGGATCCCCATTAGTTGTTACCACAGTAACAACGATTCTTCCAGTTGAAGCTGCCATCTCATCAAAGTTAATCTTTTTTTAGCTTCTGTGAGTGCATCATTCATACCAACAACATCAAGTTAGTCTGGTTTCCATTTAAAGTCATTATTTTACCGCTGGTCCCTATCTCACTGTTGGCTGCACACTCATCCCCTCAACAAATAGCTCACATCACTAAGCACTGAATCACGGTCCCTCCTTTGTCTGCCTCCTCCACTCTCGCTGATACACCCCTTTAAAACTGAAGCATATTAGTTGATGAAACTGCGTCGCTCTCCTCTAAGCTCTCCTGTTCTGAGCTCAAGGACATAATCAGTCTGAGATTGCAAAATAATGTTCAAGTGCTTTGATTATGACCTTTGCACTCATAAAATCACTCGAGGTATTGGAGTTGATGGCAGATTCTGCTGCAACACTGTCAACTTACAGTCTTACCACAATGTTATAAATTAGGCTATATGCTGTCACTTTGGAGCACTGAATCGTCGGATGCATAGGTCACGGTCTTATTCTTGCAGCACCCAGTTAACATGTCCTTAGAGTACAGTCAGTAAAATACTCTTATGTTCGACTGAACAAACCACTTTTTGCAGGGCCATGCCGTTTATTATCCGTGCTGTTTCATAACAAGCTCTTCATCAGGACACTTTAGATCTAGAAGCAGAATTTCCTAAACATTTGAAGGAATTTTTTTCAAGCTTTTAAGGTCAAATAGTCATAGCCTTACCATTCTTATCATTGAGTCTGTATGCTTGGCCCAGGTCAGGCCCCTTTGTGATCTTTAGACAAAGCCGTTCACCATATCTACTGTAGAACCTTTGATATAAGGTTAAAGGTTCAAGGTAAACTTTATTATCCCAATTTGCTTTAGAGTAGGGGTGGGCGATACTGCAAATTTTGGTATCGATCCGATACCAAGTAATTATAGGGCCAGTATTGCCGATACCGATACCGATACCGATACTTTTTTCTTGAAAAGTTCTAGTAAAACAATTAAGATTTATTTCAACTGACTGAATATACGATAATAGTTTAATCTCTCTGCTAAATTACATCTCTGACCACCAATTACACTTTGAAAAAACAACATTAATTAATGCTGGAAATAACTTTCACTTCTAGAAATTGCTACCTGGATATTGTTGAGGTTTTTGAAAGGCCTCTGTCAGTGACGTCTGTCTCTGTGCAAGGGGTCTGGTTTGGGTTTGGGGAGCTCCCTCCTCCTCCCTCCGTTTGCTTTGCAGCTCAGCATTTATGTTTGGGTGTACAGCTTTTAAATGCTTGTACAGGTTTGTAGTGTTACCACAGGTTCTTAAAACTTTACTGCATATGTCACAGCTAGCAGTTAGCTCTTCCTCTCCGTCTCCGCCATCTCACCAGTCCGTCTCTGCTCTGAGTCTAACTGCCTGGCAGGCAGCGGGGGAGGGGGAGAGGAGGGGAGGGGAGGGGAGGGGAGGGGCCTAGTGGACCTGAGTGAGCAAGCAGACTGAGAGAGAGCAGAGAGGAGCGCTGCTGCGCATGAGGACTGAGAGAGACGCTGCGCTCACACAAACTCTGTGAAGAAATCTGAGTGATTTGCTGAACTTATAGAAGAGAAACTACAACAAAAAGTATCGATCTCATCACGCTAGTATCGATCCGATGCCAATACTGACCTTGGTATCGATACTATCGATATTTGGATCGATACGCCCACCACTACTTTAGAGCCAGCAATGAATACAAAAAACTGAAATACACACCAGGGACAAATGAATGTTTTGATCTGTTAGTCCTGCACAGAGGCAAAGTATATCTGCGACCAGATGGCAGCAGCTTGTACTCTGTGTAAAGGGGGTGAGCAAGTCCTCAAGGATAGCTTGTAAAGGGGGGCATACTGTAGTTCCTTACCTGCTTCTTTTTCAAAGTTTATAAACCCTTAGTCGTTGTGATTTTCAAGGCAAAGCTTGTTCACCAGTTGGACAGTTCCTCTTCTCCATATAGAGAAGCAATTTAAAGGTAAGATTGTCAAATTGTAAACTGTGTGCCATTTAATTAATCAAATTCAATAGATGCTGCTGGAGTTGTAATGCATGGAAACTTCCATTTCCCTTATCTTCAAATTAATTAAAGGTTATTTTTGAAAGGGCTTTGGTTTGATGCCAGAAATAAGGTCTGTTTTTTTTACAAAAGCTCCAAAGGTTGCAGACAAGTTGTCAATTTGGCCAAATGAAGCCACAGAGGATGTCAGGGACATTGGGCATAATCACGCTTAACACATACATGATGGAAGCATATTGGTGTGATGTTAAAGTCGTGCATCTGGTATAGAAGTTTGTTTATAGCCTGATGTTAAATGCTTAATTTTACTTGTGGACTACCTTTCTGCAAACCAAACCACCATATATCTCTAAAATATGTGACTAAAGGATACAAGAGAGAATATTAGAAAATAACTGGTATGCATAAAATAATATGTTGTCTGACCTCCTAACAAATTAAATGGGTTTTTACTCTACTGTTGAAGTTAAACAGAAATGGGAGAAAGAATCAGGGCTGTGCGGTACTAGATGAGTATGTGTGAATGGGATTAGTTACTTCTGATAGTTACTTTACATTACATAGCAGCCTCTACCATAAGAGTGTGAATGGGTGTAAACATGTAGATGACCTGCAGTGTAAAAGCGCTTTAAGTAGTCAGAAGACTAGAAAAGTGATATACAAGCTCAAGTCCATTTATCATTTTTGTCCATATGAAGCCCACACCAAACTATATACTTGTTCCTTTTTCGTCTTTGTCTATCAAAACATGTCCCATCAAATGAGCTGATACAAACTGC
This sequence comes from Tautogolabrus adspersus, assembly GCA_020745685.1. Classification (NCBI taxonomy): domain Eukaryota; kingdom Metazoa; phylum Chordata; class Actinopteri; order Labriformes; family Labridae; genus Tautogolabrus; species Tautogolabrus adspersus. The sequence continues at coordinate 6,262,034 of CM036555.1, read as the reverse complement.
ACACTTGAAGGAGGAGAGAAAAGCTGGCTGTCATATGTAGGAGAGGTGGTGCTTCATAGTCCCTGCTGGAGTACATTCATACTGTTGCACTCTGCACTCATAGATGTGAAAAATGAAAGAAGTCATTGTAAAAAGGATGGAAAGCGATTGGCTCCCTCCTTACCTCCAGACAGCTTCTTGTGTAATGGACAGGGTTCCCTGAGCTGTTCCAAGCAATTCTGAGAGAAATAGCTCATCCACTCCTCAAATCATCTGCAATTATATGTACAGTAATCACAACAAATGCATCACAGGAATAAGTAGGATGTGAAATATTTGTGTCATCTGAACACGGTGGATAAACACACTGTACAAGTCATTTTGGCTTTGTGTAAAATGAAAATGAAATTGCAGCATCACAAAGAAAGTACATGTTGAATACTTTACAGCACTGCATGATGTAATAATCCCTCACTCTGTAATCCTGAAACACGTCCTTCACTTTATTCATGCTGCCAATTCAAGCCAAGCTTTCCACAGTTATAAAAAAAAAAAGTGCTGGGTTACATACAGGACATTGTGTGTTTTATTATCCTGCAGGTAGGGGTTTTTCTTCTCTGTCTGTTATCCTATTTTCTCCTGTATCGGTATGGAACAAGCTCTGCAGAACACCCGTAAGAAACTGAAGGTATGAATACATTTGGACATGAAAGTGCTTTTTTTTTTTTTTCAATTATTTAACAGAAAAAAAAGGTATGGTCACTCAACGTATTAGAAAAATGAAAACACAAATAATTCAATTTTTTAGGTATTACAGCATGAATATTTTAATACTTAGAATCTAAAGCATGTATAAGGTGTCGCACAAGTTTTATCGAATAAATTCCACTGGGGCTGCACATGCTCCAGGTACCTTCTGTACGCCTATGGCTCTGTAATGTGCTTGGAATAGAGTTTCCATCAACATGCATTCATTTTTAATGCGTCATTTTTACTGTACGTGCTGCAATAGGAGTTTGGTTCCGATAGAAATAAAGTATAAACCGACTGTAAAAGGAACACATTTTGTTCCACGTATTGCAATATGACGAGTGACAATCTCATGGCTGAAGTTATAATAAACCTTTGTCTCTGAAACAGTAGATCTTCAGAGGTCATGCTCCTAACTATTTATAAAAAATCGAAAAGGTACGTCTCTACAAAGATACGACTTCTAACATTACATTGTTTCGGATCCAACTGTAAGAGCGTGGTGGATTGACTGCACAGCCGAGAGGCCAACATTAATAAAATCCTGTTAATTAAAAAAATTGCTAAATGGTCCCATTGTCATGTGTTCACATTTAGGTTCCTATTTCAGCAGCAACCCACACATCCATTACACTCCTCCAGCATTTGAATTATGGATAGTCAGGAAATTACTACATTTATATCAAGCACAGAGGAGATGAAACGCCTCGGTGGTGTTCGGCTGTAATTGTATGAATTTTTCGGAGGTTTCAGAAGAATTTTCTAAACTTTTATTATTATATAAACTGAAGTAGAGTCATTCAGACTTTATGGCTTCTAGTACTCCTATTGTATGCTGCTACTTAATTACAAAAACAAAAAATATAACAGCAATAATATATCAGAATTGTAAGCAATCCATTATTTAGATATTTTTACAGTGCAGACCCATCAACAGGTTCACTGGTGTGAAGACATGATTTTATTTTGTATGTACACTAAGACTCACAAATCAGAACTTAAAACCAAGCGACAATTCTGGTGTTGAAAAATGAAGCCAATGGGGAAGTGAAAAATCCTGCAGTTCCTCGAGTGTCCACTTGAGGCTGACTGTAGAAATGCTGGAAGTCACATACACAGCCATTCAGAAAGCCTGTTTTTACAGCAGAAATTAACATGTTTAACAGCCTGGTTGAAAAAACGAAACTGGTCTGATAGCTCTTGTCTCACACTGGTGAACTTTTTCATGACTCATCAGTTTTGATTTTTTGAAGGATAAGAGTTGTTCATAATAAGGCGCGTAGATGACCTGACCGAGAGGTGGGCGCGGTGTAGCTGTTTGTCAGGAAGCTTAAGGACCGCCTCAGCTCCAGCTCTCAGCCTGGTGTTAGGTTGACTGAAAGATAGGTTGAGATAGCATTTCCATCATGGTGACCACCATCGACAGGCTTCCATAGCCCCTTGCAGTAAAAGTTGGGTGACGTCACTCAGGCTTCATCCACTATTTACATTCTATTCTTAAAAACAGACACTAAAGGGTACCTGGAAACATAATAAAACAGACCTGACCTTATCTTACAAAGGAAGGAAACCAATGCTTCCTAGTAATCTTTGCAAGCTGTTTTCACACATGCACTCTTAGAAATTTCAGGAATTCTCAGACAGCCCGCCCCTGAAATCTCCCAGAGTAGCTTTTTCATACTTTACCTTCACATCTGGAACTTGTCCACGTCGGACGGGGTGTGGGGGGTCCCAGTAGGCAGGACATGATGTACAAAAGACGTTAAGATGGCGCATAGGACAGAGCCCGACCCTATAATAACAGTGTTTTGCCTTTATATCAATGCTACAAGTCATTAGACTTGTTAACCGTGTCAACCAATGGATGAAAAAGAACATAATGTTTACAAAAAATTGAGTATGAAGCAGCTTTTTTACGTGTACCATTTGCTCGCCATTACCTGCTGCCTTCATGCATCAGCTCACCCTGACTTCACGAAGAAATATTACTTGAGGGCTTGTCAGGAAAATGTTCAGGTAAAGTCGGGGTGTCAAATTTGGCCGCTTGCATTCACATAGCAGCTCAGCACCCTAAAATTGTTATAAGTTTTGTGCATGTGTGAAAACACCATAAGAATATCAAAGACAATATAAAATAGCTGCCAGTATGAAAGCATGTTACATCTATGTGAATAAGAGAATGGCATGAGAAAAATAACTTCATTTGGAGTTCCTCTCCAAAAAGAAATGTATGCAAAAAGTTTACATAAAAATCCATATTTAAACTACATAACACCTGCTTTTAAAATAACATGTTAATGTAAAGATGGACATGTCTTTAAGCTGATATAAAGTGTGTACATGGTGAGAATGTCAGCTGAATTGGAACTTTATCTATGCTCTTTACACATCTACCATCTTTCATTGTTTCCCAGGTACTTCCAGGTGTAGCTCAATGATTTCACATCTTTCTCCTGTCGTTGGCTTGAGGCACTTTGCCTTCCAGGGGGACAACTTGGACAACTGCAAACACTTTAAATTGGCAGGATGGTTTGAAAACATGTGTAAAACTGAGTCCCCCTTTGAAACCATCTCATAGAAATGAAACTAAACGAGGCTACATGTTATCAGAGGGGCTATTCCTACGAGAAATACTGTGAAGTTATTTTTTATCATTAATTAAAACCCAAACTAATTGGAATGGATAAATTAGTAGCTACCTTTCTGTAGTGAACTGACAACACCTGCGACTCTCCGCGTGTCACTGTGTTGACCTGCGAAAAGCAGCTTGTCATAGTGAACGTCGAGGGCTGCTTAAATTAGTCCCAGTGGGATTCATCACTACCTGAAGCCTCCGTTCAACACCTGCCTGTGGCCTCTAGCCTCTGAAAGCCTTGTTACAGCCTCCCTGGGTCCTCACCACCATCACATCCCTCTTAAATTACTACACAATCATATCTAGGGTCTTTCTGGGAAAAGTACCAGCCAAATAGTGCACAAGAAAATGGTATTGCTGTTATTCCCGCTGGACATGAATAGGCATGTAAGAGGATTTCTGAAAATTTGATTTGTTGACTCACTAAGAGGTTATCTGTCACGCTTAAATCCTTCTGATGTAATGCTACTTTCTTTTTCTTTTTTTAACTGCCTGTTTTCATTTTCCCTCCAAAACATTATTTGACCACCAAATCCCCAGAGAGGAGCCAAACATGATGAATAAACTGATAAACAAATCGAATATGAATATTACTGTTCAACTGATGAAAGAACAAACTCATCTTCCAAATTGAAATGTTTTATTTCAAACCATTAACAAATATCAGTCTTTGTACTCATCACAAAGTGTTCCCTTCACTGCTGTACTTGAAATATTCATCCAGCATCTAATGGAACAGAAAACAAAGTTAATACGCAGATAGGGATAGCATGAAAATGTACGACCAAGGACGCTTGAATAAGCCACCTGGCACCTTGGAAATGACTCCACACACCGATTAAGATCTAAGAAAAGGAGGACAGAGGAATATGGGTCACGGAGGTTTCAGGGGGAGCTAGCAAACCTTCGTTTTACTGTGACATTAATCTGGGCTGACTGGGGCTTCATTGCCGTGCTCAAACTCCCCTCCTGTCTGAACTGATAAGAATCAATTCCTCTGTGAATCTGCTGTTCGTAAAGCCAGGGGGCAGCGGAACATCTTGTGCAGGTTGAACAGGAGACAACATTTATAACAGGATGCAGCAGAAACCAATTTGACATGTGTCTACTTTGATGAAGTGTCAATATATATCAGCTCCAGGCTCCATGTGCACTGACTGTTACAAAAAGGAACACGATTTTTGATGCAGAGTTCAATTTAGGGCAGTTATGAAGTATAAAGGTGCTGCATTCAAAAAGTGGATAATTTTGACAAAATATAACATAACATGCTCATCAGATTAAAGAGTCAGTCCATGCAAATTCCAAAAAAAGCAACTTTTACTTAAACAGGATTTACCCCTAAATTCCACCAGATGTGTGTTTGGTTCGCCTCCCCTCCGCCAGCAGCTGAGCTGATATGTTTTCACTTTAGTCAATGTGTGTGCTTCCGCTGCGCTGCGTTTCAGCTCCGTCTCAGCTCCGACAGTCCGGAGTATCTGCAGCAGATAAGCAAAGCTTTTGTTTTTGCCGGATACCGGAGCGCACAGGACGCGTTTTGAGGGTTGGGAACAATGACCTTACGTGTGTGTGTTGATGTGTTTATAAGGGTTTTTATACGGTTCGATCATATACATTGTATTATCTTGCTCTGTCGCGATGTAATCTATAATTATCGCGGGAACTCCTTAATCTCAGCACCCCAGCTGTCCGGTGCTGCTTCTACGTGCTGCGCAGTGAGAACGTAGCCTGTGGGTGCTGACGGACGAGGGGAGCTGACATGTATCTGGTGGAAGTTCTGGGTTAGCCATTTAACAGGTTGAATCTGCATTTCAGCCCATATCTCCAATAACAATCCAAACTGGTCATGTATGGAGGAAGTCGGTTTCCCCATTCTTCAAAATATGGTGATCCCGATAACCCTTCTAGCAACATTTGTGGACAGTCTTCAACTTCTTTTCATGTGAGTAGAAGACAGTACGTTGTCAGTTTAAAACAAATCATTATCTTTTTATGAACATTGCACTTCCAGAGTGCAGGCCTGCTACAGTATCTAAATCTACTATGGGAGGTAGAACCTTCAGTTATCAGGCCCCTCGCCCCTGACCAGTACAGACAACCTCTCCAGGCCTAAAACGTTCCTTTTGATAAAGCTTCTAGTTAAGGCCTGCTCAGGCTTGGACCAGCTTCTAGTTATGTCGCTATAGGCTTAGACTGCCGGGGGCCTTGCACATTGAGCTCCCTAATCTCTCTAAATGTGTATACATTTATATCGTATTTACTGCATATGAATAGCTTAGAATATTCATGTACCATTTACTTAATGGTATGAATAATAATCATACATCTGCTGATTTATTTCTATCAATAGTCCTCAGCGCAATAAACTATAATCACAAGCGTATTATTATTTTTATTTTTCACATGCAAATACTGCCACTCACACAATAAAACTCTTTGCACAAAAATTCAACAGCCTCGCACACAAATTCATCACCAGAGAGCTGCTCAGCCAGCTGCGAGGGGGAAGTAAAACACAGGTGAGGGCAAAGAATGTCCCTGTTTGCTTTGCAAGCCCAAGACTGCAGCTGCTCTGTACTTCTCTCTCTCCTCGCTCAAGGTGAAGTTCTACTACTTTGACAATTTGGACATGGTCTGCCCCTCTAATGATTGGTCACTTTCAACTCCATCACTCCCACATTACCATACTAATTCAACTGTGACAGTTACTGGATGCCCACTCAGTGTAACTCACTATTCGTTTAGACTGATCAGTTTATTATCATCCTTTGTTGTTACTGCTAATACTGCACAAGCTGTTACAATTATTACCGGCATTGTAGCTTTAAATCTGTTTTATTCATGTTGTAATTGCTGTTGTTGCTCTTTTTCACTCTATCACTATCTTTCTGAGGCATCTCCCTCTATCCCACTTTCCAAGCCTATTACAAATGCGGCAGATGGCTGTTCAACATGAGTCTGGTTCTGCACAAGGTCGTTCCTAAAATTTCAAAATAGAAGGGTACCAAGTTCATCATATTTTGAAACAAAATGCCACTAAATACCTCCTTTTTTAATGAATCTGAGGTTAGAATGTTCCTTCAATAAAATGAATGTCAAAGGACTTCTTGAATGCGGTCTCATTGTATTGAAACTGCAAGAATTAGATCGGCAACGTGTTGTTACAGAAACATTCATTCATGTTGTCATTGATAATCCATAAGACATACTTTAAACATACTTTATGTTCATTGTTTACTTCCACAGAAAGACATTTCAACCAAAAACCCTCAAACAGAGGGCTTACAAATATTTAAGCAGCTTTTAACGTAACTGTTGATGCAAGAACAACAAAAAAACTAAATCCTATTTATCTCCATTGACTCGCATGGACAAAATTTAAACCCATGCCTATGCAAATACAACTTTTAGCATGGCTAAATTCTATTAAAGTGAGGACAAATATGTTGCTTTTTTTGTCATTTCAGTAACCAAACACTTCAAGAGAATTCAACCAAATTATAGTTCATTAAATGAATGTCTAAATAATCATAACGCTCCAAATCTTTCTGGAAAGTGAATATTCCATGTCTTAGTTCATATTGTTTTTATAGGGAAACTTTTGCAGGTATATAATTGATTACGTAGACACAGTTTGATCCACAAAGCATCAAAGTTCAGATAATTTCACACACAGGACAGACATATTTTGCAAAATATATGCACCACATTACGAAGACAGACGGTTAGAAATAACAAGAGTCACCTAGATAGCAGCATTCACAATAAATATACTGAATAATATCCATCAATGCCTCCATCAGTGGTTTAACCAGGTGTGAATATTCCTCTCAGTCTAATGCAAAACACCACCCACATGTACATGATCCTTGTGATCAGTAACAATCTCCCACGTCAACAGGGACATTTCCATATGAACTCTAAATATAAAAAAACAGACATCACTTACAGTTGAGACATAATTGAAATTCAGTTTACTAAAGGACTGCATTTGCCAAATGAGACACCCAAAAACCCAACACCTAGAGAACACATTTCTTCACAAGAACTACTTCACATTAGATGGATTTTCTCATTGTTTACTGAAAAACGACAGTGAAAAATACTTGGGTTCTGACTGTAAGAATGCAGGAATGTGCAAAAATATCCCGCTATGCGATTTGAACAGGGTCTGTGAGGGTCTGTCCCACTGTCCTACTTCCATTTTTAAGAATTCCCTCAGTGGTAACATGACTCAAGTTCAATGCTGGTGGCTTTGGGCTTCCAATATCAGTCAAGTCCTCTGCTTGAGGCTCTAAGAAAGCCACCCTCTTTCCATTTGACCGCCGATCTCCTGACTCTACCTCTCTGGGATCTGAACAGAGGATGAAGGCTCGTCCGCCACACCCCCCACCTCGAGCATCCCTGCATCGACAGGGAGTGAGGTAGAGGTAGAGCAGCACCAGTACGATGCTGATCACACAGGAAGCCAGGGTGGTGAATGCTGTGTTAAAATGCTCTGCGCCACTGCGATTTGTCAAGCCACTGGCAGATGTAGTGCTTGAGTTTCCAACCACCAAAATGACTTCCGGAAACTCATTGGGTTCATAGTTGCGCCCTCGCCCTGTGACACACCCAAAAGTACCAGAATCTTCTATCAATGCTCCTCGAATTTCAAGGGTACCATTGGGGAAAACCATTATGCGGGCATTTGAACCATTGGCTGATGAATTCACCACAATCCTTGGGGTAACCCAGAACACAACCAACCCTTCTTGGACTGGCAAAGCCAACCCTGGACATGGCACTTGTAGCCATTTTCCAGGTTCTACTTGGAAAGTCTTTGCCTCAAGGGGCATTTTGGACGATACCTTCTCGCTACATTTAGACCCTTGACCAATATTGTCCATACATGGGTATTCAACTCTGAAATCCAACAAGGGGCGATACTGTTTCCACATCCAGTACTCAATTAAGGCAAGTAATGCACAATCACAGACAAAAGGGTTTTCCTGCAAATAAATTCCACTTTGTCTGCTGAAAGACAGAAGGCTCTGGACAGGAGCGTTGGAGAGCCTGTTGTTTGAAAGATCTAGAAAGGTCAGGTTAAGAGGCCCCCCAGGTTCCTGATAAAGCCCAAAGGGAAAATCCTCTAGTCTGTTCCCAGAGAGGTAGAGCCTCTTTAGGCTGTGGAGATCACTTAAAGCCCCTGGGTTAATCTGGATGATCTGGTTGCCAAACAGCAGAAGTTCTCTTAGTTCCTTCAGCCCAGTGAAGATGGACGAGTTCAAAACTTTAAGTTGGTTGGAAGAGAGGTCCAGTTGGAGGAGATGTGGCGTCACAGCAAAGGCATTCGTCTCAATTTGGCTTATGGAGTTCCTGCTGAGAACCAGTGTAGCAAGTCGGTCAAACGGTTGGGAAATCCAGTCCAGAGGCAGGACAGTGAGGGCATTGTGGCTCAGGTCTAACCGTGTGGCGTAGCTCGGGAAATCAAAGTGTGCCACAGACAGATTGCGGCCACTGCAGGAAATAATATCACTGGCACAGAGGCAATATAGTGGGCAAGTAGCCACAGAGGACAGGGAGCCAAGACACAGAGAGAGCAGAAAGGCTACAAAGCCAGGGTTCCAATGGCTTCCTCCAACATCAGTCCTGCCTGAAAGGTGTGACACAGTGGGATGCATCCTGGTGTTCCCTCAGGATGGGATCTCAAGTTACCGTCTCACTGGGTTTACACATGTCAGGTTTACAAACCTGTGATAGTGGCAGGCTTTTAATTAACTGAGGAGAGACAGAGAAAGACAGGAATCAAGGAAGGGGGTATTTGAAATTATTCTCCTATTTGTTTTTCTTGTTTAAATAACAATCTACTGGCACTACACTAAAAAATCAAGTAAGAAAGTGTTTTTGTTTAATTCTAGTCACACATATCTAATTACAGTCCAGCTATAAATCATAATACAAGATGCAAATAGAATAAACATGCCTGAATTACTGTATTGTATTAAGTAAAAAATAAAATTCTACCAATGGGGCAGGCAAAATGTGTCTTCAAGTAAGATAAATTAGTGAGTACATCTCATTTCAGGACACTCAACATGTACATTTTGCTTCCCCAGATTTATTTTTACTTTATTACATTGGCAGATTTAGATTTGAGTTTTTGCAGTGTATTACCATTTAACAAAAGTTTCCAAACAGCTTAAAAATCACAGGGAGAAAAAAAGAAGTGCGAAGAGAAAAAAGAACAGTAAGAAAACACTGCAACATTATATGAGATCATGTAATAGAGATAAAGGCATTACATGCCTGTCACTAAAAATAAATTATAATCCACTTTCAAATACAACAATGATGGCCGCTGTCATCCTCTGAACATGACAACTGTTACAGAAACTGCTGGAACAAAGTAACTTAATCCAAACATGTTCAGAATCCACATCCCCTCCTCTGTATTTACCTCCAACAGTTCTAGCTGCTTTACAGCTTTATCTCACAAAAGTTTCCTTTTTTTATTAAAGTTTTTAGTCAGTTTTATCTCTTCTTTTTATTCTAATTTGTTTATTTTTCATTAGACTGACACCTCTTCTTATTAGAAAGACCAGCAGAATTTCCTTAACATGTGGCGTGAATCTACCTATGTATCTATTTATCTATCTGTGTGTGTATCAACTGTTTTTTAGCTTTTCGTACGATATTGCACCAAGACAGACCGCAAAAATGTAAACTCCAAAAGTCGTAGCAGACTGATATTCAAATAAAGATATAAAGATATTTTTTTAAAGGTCTGCAAAACCAGACTAGATAATGTATTGAACAAAGTTTGGAACTGCATTGATTAGCAAATGGATGCATTACTCAACAACATTAAACATCCAAAATTTGATAGCTTCTAATTTCAGTCCTTTCTTAAGCAAAACAGCTCATTATTATGCGGTTGCTGCATCTTTCATTAGAGGAGTTGCTGTTTTTTCTCTGTTTCCAATACTTGGGCATTAATTATATTGTAGCATATTCAACCATTCCTTAACATAATATTACTTTTGAAGAGGTCACTTGGATTTTGATTGCCATTTTTCATTATTTTCTGACTCCTTATTTCCCCAACAGTTAATTGATCTCTAAAGAAAATAACAACAGAGTTAGAGTACCAGGTGTATCTGAATTCATTGACAAAAACCTGGTTGACTGATGACAAATAAAGACAATTCACTCTAAAATAAGAATGTTAAAAACGTAAATATATAGGCTATAAATTGTTTCTTATGTCAAAGACTGGTTTCACGATGAGTGGAACTGGTTTTGTTAAAGACTCTATTATTAGTAGTGAGTCTACGCTGACATTGTTATATTCCCACGTCTGCTCCTGTAAAGCGATAATAAGCAGGTTTTCATGACTTTTAAATATGCAAGGAAAACAAAACAAACAGTATATATATTCGACAGCTCACCCTGACGCCCACACTGCTGCCTCTTCAATCCAGCAGCTCGTCTGCCTTTTGCTTCATATCCAGACGCGAGGCAGGACCGCGTCCCGCTATTCTGTCCCAAATATCCTCAAGGCAACTTAAATCGCGGTTTTCGGGATTCTTCTGCTATTTTTCCGACCGTCAATATCAAGCCGAAGTGTCAGGAGGAATCTGGGAGCTGCGGCTGGTTTGTTCACCTGCAGGTCGGGTTGCATGTAGCAGTGGGAGGGGTCGTCCTGAGAATAAACACGGAACACGACAGCAGCCGATTTTATGCCAGATGATGAGGAAAGAAGAAAAGAGAGAAGGAGCGGTTGGAAAATGTGCAGCATCAGCAGCAAAAATCCTAATGCGCAAAGCTTAATGTCTGAGTTTTTTATTTTTGGATAACACCAGTGGATTTATTTTTCTTCCACTTTTACGTTTTGGTAAACTAAACAAAAAAAGTTAGGCCTTTAAGCTGCATTACGAAACTCCCTCTGAGAGATGCTCAAATGTGGTTGTTGAAAGGTTAACCTGCCTTACTAAAAGAAGAAAAGATGCTTATCAAAAGGCTTTGGAAACATCTGTTGCAGAGTCAGAGATGAATACTGCATAAACAGGGAGACTTTTTTTAACCTGCAGTTAAAAAAGATATTTGCCAGATATTAAAGCTGCATTAAAAAGTTGTAGCAATAATGTATCATGTAATTATTGCATGCAAAGTAAAAGGTTTGCTTGCAATTACAAAACCACAAATAAACAGACGCTTCTGTTCACAGATATAAAAAAAGAGAGCATCTAACATCTTAACTATTGCCAGTTATACGTTGTGATTCTGCAACTGCGCTGTAACAAAGTTGAGCTGTCATTACCCCTTTGTAATTAAAAAAAAGGTGTAGCAGAGGCGTGAGAGGCATGTTGTGTAAACACACAGCAGCAGTTATTTCCCTGTAAAAATATACAATCCTGTACTGTAAAAACAAAAAAAAAGGTTTTAACCAAAATATCCATAATCAGGCAATGTTTGTGTTGTTACCATAATTTGATTAGGGAAGCAGTTAAAGGTCACATTTTGCAAAATACACGTGACAATGTTTTTCTATCTCTATTAATCCCTTGTCTGTCTGCAAACCCCCCGATTAAGAGAAGTCCATCCTCTCAGTCTTTTGGCTGCTCCACTTTTCAAAAAATGTGTGCCTAAACAGGCCATTTGGAGATTTTCCCTTCATGACATCACAAAGGGCAGTAACCCCTCCCCCAGGTGGGTGCCACTCCCACAGCTAGGTGTTTGTTCTGCCCTCTGAGTCTGCCTTTCCACCGTAAACAAAAGAATGGTGCGAGAAAGCCCAAGCCACTTCCCCTTCCAGAGAGGGGCGTGGTCAGACACAGCTCATTTGCATTTAAAGCTACAGACACAAAAACAGCGTGTTCTGAGCAGGGCTGAAATAGAGGGGTTTATAGGCATGATCAAAGACAGGATCAGAGAGGATTTAGAACAAGAAACTTCACAGACATGTTTTGGGGAGATCTTAGACTTACTTAAACCGGTTTAAAAGGAGTATAATATGTGACCTTTAAATAATAATCAAACATAATTTCTAGGTGGTTGTTTGATTAAACACATGCTTTTCATGATATTCTTCTTCTGCTGCTTCAAATAGATTTTTTAAATTTAAATGTTGCAATTCCAGGTACCTTGAGGAAATGCTTTGTTAATGCACAAAAAGCTGCAGTCCCTCTTGAAATTTTGGCATTACCTTTCTATCTGAGATTTTTGTTATTTTACATAAAGGAAAATTCAATCGTTTTTGCTTTTAATCCAAGTAATCCTCAATGAGTTATGAGTAATATATCTAGATATCGTTTGACACTCTCAGACCCTTTAGTTGGCTCTGGAAGACCAATCAGACAGAAAAGTGTGCGTTCATTCGTGTAAATTTACAGTCCATATCCATTTAAACAGTCCAGATATTATGCTTGCAAGCTGAGGGCTGTTAGCTTCTGTGGAGAAAGAAAAGCCTGCTCGCAGTATACTAAAGCATTAGCCTGCTAATGGTGGCTTGGCATCGACAATTTGGTTTAATTAGAGATAACATCGTTGCAATTAAGCATCTGTGACCTTGACGATGTCGTTTCCATTTACTCCGGAGTCTCAGCATCACTGTTGCTTGGTTGCAGTGTTGTTGAACGTCTATACAAGAGAGAAAACGAGCAAACAAACACTTGCTGCAGCTCAGAAAAAAACTACTTTTATTTATTTATTTAATTTAACTTTAAAGACGAAGAGAAGCATTTCAGGATTTGTTTGCTGAATATTTTAGACTGAGCTGGGCAAAGAGTTGACATAATCCCCCCTGATTTTCAAAATACTTTTGAGCTGCATTGTGTTGGAATACTGAATTTATTTTGCTTCCTTATGTGTTCCCTGTGGAATGACATGAAACTTTATCTTCTATGGTGCCTCCTATTTGTGTTTCAGAAGCTGTTTATCACTGTGTGTGTGCCTGTTCGCCACTAGCAGACGCTTTCTTTCAAATCACATGAAAGTATTCTTCCACCTAATCAGTTTGTCAAGGTTGCGAGCTGTGTGCTTCAAGCTCTGCCAGGTGGTTTTTCTTTTCATCCTTTTGCTGTCTTGTTCAATCTTATAGATCTTCGCATGCAGCCAGTTCAATACCTGGCAACAACAAATGAAAAAAAGACGTGAGAAAAATCAGCTGAAATCTAATTTCCAAAGATGAGTCAATGAATTTATCATAAAGAGAAGTGAGAATAAAGGCTGTTGTCTTATCATCCGGACTTCAGTTTAATCACAATGCACTTGTAATTATGAGGTTTCCACCCAGGACACCGTGACGGACAAATCGCTGTATGTTTCCATGGTGCCGACCATCAAAGGGGAAGGCCTCTGGGGAATCTGCCAGTGCCCATCTTGGCTCCAGGATCACGAAGTCGTGTTGTTGATATGCAAAGGGTGAATGGACTGACAATTTTCTAATTCTTTCCTTATTTCAGATAACATTCTGTTGTTGATAATAGGAAAGTGGTAAAAGTAATGGACTAAACTGAAGGATAATTAGGCCTGGGTGGAATATCAGGCATACTCTTAAAATACACTCTGTCCTCCTTGTATCTCTAACTCTCAGCTTCAACTTGTGCCTGCTGGTCTTACCTGCCAGTTAAAGGCATGTAATTGCATCTGTTTGGCATCCCAGGTGTAAAATAGACCCTTATTACATGGATGGAATAAATGCCAGCAGGGTTCAGGCTGAGGATGAGAATTGAGGGCACCCATCTGGATAGTTTTTTTTTTTTAGTTTAGCTGAATTCAACAACCTTTCACTCCGACCTGCTGCAGGCATTTAACAGCTGAAGTAAAGATTGATGATCATCAAAAACAGCCCAAACTAGGTAGTTGGTTTAATGATTTCAGAAGCTTTGGAAGAAAGAGACACTTAAGCTGTTTTCACAAAATGCATTCTCAGGTGGCAAGACATGATGTGGAAAGAACAAAGCAGAAGTGGCGGACGACGCAACACAGTCCAACCCTATGATGACAGTTTTTACTCTAATATCGGTGCAATGTGTACTTCATATTATCAGCAAAAACTAAGAATATAAATAGTAGCAGAATCCTTAATGAGGCAGTATAATTAGGAGCACCGAGATTACACAGATCGCGTGCTATATAGTCTGTGACTGTGCACATGTCCTATAAACATCATCACCCCATCCCGCTTGCTTGCATTGTATTTTCATGAATATTACCTGCTGCGTTCTCACATTAGCTCACCCCAATTTTACGCATACAATTTACTAGGGGGCTGGCAGGAAAAATTCCAGACAATATCGGAGCAAAAAACGTGGCAATTTTGCTTTGAGCATTCACACATGCAGCTCACTCCGAACAATTTCAGGAAGTTTTCAGGAGTTTTGTTCACGTTTAAAAGCCCCATTGTAAAATACTGTTCATACAGCTGGCTGTTCTCTCTGTTTCTATTGTTAGCTAGACGTGCTTACATTAACCAACGGACTGCTGGCTCTAGTTTCCATTTACAGAAGGGAAATGCTACATGTACTTACTTAGCAGCTAGCTGATAAAAACAATTTTTAAAGGAGGATTTTTTTTTTTTTATAGAAAAAAATCTTTCAATTATGTCTCAAGACATCAACTCCTGCCAGGTTTGCTTTAGTATTCGCCTCTGCCTCAGTCATGATTTAACACCTTATAAAAAGATATGATCCACCTTGACATTTATATTCCATTATGGCTGACAACATCATTTTTGTGTTGTTGAATTTTTTCTCTTCACACAAACCGCACAGTTTATGAACATGTGTCAGTGTTGCATTTAGAGCAGCTGCTGTTTTTAAAAAAATCCAATTTTGTTGTGAATGTTCATCTCTATTCACTGCTGTAGTTCCCAGCCATCAAGTATGCATCTCCCAGCATTAACTGTCTCCATTTGCAGCACTTGAACTTTAAGGGCTGAATATCTGAAACTGACCTGTGGGTTTTGAACACCAGAATGAATAAAACCATTGATGGGGAGAGAAGTGCATCCATCCACTGTCTGAGTGCTAACACGCTAATGTGAAAATATTCAAACTGTTGGAGGAGTTGGCGTTGCTTTTCTTTAGATGGACACAAGTCATGCCATTAGAAACATATATCTTTGAACATTATATCACTGCCTTTCCATTTTGTTTCCATTTTATTTCAGTTCTAAAATGCTAAGATTGGTCATTATTTTGTAGGTGCAGACCCAAGACCATCACTATGGTGTGGTTGTTAGGGGAAATAAAAATCATAGTTCATACTTTCCAGCTCACTGTGACTCTCAGCACGCTTGAAACTGTTACAGGGCTCTGGAAATGCAGGATTCGTTTAAATGGAAGGAATTTAATCCTACACTTCTCAAAGTGCAATGGAACAGCCTTTTTCATTAGACCTTCCTTGTCTGCTTAACGTTGATGCCTTTCAAACCGCTCATGCCATACCATTTAAGTCTGCAGTATAGGTCCTCCATTAGAAAGGTCATATCTAGAAGCCAATTCTACATTTTTGTTTATTCGCTTGAGTAAGTTCATTGGACATAAAGAACATATTATGCAACAGTTTCAAGTACTTAGTTTTCCCAATGATGTATAAATGGTGGGATGCTTCAGGGCAGGTTAAGTCTGGCAGGTGTCTGACTCAGGGCAAAGAATATAAAGGGAACCAGTGGGCAGAAATTCTCGAGGCATTTAAGCTAAAACAGTTCAAAGCCCTGGACAACTTTTCAGAGTTTTGAATAAATGACTCAGACCGAAGGCATGACAAATAGAATTCTGTTCTAAAACATTGTTTTGTAATACATTTTTCCTCCTGAAATGATGCAAGAAGATACGCTATGGTACAATGTGATACCACACCATACCATACCATACCATACAACATCATACCATACCATACCATACCATACCATACCATACCATACAACATCATACCATACCATACCATACCATACAACATCATACCATACCATACCATACAACATCATACCATACCATACCATACAACATCATACCATACCATACCATACCATACCATACAACATCATACCATACCATACCATACAACATCATACCATACCATACCACACAACATCATACCATACCATACCATACCATACAACATCATACCATACCATACCATACCATACAACATCATACCATACCATACCATACCATACAACATCATACCATACCATACCATACCATACCATACAACATCATACCATACCATACCATACCATACCATACCATACAACATCATACCATACCATACCATACAACATCATACCATACAAAATCATACCATACCATACCTTACAACATCATACCATACCATACACTTGACTGTCCCTTTCGGGAATTTTGTCTTGGAGTCCAAGTGCTGCAAACATTTAGCTGCTTCAATAGTACTTCATTAAAAACAACAATATTGCACAACCCTTATAGCCTCAGCACAGGAGTCCTGGTCTCAAGAAGGGCAGTGCAAACTATACCAATACCACTACCACTTGATATGACACAGTTTAATACAAAACAATACAAACTATATCATACTTTACCGTTCAATCAATTATGATACGATACAGTGACATACAGTTCAAAACATTGTGAAACATATCAAAACAGTGATTTGGTATGATACACTCCCATTTGTTATGATATATCAAGATTTGATTCAGTATGATAGGGTACTGATAGATTTGATGCAGAAGGGACACATTTCAAGATTATTTTCTGATGATAAGTATGCTAATTTGTGCCTTTTGGTAAAACTCATGGAGTTAAAAGTGATATTAGCTGTGCAATTGAGCGGGCCATGGCATTCATTCAATAGTTCAAGTAGGTACAATGAGCAGAAACACTGTAGACACAAGGCCAGGCTTGCTCATGAGTACTCCTTGTTGCTTAGTTGAGGGAGTGCACTCCATCAGATAATGGTGTGAAACGTTTTCTGATGTAAACTGTCAACTTTTAAAGATAGCAGAGCTGGATAGCATGCATAAAATGTTACTGGGCCCAGCCATAGTAGTTCAGCCTAACCAAACACAATAAAGATCTATAGCAATGAGCAGCTGTGTGCGTAGGACTCAAGCAGCACAAAGGTAAGTTAGGTCACGGGTGGAGAATGGTGTCGCCTATCATGGGGCCCAGAAGATTTATGACTTCACAGACTGATTCCAACTGCAGGGCCTGGTTATACTGTAGGTCCAAATATAATTTCACAACAACACTCGACTTCCAAAGGCATGCCCCTATTTATGAGTATGTCCTTGTAAAGCACATTTTGTACCTCTGGAATTTTTCCAGGTTAAATAAAGGTTAAAGAAAGAAAACTTAGAAATAAACTGATGAATTAAAGGCAACCAGGTGCTAACAGTTGTGGGAGATTATGGTAGAAAAGAGGTTTGGGAATTAGAAACTAATAAGATTTTGGTCTAATTTGTTGCTTTATGTTTTGGGGCACATGGCTTCAAACAAATGAATTTTGTTCTGCTCGAGATATCTGCCTGTTAACAAAGTTTTTCTTGTCACTCAAGGCATTTACAGGCACATTTAAATTGAGCTAGGGTTATACTGTAGCTTGGAATACTGTCCATGTCCCACTATAGAGAGGGAGAACTGATTTATGGACGGAAAAATTATCTGACTCCATTCTGGTAGATGGTGGTATGCCCCCTTTTAAGCTAGCTGCTATTTGACCTTCTTCCGGATTATCTCGTTAGCTTGTTGACAAGTTAGCAAATGGCAAAAAGGGGCTTTGTATGTCTAACTGAGAGAACATGGACGACTTTAGAGCTCTGTACATTTCGTCGCTTTACTTCTCGTTCAATGCAGTGAACGCTATCCCTCTAGCTTATGGGGATACACGAAGGCAGATGACAACGACTTCAACTATGCTACATACTTATGCAGTTCGACTTGTTAAAGGGGACATATTATGAAAATCCACTTTTACAGGGTTTTTGAACATATATTTGGGTAACCTGAGTGTCTATCAAGCCACAAAATTTAAAATAAAAACAATCCAGTCCTTTGTTTGTGGTCTGCATAAGTCTTACCACACAGAGAAAATGCTCCGTTTCAAATTTTCTCAGTTTGTGACATCACAAGCTGGATTCTGGTAAAAAAAAAAAAACCCTCCTTTCCCCTGGTTTCTCCACCCATGGACTCCACTCCCAGCCTAGAGCAAAACTTTTGCACAGGTCTGCCATTTTTATTCTCGCTACAGAGGAGTGATGTCTACTGTGAAACTCAGGAGGGTCTCATTGCATTTAAAGAGACACACACACCAAAACGGAGCGTTCTGAGAAAGCTGGTTTATACAGGGTCACAAACCTCCTCTGGTGCTTGATTCATGTTATATTTTGACCAAAGCACAGCACAGATGTTTCATTAAGACCACAGGGGACTGTTTGAAAAGGTGGGAAAAGGGTATTATATGTCCCCTTTAAAGCCCAGTACGGGGACTTTTGGAGCATGTGCATGTTGCCTAGTGCGGTTTGGGTCTGATTGAGGCATATACATGTAACAGTTTGTCGACCTCCAACCGCATTATCTAGGTGTGTTATTCAGACATCGAGGAATTTGATTCAGTATCATTTTGGCAGGACTAACATTTCTAGCTGCACGTAAACGTACTGACTGTTGTAAGAGCACTTGGGTCTGGATAATATGACAAATAGCACAAGTGCAGAGCAGCTCTGTGTGTGAGTTGTCAAGAGACAGCTTTTGTTGTGATTTGATGCTATGTAAAGAAACACATAAGAATTGATTGTTGTGATATCAGATATTTAGAGGTTTCACGTTAAATTAAGAAGAAAAAAGTCTATTTGTGGAGTAATGTATAAATTCCTCTTCAACATCCTTCTTCACAGATTTTATATTTTGAATAAGAAAATGTATCTTATACCATCTCAACCAGAAAACAAACATCCTTCATAACTCTGGATGATGTAACATCCCTTGTATATTTCAGCTCTTTCTAGATTTTTAGTGCTCACAGCTGTGCTGCCTATAGAGCCTCTATGTTATGTCTATGTTCACACACCAAACACTCCTGCTTTGCACTAGAAACACAGGTGTTACGACCCCCTCAGTTCAAAAGCTGCCTCCCACCTCCTCCCTGTGAGTGTGAGTGTGGGTAAGATAACGTGTGGGTTTAAATAATGCATGTAGCTCCCCTGCAGGACCCGTGTGACATTAAAAACTGCTTTGTAGTGATGGAGTGTCCGAACCCACATTTTCACTGTGAATGATAAAGAATAATTACAATGAAGCGCTGAGAGTTTTTTAAAACCTTGCATTAATATGATTTAGTATCTAATTCAATCTTAACATAAAAAAAAACTCTCTGCAGTGTTTGACTCAATCCTGACAATCATTAACCTCAGAAACTGCAGTGGCCTAGCAACCACAAGCAAGCTGGTTTCATGCGACCTTTGACCCTTTTTAGGTTCAAAGGTACGCAGCATTTGAGCGTAACCTAAAACCAAGGTGTAAAAAGTTCAACCCAACACCCGCCTGCAGTATTATTTACTGTATGAGCCTGTGTCAAGAGCAGAGACAGACCCATGTCTCATGACAGCTCTCTGTTGTCAATACTTTCATAGCTCACTTCAACTTCAAGTCACCGCTGATTTCACACGACAGCCTGGCTGGATGTCATATAATGAATGTTTACAAAAGACATAAAGAAAGGTCATGAAGGCGTGTTGAATAGTAGCTGGAAGATATGTGAGTGTTAGCTGCTAAAAATCACAGATAGCTGAGATAATTATCACTCATTAACACTTACAGATGTAATCATATGTGTCTTTTCCACATCGCGGTCACATAATATTAAGCTGTTAATTGTTTTTCATGTTTGTACAGAACACGGCATGATACGACACTGATATAATCCTCCAAGTGGTGTTTGCTTTCATTTTGTTCTCACAGCCACAAAAGAAAATAATCAGGCAGGTTGCAAAAATGTTTTTTTGTCGTTTTTAATAAACAAGAACTTCAACCAGCCGCCACCATCGGACGGTGTTGTCCAAGCACCGCCGTCCTCATTCATGCACGGCCTGCTCAGACCTCCACCTCAGCGGCAAGGAAGTGTGGACAACAGGAAGTGTCTCGAGATAACACTTGTTATGAATTTGGCGTGATACAAATAATGATTGATTGATTGATGTTGTTGTTTTTCATAATAAATCGTATTCATCACTGTGTGCTGATGCTTTATTCAGGTTTATCAATCAAGGGTATGTTCGTAAAAAGTCCCATAAAGGACTCCCTAAGTCCTTTCCCATCCACTTTTCTTGACCTTGTTGAAAAAAACCTCACTGGGTAAAGGAAAGGTGTGAATATGAGGAAAAGAGAACCGCGGTGATAAAAGAATCCTACTGCACTTACAGTTAGCGGATGATACTGATGTCACGTGGGTCTATCTACGCCAAGATGGACTACAAAGAGGGCACGTATCGCCTGGTGCATTCTTACAGTGCTGTTTAATCAATCTTTATTTGTATAGTGCCAATTCATAACAAATTAACAAAATTATCTCGAGACACATTACAAAGAGCAGGTAAAAGACCTGACTCATTACAAAGACCCAACATTAATCCATCATGAGCACAGAATTTAGCAACATTTAGCAAAGTTACAGTGGCAAGAAGAAACTTCCTTTTAGAGGCAGAAATTGTGGGCAAAAACCAGACTCATGATGAGCATGCAGCCATTAAAAGTGAATCCTTAATGATTAACATGACCTCATTAAAGTGTTTACAACCAAAAAAAATCAGCCCCTCAGGACCAGGTGAATTGTAAACGGTAATTGGACTTGAGCTTATTTGACCACTCAAAAGTCATTAGGTCCCACCGACCCATTCTCACACTGATGGTAGAGGCTGCAGCGTAAAGTGGCCATCAGTATTAACTAACCCCATTCATACACATTCATACGCCGCCGCCAAAGCAGCGGACATATGGCTGCAGGAGCTGGGGATCAAACCTTGACCTTGGGGTTGAGAGACCACCAACTTTACCACTGAGCTACAGCCGCCCAGTGGCAGCTTTTAGCCACTGTGAGAGTCTGAAGATGTAATGCCCCCACATTTAAACTTACTTGATATAAAGAATGATTCATTAATGTCTTATGTTACCATATCACACTAAACCAAAGTGAGTGAAGTGATGTAAAAAGAATGGCATGTTCGGGTTTCTTTCAGATAAGCAGAGGAAGAGCTGTGTGGATTAAAATAAGCGCTGAAGCAACCGCTGATGAAGCCGAAGAGTTCAGATAAAGCAGATATTAACAAAGATCAAACAACATACACCAATCATGCAGATTAAGTGTCAGCTGTTCGTCATTTAGCACACTTTATCATATGATTATTTAATGGGATAATGGGACATCACACATCAAAAGATTATGGTAATCAGAAGAACAACATGTGATGGTTTCAGCTAATGAAGTGTAAAAAAAGATGTTGGAAAACCTTGATGAGGAGAGGTTACAATGACTCATTTTCATTAGTACTGCTCATTTCTTTGGATAAAATGCTGCTGTGGTATGTTTTCATACATTTGACAGATTTAGAACAGTTTGACGGCAGCCAACAACGACATGTGAGCTTTATTACCCAGGGAATAATGTAAAGCTCGGATACTCCAGTCAATACCTTCTTTTTTTTTTTTAAATAAGGGAGAGAGAGAGAGAGAGAGAGAGAGAGAGAGAGAGAGAGAGAGAGAGAGAGAGAGAGAGAGAGAGAGTCCATGTTATATTTTGAGCCATTTGTCTCATTGGGACATGAGAGCTAAAAAAAAAGAAAAGTTTAGGAGTTAAGAGGAGCTTTGTTTTTTATGATGACAGTGCATTTTGGTTTTATGAGCTGGGATTGGAAAGGATTTAAAATCCTTTTTCAATCTCCCGGGAGTGAACTCATTTAAACCCCGTAACAGTTTCTCTATGCAACATTATACGAGTCCTAACATATGTTGAATAATGTGGATACTCAGAACTGATTACATTTGCAGTTGAGTCTTCTGTGGGCTTTTGTCATTACACTTATATCATTGATCAAGTATTTGCACAACCTCTGCATCCTATTTGGTTATTTTAGAGAAACAGCTCCCTCTGGTGGACACTAGAGATATTTCTGCTCTGGTCATTTTAATAACTGCATATAGTATGATTTTTGTTTTAAAGGTTGGGTGTCCTTTAAAATTAAAAAAATTTTAGCAATTTTTTATTTTAAATGTTGACAGCAGAATAACTTAATTTGGGTTTGGATGCTAGAAGGAGCACAATCTCACTTTCAAGTTTGCATGGACTCGTGTTAAATTTGCACTACCTCCATACAAACAGTTCTGTGCCTTGCCAGATAAATGTTGCAGTGCAGCAGCATGATGTAGGCCTCATTTAATGTTGTACCACTTTAGTTCTTTTTTGGGTTTTGGCTTTGTTTTAATGTTTGCATGGATTTAAATTACATTTTTGAATAGGTCAAAGTTTCATTTTTGTACAGGTTTGATTCTGATATTTGTTTACGTCAACATATAGATGGGGGTTGGAGCAGCAGGTGTTGTTAGATGTCACATAAAGTTTCATGTCATGTAAGCTGCAACATGTTGCCTGAATTTACCTTGGGAACAATAACGTATCTGGCTGCAGGGTGGTGCAGACGGGTTAGCGCTGTTGCCTCACTGTAAGAAGGTTCCTGGTTCAAATCCCCGTTGGACAGAAGCCTCTCTGTGTGGAGTTTGCATGTTCTCTCTGTGCATGTATCTCTCCGGGTACTCTGAAATTGCCTGTAGGTGTGAATGTGAATATGAGCCCTGTGATTGACTGGCAAGCAGTCCAGGGTGTACCCCGCCTCCCGCCCAACGCTTTATTTTCACATTTCTTTTAAACGTAACTAACACAATCAGTAAATGTATCTCCCCCTCACTTTTGATTTGTCTGATAATCTTTTGCTTTATTTTAAGTTTGAGGGCTCCATGTTACCTCAAAGTAAGATGGCCTACACGTGTTGGAGTGAAACCACTTTAAACCACATTAAAAATAGAAACTTTCTCTCAGTCTTAGCATGAAAATGTGTCTAAATACAAAGATCAAAAAATATTTCCCAATATCAGTCAGTTGGCCTGCAATTGTTTTGTGTTGTGATAGCTGCGAGTTTTGTATATATAGGTGTGTGTTTGGAGCTTGTTTGTCAAGATGTGTGTGTGGCCCTTGCTGTTAGGGATCATTTTTCGTTGACACACGTGTGATCACAGTGACAACCGTGGGAGGTGAAAAGGGCTGTGCACGTCATATGTCATGCTATCATCACTGCATGAATATAAAGACAACCCCCCCTTTAAGACCCACACACACACACACACACACACACACACACACACACACACACACACACACACACACACGCACGCAAACTCAAACATACTGGGGAAAGGTGTAGGAAGGTGGAGGTTAGAGAGTTCACATTCCAGGTAGAGGACATGAGGCCTGTCCTTGACAGGAGTGAAACACACAGCTACAACACTCAGTTGTTTGAATAGCTGTGAGTTTATGTGTTTCATAAACTTACTCTCTTGTCCTAAATGCATGCAAAAAAAATCTGTTTTTTGGGGGGTGTTGGGGAGTTTGAGCTGCTGCTTTTATTCCCCCACCAGTTTCCTGCCAGGTCACTTCAAATTGTGGCCGGTTTAAAAGGTGAAAGGGTCAAATCCAAAAATATAATCTTGACAGGAAGGTTGCGGGGTCCCGTGCAGGTGGCGGGCCGTCAGACAAAATGTTGGCCTCTCGCTCTGCAGATCCTCCCTCTCTCGCTAAGAAGCGTGTCATATGCACAATAACATTCTGGCACTCGGACTTCTCTTGGTCACCCACAGCCCCTCCTTTAACCGCCCGGACAAAAGCTCAAGGAGAAGTATAGGAGGGGAGGGGGAAAAAAGATTCCGCTTGATAAGGATTCGGCCGCTTAGAAAACTTCCAAAGGCCCTTTCCATTTGTTCAGCTGCCTGATGGAAAAGTACCAGGCATTAGCCCACCATCCACCCACTGGCTCGTATGGTGGCACTTCATCCTCCTGAGCCGCAGCTCTGTGAGTAGAATTAGCACAACTCAATTTGTGAAAACGGCTGGCGCATGACGTTCCATCAGATGAATCCTTGTTTGTGCAAACACTCACGAGGGACAACTTCTCATCATGAGGGATGACACTGCAAAAAAAAAAAAAGACAAGATAGGGAAGGTTCCTGAAATATCAGTAGAAAGAGAGTATCGTACATCTTTGCCCTACATATCATACATACATAAAGAAAATGATCAACCTGACGTGCATTTCCCCGGATGTTTACTGAACTTTAAAGCAAGTCATGGTTTTGGTTATATTCCTAAAACATTTACAGAAAATTGTAAAATTGTGGTTCAATTGGGGTCATTGGTCTCCTGCTCTGCATGGAGACTGCATAAAACATGGATGACATCCCAACATGGTGGACGCCATATTGGAAATACTGACTCTACCAAACTGGTCTAATAGCACAAAGAGGTGGAGTTAAGTTAAGTTGTTGCTTTTAGCCTCCTTGCAAACAGCTTTAACACACCCAGTCAATCAGCCACGCCCCTTCTAATGTGTGATAAGTCTTAGCCCTAATTAAAAACAAATGAGCCATAAATAAATTCACCATTTGTTCAGTTGTGAACCTATCTGAGCTAAAAGGATCAAAACCCATTTTTTTTAAACCAAGCTGTAAACATGTTTATTTCAGCTGTGTTTTTGCTTCGAAAATCATAGGCATACCCAAAACCTCTCACAACTCAACTACAGAGCCCTGACTCACAGAGCACTCACCATAGCCCAGGACCCCTCTCACCCACTCAATCCACTCTTTTCTTTTCTACCATCATGGTCGGAGATACGGGACTCTGACCTGGAAGAGGGCACGCTTCAAAAAGAGCTTTGTCCCCTCAGCGATTGAAGTCCTAAACATGCTTCCACGCTGACTGGCCCCTTCTTTTGTTATGTGTTTCTACCTGTGTTGTGTTTTCTTCTACTACTGTGCAAAGCTGTGAGAACAAATTTCCCCCTGGGGGACAATACAGTATTGTTTTGTTGTATTATATAAATGAGAAATGTAACATGGGGCTTAATGGGGATTCCTTGGTTTTTGGAGTCAGCCTCAAGTGGACACTCGAGGAACTGCAGTTATTTGCACGTAGGGCACGGTCACACTGGCAACCCGTACCGTGCCCAAGCACGCTTCAACCCTAAAGTCTAGTTCGTTTGGCCAGTGTGACCGCTCCCGCTTCCTTGGTTTTGGCACACTTCGGAGAGGTGTGTTTCGGCACGGTACACTTCATGCACCAGCACAAGCACGCGGGTACACAACGCTGACAGCCTTCATTATGAAGAAATCCAGAGTTTTATGGCGTTATCTGACAAACATGACTCAAAATAAGTCACAAAGTAGCTGTAATGTTCTCCGTGTTGTTCTCCGATGTGCGGACGTGGACTCGACCCGTCCCTTTTTTATTATTTTTTCTCGAGTTCGTCTGTTTGTAAACTGAGCACGCTTCATAATAACATAAAGCATGCATGTGTTGTATTGCTGCGTTCCATTTACCTCAGAACTCGGATCTCGGAGCTGGGAATGAGGTCACACACGAGTTGAGTGTGTTCCAGTTGCAAGTCGGAAAAGCAATATGGACACCTCCAGGAGTACCTTTGTTTTGTTAGCTAATACCAGACGATAACAACACACTACGTGATAGTTTGTGCACGAAAATAAAATGACAACATGTCCACAGGTAGAACTTGCACGATACTATCAGTGTGATTGATTTAATCACACACAAAAAAAACAAGCGGCTAATAAACACTATATTTACAGCTTTAAGGTTACGGTTGATGCACGTAGCAGCCAGGTTGGATTTTAACTCGGGCTACTAAATTTTCTCAGAGTTTCCGAGACGGAATTCCGGCTTCAGGGGGCGTTCCAGTTGACACTTCCGACTGGGAACTCGGAATTTCCGACTTCCGAGATCAACTGGAACGAAGCATATTACGACGTTATGTACAAGAGGTAATCGTGCTCAGGCAAGGTTAGTCCTGATGCAGTGTGACCGCGGGCCGTGCTGGCCAGTGGGGGAATGGCGCAGCGCGGGGGCAATCGTGCTTGAGTACGGCACGGTACGGATTGGCAGTGTGACCGCGCTCTTCGGCATTGGCTTCATTTTTTAACAGGGGATGCTGGCACTTGACGCTGCAGCAAAGTTAACACCTTGTTAATGCTACATGAACATATGATGGAGAGATGGTAGAAATATACATCAAGTCATTTAAAAAAACATATTTTATGTATTTTATTTCACGTTTTTTTTTTTTTAAATGCCTGTAACTATAAAAGCCAGTGTCCTCTAAATTTTGATTGCTAATGAAAGTGATGTTCATTTCCCTCAAAATAATCACATGTATCTCGTTTGTACCATCAATGTGTCTAACAAAAGAACTTGTTTGTCTGGGGGGAGGTTTACTTGTTGCACCAAAGTTATAAGCTTATGTTGTCCAGATCCATCGTGTTTCCTCACTCTATCTAAAAGCTAAATAACATACGCCTTTAAATTTGTTCGCGAAGGACAGAAAATGTTATAGCATTTTCCCTTTTTGCAGCGATTTCATCTACTGGAAATGATCTGACGGTGTTGTATCCAAAAGGGCTTCCTCTCCAGATGTGCTACCAAGCGGCTTCGTGCATACCTGCCAAGCACAGAGCCATGATCCTAGCTTCTTGTCACCACGTCCATAAATTCATACACCTTTTTAATAATGTGCTTGCTTCTTAAAGGCATGGTTGAACATTTTCTACAGATTAACTTTTTAAGATTTGTTTGATGAAATTGTCTTTATTTCCTGACAGAAATAAATAAGTCATGTGCTCTGAAAAAGGAACGAAGAAAATCCGTCACCTTTTTTCTGACAGTGCAAATGCAGTGAGTAGTGATAAATCTACATCTAGATTTTGTAGTTGGCGCGTTACTTGATAGGGAATTAGTTTACCGCGATACACTTCTCCTGGAATCTTAAATAAAGGTTTTGTGACTGCATATGAAAAACATGCTGCTCCTGGGGCGCCGGTAGCCGATTGGTTAGTGCGCACTCACAATGTACAGAGGCTGTGGTCCTTCAAACGGACGGCCTGATTTCGAATTTGCCCTTTGGCTCCTTTCTCTCTCTCTCTGACTCTATCCACTGTCACATCTCTAAATAAAGGCATAAAAAGCCCCAAAATAAACCTTATAACATAAATAAATGAATATAAAACATCATGCTCATACTCTGGCAGCAGTTAAAAGAGGAATTATATAAAGTTATTACAAACTGAGGGCATTATTTGATATGAATATTGATAGGTAGCTGATATGGTAGCAGCACAACTCGGCTGAACACCAGCCGAAGCTAATTATACGGAGCCGCTTTTGTCTGCTAAAATGACATCAGGCGGGCTGTCTAGCGTCTTAAGGAAACCATGTGAATGCAGATAAACAGACAAATATTTACCTCATGACATGAAGACTCAAGTGAAAACACAAAGATTGTTTATTGGACTTACAGTGGCATCAGGGCAGGAGAGGGAACTCCAAAAGAATGCTAATGCTGGATGTGTAAACAAGCAACTGTTTGCTGTCAAGTCAGGTCAAGGCAATGTCTGTTTGTTTTGGCAGAGCTCAGTTTCTTCTCACTGATTGACGTTTGGACGACAGGATATGTTAGCTGATAGCAAATGTAGAGCCAGAATTGCCTTGACTGCTAACCCCCACAAGGGATTTAGCACATTTTTGTGTAACCTTTAGCGTATGTAAATTTTACCACAAAAAAAAAAAAAAAAAAGTGCTGAGACACAGCGAGAAGTGAAGTGAGATGAGGTCAGATTCTCCTCTGCGGGCACATATTTATTCTGCTTATGTGATTCTGACCGAGATATTGATCGCCCTGCTGGCTCCAGAAGGGCAGGAGACTCTAAAGGGACAAGTATGATAAACTCAAATGACCAGAGAAGGTTTGGAGTCTACCTTTGTCGGTCACATGGGGGTAAAGTTAGCTCATAGCTATTGCGGGGATTGAAAGTGAGACGCTTGGCTGTTGGGTCTTATGTCAGAGGCTAACACTGTAAGGTTTGAGTTGCACCAGTTTCACCAGTATTTATTTTTGTATGGGATGGTTATATTTAGTGTCTTATATAATTAGAACGTGAACTCTACTGGTGAGGTTATAGCAGAATGCTACATACATTAGAAAGATAGAAAGTACTGGTTCAAAACTGGTTCATCTAGGAGAGACAGACAATAGCTGTCATATTTTGTGTAAATATGGACTGTAGGATGGAAACCAGTGAGAATTTAGCTACATGAACTTGAATCTTTTGTTACTCTACAGGCAAGTAAAATTAGTTCAACTGAAAGCACATGCTTTATCGTCTTTTGGAAAGGAGTTTAAAGTGCTTTAATGGGTTCATGTTTGGGCATGTGGTCAGTGGATTTTGCTGTATTCAATATCTGGAGTGGAATTTATAAAATTATATGACATTTTTGTTACATCCTATGCATTGTTCCAATCAACGAAAATTAAAAACCAATGAAATCGATCAATCCATCCATCCATTATCTATTGCACTCATCCCGTTCGTGGTCCCTGGTAGCTTGAGCCTATCCCAGCTCTTATTGGGCAAGAGGCAGGGTACACTAGAGACTGCTCGCCAGTCAATCACAGGGCTGACATAAATAGACAAACATACCAGGCACACTCACACTTGTCGAGGAAATGATCAAGACTTGACTTCGCACAATCAGACTCTCATGGACTCAGATGACTTACGTTGATGACAGTTTATTCACAAGATGAATACTCGAGGAGACATGGATCAGCTTCACACTTCTGGTTCAGTGTAATGCTCAAACATAACTGATGAATTCTTCCAAAGGCTTTGCATATATTCAGAAAGATATTATCATTATCAGGCTTGTGTCACATTCACCCACCTAGATTAATCTGTGACGTCTATGAGCTTGGAGCAAACAACAATTTCTCTCAAACATCCTCGCAGATATCAGGAAGAACTGTTGAGACTCTATAAGCTGTCCTTGGTTTCTAGACTGACATTAGGAACACTGAATTAACATAATGATTTTTACACATTTAATTTTGTAATTACAGAAATTCCACCACAACACTCACGGGCAATTTAGAGTCACCAATCAACAAGCATGTCTTTGGACTGTGGGATGAACATGCAGACTACACGCAGAAAGGCCCTGTCAGACAGGGATTCGAACCAGGAACCTTCTGTCCGTGAGGCAAAAGCTCTGACCTGAACTAAGACCAGGCTAAGAATGAATCAAAGATTTAAACATACAAACCCTATTAGATTATTTGACATCAAATTTAGTAAATTAGCTTGTTGCTTTGGTTGGCTAACAAATGTCCTGTAAATGTAATCTCCAGCAGCAGCAGCTAACTGTTTTCATCAAAAAAGTGATGTTCACGTTCCCATAGCAACCTAATAAATCATATTTTTTGTCTCTCAGAACCTTTGCATTCTTCATGTCATTATGGCAACTATTGTCATGATATGACTGTCTCCATCGAATTCATGTGAGCATATTCTTGGCCAATAAAACTGATTCTGATCATTTTCCAGGAGTTGTTCTGTCCTGTAAGTTCCCTCTTAAGCCGTTTGCATCAAAAAGTGATGACAAATGAAACTGTTATAGTTACATACTTAAGATAGCTAGTGAAGTAGCTTAATAGGAGATAACATGACCCGCTTTGGGGACCACAGCGTCTGTACATGGAGCATGAGCACTAACCACTAGGCTACCGGCGCCCCCCAGGGACACAATGTCAACTTGTCTAGTTTCATGTACTTTATCATTTTAGGACAATCATTTCAAGAATGTCGCTAACGAAAAATATCTAATAATTGAATGATCACTTTTGTCATGTACTGAACCAATTTCCCAAATTGTGTCGTAAAGATGTTTTCTGTATTGATTCTGTACGTCAATAATGTTCTTCTTCCACACATTAAGGCGGGCTGTTGTTGCATTCGGGTTTTTGAAGAACTTTGAGGAAGTAATTAAAGTCAAGATTTCATGAACGCAAATAAACAGACTAAAAGTAAGTCCTTTCACTTTGTAACCTGACTCATCGTTTTTGTTTGTACCTGAGTTCTGTTTGAACAGTTTAAACTTTCAATACAAACAACATCTTGAATCCAGATTTAAAATACGCCAGATGTCCTGTAAATACTCAGCTATGTTCCCCAAAACATATCAACAAAGCAGATAATATTGACCATCATGGCGATTCAAGCTGTGCAGTAACTGACAAACTGCACGTGTCCCCTGTTTTTTGCAAACCTTTTGGGACATGTGCGAGTCACGGCGGTGGTCCCTCCAACCCTGCCGACCGTTGGACTGTTTGGGTTTGTTGTGGCCCGACCCCGACAGCAGGAGAGCTGCGGAGGGGGGGCTCCTTTCATGAGCATGTGCATGTCAACAGCAGCCTCTGCCACCAAAAAACCTGCTCCCAGACCCATTAGCGAGCAGGGGCCAGAAAAATTAGACGAAGGAAAAACACATTGTATAATACCTTATGTAACGAGCCTCCAAAATTAATAGCTGGGGTAGAGAAGCGGAAGAATTGGGAAATTATGTCGTGGCCTCACAGTATTGTGTTGTCGTCCTGGCATGAGGGGCACACAGGAGGGCTCAAAGGTTCAGGATTATGCTAACTACTTATCACAGCTAGAGAATCTTAGTGAAAACTTAAAACTAGGGCTCTCCAACGATTCCATTGTTTAATCCTGATCGATGCCTAGATTTCAATAGTTAATCGCGATTATTGGCATTTGTAATCGCATGTTTGAAATGTCATTATTTTGAATTAAAAGTAAAAATTGTTAGGCTTTTATTTTGATTTTTTTGTACTGTCCATATTTATGGAAGCCCCAAGCTGACATGCATCAATACATTTTAGTTAACCATGATAATGAGTCAATTTAGATTGTATTTCTCGAGATGACTACACTGGTTTTCCTGTACAAATGGTCAGTTGTGGAGACAAAGACTATATGACTTTTTGTGCAGCACTAGTTATAAGGCCTTTCTGCCAATAAGTTAACCACTGACAAAAATTAAAAACAAGTTCAATTTGAAGAATTAACTTTCCTATAGCATCTACTGTGAATGAAAGATTGAAGTTCTTGAACAAATTGGGACCTTAAACTGTATTGAACATGGACGTAGTCTCAGTGATGTCACCCATCGGTTTCTGAAGCAGAAGTTCTAAAGTTTTGAAGCCCAACGATGACGGTCGCCATATTGGTAATGCTGTCTCTAACTAACTTTCGATCTAAAGGCCCTGACACACCAAGGAGATCGCCAGCCGCCGGTCCTAGTTGGACCGTTTGAGGACGGTCGTCACCCTAGTTTTTGCGGTGTGTCCGGCTCGTCGCTACCCGTCGCCCCCTGTCTAACTTTTTTTGGCCGATTCGACATGTTGAATCGGCGTTAGTGGTCAGTGAGAGGAATCTCTCTGATTGGCTGTTCGTTCGGAGGTTTCATTTATCTCCAGCTCTCGACACAGGTTCAGGAAAGCCCCTTGAGCCTGCCGATGTAGTATTTTAGCATTTAGTGCGGTTTCTCCTCGTCTCCGACTCTTCTTTTCTTTTTCCACTTTTTAAAGACCAAGGGCTGACAACGCCAGTGCCATTTTCAACTTTTTTCAACCAGTTTTAGGTTAGGTTAGGTAAGGGGCGCAAGGGTTAGGGTTGGGGCTCGGGTCTGGTTGCAGACCTCTAGTTTCCACAGTTTTTGAAGCTAGCATCAAGTGGAGAATCAAGGAACTGCAGTTTCCACATTGACTTCATTTCTTTTAACATCAGAGGTTGCCACGTGATTAGGACATCGCAGAAGACAAGAAATAAATACATAGATCAGTACAGTTTGGCTGAAATCGTTTTACTGTTGGATTTGTAGCATATCTCTACATTTGAAGTGTATCTTGGGTAAAATATGTCATACATCTGTGTTTGCAAACACCTTTAACATGGTATGGTGCCTTTTAGATAAAAAGGAACATGTTAGTGTCCTTGGTTTTTTACAGCGTGAAAGGGCAGTAGCATTCCAGCACACTGACAGAAGTTAGTGATTAGTCCTGATAAGGAAGCTGCATGCTTGTTTTCATGCTGCGCAGCACATGCATGCTCATGTGTTATAAATTGAATTTATAAGCTACAGAATAAACATGGAGATTTCATGTATTTTGTCTATATCTGATGGTCGCAGTCAAAGAGATTGGACAGGACCGACAGAAACGGGGTACCTCGGCCATGTGCTGAACATGTGATGAACTACAGGACACACAGATTGGTACTTAGAGACATTTCTTTAAATCTTACATCTTTGTAAGTAGGCTATCCTATATAAGCCTTAGCTGCAGTTCCTATCCGTCATGTGACTTAACTTTGCTTCACCCTTGTTTCAATTGATGATTTGTGAGAAATGTTAGACATAGTTGACACAAGAAGCCACTCTTACAGGCGTGTAATAAAAAAAAAGGTCACGCCCTCGACTGACCTGTTAACCTACTTGGAGTGGTGTGTGAGTCAATGCATCTTGAATCTTCTATGCTACAACCTCTAGGCACTTATACTAAAGGATTCCAGTATGTCATATGGTTGTTGTGACAAATGTAATTGCTTTCTGGACTTAAGTAAAAGAAAGAATACATAAACGTACCGTATAGTGTTATAGTATGGTATTGGATGATGGTTGACCTACAAAGCACAGGACACATCAGGGGTTAGAAGACCAGACAGAACCTCTCTTTCTTTCTTGGACAAAAAAAAATAAAATGCATTGTCATGTTCATTTTGCAGATATGTTCTCTTGGAACATTTTGCTACTTGGTAGATGTTTGCTACATAAAATTACCTCCATGTGTTGATGCCAACAGACTCAGCAAAATGATCCAAGGCCAGTGATGTTGTGGGGTTGGAGCTGGACTCTCTGCAAGTAAATTCAGAGAAGAGGATGCTGTCTAGGGGTATTTTCACACCTATTCTGTTTGGTTTGGTTAGAATGAACCCAAGTCCATTTGCCATGTTATTGCAGTCCATGTGGTATGAAAGCTATCAATCAAACCCTTGTGCGGATGGTGGACCAAACAACTGTTCCGAGACCGCTTGAAAAGTTGGTTCTCGGTCTGAATTTTTGGACCCTTGTGTGGTTCATTGTAAGAACAACCTACATCAAACCAAACCAACTGCAGGAAGCAACCACCATGGGCCCTCTCTAGTTGTCATTTCTGAACTTGTGTTTAAGATCACAGGCAGATCCTGGTTCAGGAGGATTAACATTCGCCTTCTCCTTGAACTGTCTTGATAACCTCCTTCGGCAACTCCAGGACATCTTCATATTATTTTCAGGCCTTAGTTGTGCCTAATTTTCAGACTGTATCGTTTTGCCTACAGTGATGCAATGCAAACTATTAAAAAAACGACGACCAGAGCCAACATCAATCCGTGTAGTTGTCGATCCATTATGAAATTAGAAAGTGGCTTCAGAGCAGTTACAGCCAGGCAGGAATCAACTAGTCTTTGTTTACTTCCGGGATTTTTCCCACAAGAAATTCCGACCACTTAGAGAGTATTTACCCTGGGCATCACACATGTTGGCCCACTTGTAAATTCCTGTGTGAGCTCAGACTTAACTTGAGGTAATTATGCTACAAAGTAACAAATTGGTCCATGATTTGGACCAAACACACTATAGGTGTGAAAATGCCCTAAATTGCAGGTCATCTTGGACAATGTCGATCACCCACTCCATGGCGTGCTGGTACCACAGAATGCCACAGGACACAATTCCTGTCTGCAGGAAGACGTGAAAACACATCATATAATTTCAGATATTGGCTTTGTGTACCATTTGCTTGCCTACCACTAAGCAGGGAGATTCCTGGACTCCATGTCCACTCTTGTCATTACATAATTTCCCATGTTCAGTTGACATGTTGGTTTTATTAAGCTCACTTATTTAACAGGCTTATACCTCATTTTGTTTGGGGGCCACGTCCACTTAGTACAGTTATTAGTATTTGAGACTGGGGGCTATTCTTAGATTGTCTTTGCTCTCATGGTCAAAATAACACCCATCTGGATAAACATCCATTTGTAGGGGGTGAGGGGTCTTTGTCAGGGTCTGTGTTCTTTCCCCTCTGACTGATGAGAACTTCTTTATCCTCCAAATCAAGCAGACAGATGTTGGATTGAACAAAAACATGTACACCGGGTCTGTTCATTCAACCCCCCTGTGCCATATGTCCATCAAAACCGCAGAAAAACACAGATGTGGTTATTATCCAGGAGGCAGTGGGTGATTGAAACATGCATTTTTTTCTGACTGTGATCAAGGAAATGCCAGAAATTTGAGTTCAATTTCCTGTGCAAACTTCAGTGTTCATTCTTAGTTCATCAAATTCAAGTTCTCCCAGTGATCATTCAATAGAGCAGAAATGTGCTCAGTGCATTGTTGTGAAATTTCTGTGCCACTTACATAACCAGAGCTTTTGTTTGACAAGTTTGCCCAATGAGAGTTATCACACAGTAACAGGTACTCTCCAGTCTGCAGTTTATGTAATTTTTATTTGGCAGCATTCTGCTCATGTCCTAACCATCAGCATCAACAGTGTTTGATCAGGGTGAAGATGATGGCTGCTGCTGGTTCGATTGTTCGTCACCATGTGAAATTAACACTTAATCATCTAAATTCCAGGAACTACTGTGGCAAGTTCTCATGGTGCCCTGGAAGTTATAAAATAGTTTTTAGGGGGCGTCGGTGACCGAGTGGTCAGTCCGTGGGTCACATGTCCGGCTGAGGCGGCTGTGGATCAGTTGGTAGAGTCGGTCTTTTCTCAACGGGAAGGTTGGGGGTTCGATCGCCAGCTCCTGCAGCAACATGTACAATGTGTCCTTGGGCAAGACACTGAACCCCAAATTGCTCCAAATGTTTCGTCAGCAGCGTATGCATGTGTGTGAATGGGTTTAGTTACTTCTGATGGTCACTTTACATAGCAGCCTCTGCCATCAGTGTGTGAATGTGTAGGTGTGATATGCTGTGTAAAAGCACTTTGAGTGGTCAGAAGACTAGAAAAGCGCTCTACAAGCTGAAGTACATTTACAATTTACCATGTCCAGAGGCTACAGTCCACGAAGAGGACAACCCGGGTTCAAATCCGACCTATGGCTCCTTTCTCCACTCTCTCTCTCTCTCCCTGATTTCTGACTCTATCCACTGTCCTGTCTCTCCAATGAGGGCCCAAAAAGCCCAAAAATACATCTTCAAAGAGAAAAAAAAGCTTTTAATGGGGAACTTGACTTGTTGATTTTAAATTCAAAGTTCCGTGACTCTCAATGATCAAATTTGTCAACCAAGGACCAAATAGATGACCAGCCTTCACATACCTGAAGAAAAAAACAACAGCTCTCACGTGGCCCAGAAGCCTCTTTGTTGCTCCTTTCATCATGTAGGTCAAATGTAATGTCAGTAAAGAGCTAATGTGACTTCACAGATTCCATTATCTTTATTGGAGTTAAAGGGGTAAAATGAAGAGACTGACAACTAAAAAAAGCTCAGGTACAAGCACGTGAGCACTCTGAGGTTATTTCCTCACTAGCCTCTAGCCTCTTACAAGTAACAGGGATTTCTATTTCAGTAAACTGGGTCACCCGGCTTCAGAGTCACATCCACACAGTTCAGACATGTGGTTCAAAATCTCCAACACAGTCCATCACACAGCAGTTTGTGGACAAAATCAGCATTATATAAAAGAAAAATTGTGAAATACAATGACTTGTGTCTGTCAACATATGTTTCAGAATTGAAAGTATTTCACGTTTGCACAAACGCATGTAGTAGCGCAAATTGCCTGCCTTGTGACCTTCAGGCTTTTATCGAGATAGCGTCCTCGGAAACATGCTGCATGTTGTAACGGTTTGGATTCATGCCTCCTGGTTAATAGTATCTTGGAGAGTGCTGGAGACAGTTAGTTAGCCAAAAGTGCAAAACCACAAGTGTCTGGGGTTTCCATAAAGCTTGTCATTTATTAACCTCAACCTTACAAATGTTATTATACTTATTTTATCATACATTAGCAGAATAGCGTCCACACGAGCCCTCAGGTCACTGTTGAGTTGAGAGACAAAAGGAAAGTAGGAGCTCGGTTACAGGTATCTGTCCATGGCAGAAGCGCCGCTCAAACTAACTTCAAGGCTAAAAATAAGGCCCCCGTCCAGTGACGTCCAGTCCCCTAGTAACTTAGCAACACAGTATTAAAGGGACATTCCACAATTTCCACTGGTACAATGTGTCGAGTATAAAAGCAGAAACAAGGTTGATGGATTCATTTAGCCCAAACAACAATCTTTTTGGGACTTGCTACACACTAGACAATTTTCAAATCTTAACTGAATTTAAAAACGTGGGAGACCACAGACATAAGGAACTGAACATTTTAATCCTCCTAACCTACACATCTACTGTTTGTAGTCACGATTTCACAATTGGGTTCCCACAGACACGAGATCTCACACAAACTCAGACGTGACTTCAGAAGAAATTCCATTTGGCTCGGGGCTCAGATGTGTTTAAGTTTGCTGCCTGTGTGTGCGCTGTAAGAGTACTCAACATCCGGTTGGTGAAGCTTCGTGGGCTACTCGCTCTCATTGGCTATTGCGGGTACGTCTGTGGCATGCAGCCCAATCTAGACAGAAGGCTCTGACACAACTGGGAGCAGTAAAATAATCCTATTGACGCTACTACTTGTACATACATAATCATCGTAATCAAATATAAATATTCTAAGCTATGTAAATTATGTTATTAATTTTCTTAAAGGCTTTTGAGTTGCAGTGAAAACATTAACCTTGATTTAAATTAGGGCCTTCAGCATTAAGTAGTTAATCACAATTAATTAAGGACTGGAATTAATGCATTACATGTTTTAAAATGTGATTTATTGCATGCTGTTTTGTCCCTTAAGGACCACCGTACATAAGCCTCCTCAGTGTCTCCCTGTAGTCAGTGATGGCAAAGAATGACACTGCAGCATCTTTGAATGTCTCATTTCATTTAAAAAACAGCTCAGCTGACGAGTCCAAAGTAAAATCCACCTTATGACATCAAACATTTATCTTTGTTACCTTTTCAAAATAAAAGCAGGGTTTAATTCTAACAGCAAATAAAATACTTTCAGCTTAAAGGGGACATATTATGAAAATCCATTTTTACAGGGTGGACTCCACCCCCAGCCTAGAGCAAAACTTTTGTGCAGGTCTGCCATTTTTATTCTCGCTACAGAGGAGCGATGTCTACTGTGAAACTCAGGGGGGGCTCATTGCATTTAAAGAGACTGGTTTATACATGCATACTGCTTGATTCATGTTATATTTTGACCAAAGCACAGCACATATGTTTCATTCAAACCACAGGGGACTGTTTGAAAAGGTGGAAAAGGGGTATAATATGTCCCCTTTAAGACAGTACAAATTTCAAAATAAAAGCCTAACCATTTTTATTTTTAAATGCGAAATAGTGTAATATCAAACATGTGATTATAAAATGCGATTAATCACAATTAAAAATGTAATCGTTTGAAATACATGTTTAACATTTACTGCCTTTTTGTCCGTCTCCTGTGAAACCCTGTTGTCTCCTGTGAAACCCTGTTGGTATCTCAGGGTTTTGATACTCAGTCTCAGATATGTAGCTAAAATGGCAGAAAATAAAGTTGTTCAGCTGCTTTATCAAATTGTGAGTTGCAGAGATAAAATTTCTGGTGGCCTTAAATGCTCTCCGGACCCGTTTATTTACCTTCATCCTAAACTAAAGCTTTTTTCCCAAAATGTTGCAGTGTTTAATTCATCTCAGCTGAAAGAGGCCCACCCTCATGTGAGATGTTTTACTGAGCTTTTATGCAAAACATGTCATGTTCATGTGGCAACAAAACCTTAGTCTGACTGCATAGTGACAGCAACAGGGAGTTAAGAATCACACAGATGAAGTGCTACAGCATGCTGTTGTTCAAACATTCAGCGGAAATGTACAGGAAACACTTACTCCAACCTTTCATCACACATAAGTCATGTTGCGCTGTCACTTATTGAGACACTCAAATGTAATGTATTTCCAATATCCTCTATTTACTGTGTTAGGTTTAAAAAGGAAACAGACATATCCGTGCAATTGATTGCTTTTAAAAACAATCATTTCCAAACTAAATCTAAGGGAAGGTCAGGAAAGCTTTCATTTCTCAATAAAGTTTTGAGAGAAGTGTCCTTTTTCTAACCTTTCCAAAAACTCACATCCAACCTAAGCAGACCTGAGCAGCTTACTACCTAATATGGATATTTCCCACAACCCCATGGTATGATACGTATCACTGAGAAGAGACCACGATACGACATGTATCACGATACCCTCTGGTATTTTTTCCGCAGTGAGCTGATGTGAGAACGCAGCAGGATCTAATCAGGAGAATTTACCTCAAGCGAGTCGGAGAGGTTGGTGCACAATCATAGACTGTCTGCATGTGACTGCTGTGATCTCTGTGCAACTAATAAAGCTGCTGCATTAAGTTTCCTGTTCACTAGTTTGTTCTTCTGCGCTCTATATTTGATATTCTAAATGGTAAATGGACTTGAGCTTGTTTAGTGCTTTTCTAGTCTCCTGACTACTCGGAGCAAATTTACACTGTAAATGTCACACCTACACATTCACACACTGATAGCACAGGTTGCTCTGTAAAGTGTCCATCATTGCTAACTAATCAATTCATACACATTCACACGCTGCAGACGAGCAGTGGGAGCAACTTGGGGTTAAGTGTCTTGCCCACATCGGACATGTGGCTGCAGGAGCTGGGGATCGAACCCCCGACCTTCCGGTTGAGAGACAACCGACTGATCCACAGCCACCCCATTGTAATTCTGTTGAACTACACATAGCATTGATATAAAGGCAAATTTTCTCATTATAGCTTCATATAGTGGCCTCTGTTGCTTCGTCTGCCATTTCTACATTGTTCTTTTTATGTTACTACTGCCCTACTGTCTGACAGGGATAGTCTGCGGCTGTGAGGTGCATGTGTGAACTGCCAGATCAGGAGATGTTCATGGGCAGTCCTCCTGAAAGTCTTGAGAAATTTTCAGAAGTGCATATGTGACAACAACTTTTGTCTTTGTTGCGGTGAAGTTCACACTCATGGCAGACTAGAATGAGATAATAACATGTCTGCCAAGCCAATTTGATATGGACAACTACACATTCTCTTCACCTTCAGTATTCGAGAAAACTCAAAGGGGGAACTAAAGAGTGACGAGGTTAAGCAAAATGTTGTGACAAGAATGCACTTCAGAGGAACCACACTTTGTGACACAGCTTGAAATAGCATCGCCCCTGGTAAAACAAGTCCCAGAGATTTACAGTACTTGCTTTAAAGGTACAGTATGTAGAATTGCATGCTAATGTTTACATTAAAATATCTAACTTCAATTAAAAATTGACTAAACCCATGTTATATATATTTTTTAGTTGAGTACTTACATCACCTCAAATATTTCCAAAAGTTATCAAAGCCAGAGAAATCCATAATTTTATAGTTGTAACGGTACGTGTCTTGTAGGCGGCCGCCATGATGAGCCGCCATGATAGACAGGAAATGTTGATCGTTGTCAAGGAAACACCGGATGTTACGTCAAAGACCGCTGCATAAGCTAGCGCTAGCTGCTACTGAAAACTGCTGTTCTGTCGCTGTATGTGCTGCTGTGATATAAAACGTCATGTAAATTATACTTGGATACATCGTCAGTACACATATTGTCTTTCTCAGGTTGGTTTCGCCCGTTCGTATTGATTCGTTTGTTTTTACTCCAATGATACATCGCAAGCCTCGACGTCATCTTTTGTTATTGTTTTAATTGAGAGTCCCCTAGCGGCGGATTTTACATACTGTACGTTTAAGAGGAAGTTTTACGATTTTCAAGGAGCTTTCTGTTTTCTTTATGTGAATTTTAATACCTGTACATGTGAATTTGATAACGGATTTTTATTTATTTGTCTGTGTGCATGCAAGAGATGCATGCTGGGATATGGTCCAGCCACTCAGCCTTGAAAGGATAAGTGGGTTTAAATAATGAATGAAAGGATAGAGGCTGTTGAAGCAATTAAGAGCCTGGTGAGCAGCGTGTTAACCCCAGAACATGTATGTAGGATGCAGAGAGCGATCGTCTGTGAGTACATCCTACAGGAAATGAGGTTTGTCTCGGCCAAATGCCTGTTGGCATTGAGCGAGGTGAAAAATGTGGGCGGATGTTGTCAGGCTGACAGAAGCTTCCTCCTTCCACCTTTAACAACAGGAGGAGGAAATATCAGAACATTGGATGCAGAGTAAAAATGCAAGGAGGAGAAAGGTAGAACAAAATGCCATTTTACATGTATTTAAATTTATTGTTGTTGTTTGAACTGGGAACCTTGATTTAGATATTCTTTGTTCGGTTATTTAAACGAAAAGGGATTATTCTGAGCATCAACAATGCAGATGGCCATTCACTCATGAGCTTGTAGCATTTATTCTTCATAGAGTTTGACATGGCCAAACTTCTGCACATTATTCGCCTTGACATTAGGGTAGATACTTTTTCTTTTAGTTTTGTCTATGTGATCCGAAGACGTATTTTTTGATTGTGTGTTTTGCCATGACATGTGGGGTTAACCACATGTTTGAAATGGCACAGAAATGGCTAACCATTCAAATTCCTGTTTGGCAAATGAATTCTGTCTTTGGAACAATCCTCGGGCCCAGAGAAAGTGATGTGTTTTCAATATGCGGTTTGTCTTGAGTAAACACAGGAGGAACTGGGTTTTTTAAAAGCACAAATATCCGGTGACTCAACAGACAAAGACCGGAGGGCCACAGAAAATCAAAGAAAATATCATAGGACCACACATAGAGTTTGATTAAGTGAACTCTAGGAGGTTTATAAATCTGGAAAACAGTTATAGTGGTGATAATTGCCTGCTGTTCAGTCAGGGTAGCATTCATCTTGTAGCTGTTGTCAACTAGATTCCTTTTTAAGCTAATGTCTTGTATTCCAAGGTCTCAGTGAAATACATGAAATAACCACGGCTTCTTAACACAGGAGTACACGATGGTGGCACGAATAAGGTTAAAAAAAATATATGTAGGCACCTCGGAAACAATGCCAACTTTAAGTCAACTATGAATCTTTTTTTACGGTGGATAAAAATCTTTGTTGTGGAAGCAAAATGAAAATCATAGACTGTAAATATTAATGAACAAAGCCTGAGTGACGTCACTGCAGGGGGCTCCAGAGGATCATCTATGGCTCCATGTTGGAAATCCTGTCTCACCCTAACTTTCAGTCAACCAAACGACAGGCTAAAGGCCTTTGCACTCTGAGTCCGTTTTTTACGGATGCATTTTTTTGTATCGTATTCCGAGAAAAAAAAAACACGTTACGCACAGACACCTTGCACACTGAGTCTGATGCGTTTATTTTTCTAATAATTTGCAAAAATTCACAGTATGAGACAACAGGTCTCGTACTCATCACGCAGAGTGGTCCAGCGGTGAAGTTGATTTTGTGGTTCTTTCACTCCTTGAAAAAAAATAACGAGGTCCGACATGAAAACAAGATGAGAGCGAGGACAGATTCTTCGTCAATAAAGGAGTTTTTCCTGTGGATAAGGAGCTGCAGAATTATCCCGATCACTTCCAGGTGTATTTCAGGATGTCAGTGGTCCAGTTTGATACGCTATACTGGAACAAACACTACAGACCCACACACACACACTCACAGGGATGGATGCAAAACAACACAGAAAATCGAACCTGTTCCGAAGAAAATAATGATGGTCAAAGGTTCAGATTTATTTTTCAACATGCATCAGTTATGGACGAAAAAAACTGACTCAGTGTTCAATGGCCTTAAGAGCTGGAGCTGAGGCGGGTTTTAAGCCTGTTGACAAATCGTTACATGACACCCACCTGTCAATCAGGTCAGTCACGCACCTTATTGTGAATAACTCTTATTATTAAGAGAATCAAAACAGATAAGTTATCCAAAGAAATTCACCCCGCGTACAGTACAGATCAAGACATGAGCTAATCAGACCTATTTCGTTTTTTGAACCAGGCTGTAACTGTTAATTTCGGCTGTAAAAAGAGGCTTTTTGGAATGGGTGTGTATGCGACTTCCGGGACTTCTGCAGCCAGCCTCTAGTGGACGCTCCACAAACTACCATAACTACTTCAGCAATGTGCTGAGTTGTATAAAGTGCCTGTATTCTGTCCAACCAGGACAATTTGATCAGACACGTGTGGATTACTAGCAACCCCATCGGACTGTGTCGTCCCCACAACCCCTGCCGTCCTCATTCATGCACGGCCTGCTCCGACCTCCAGCTCAGCGGCAAGGAAGTGTGGAAACAGGAGCGTGAGGAATACAAAGGAGAAATCCTTCCTGCATATTATCCCATAAAGCTCTTTTGTAACGCGTCTCGAGATAACACTTGTTAAGAATTGGCGCAATACAAATAATGATTGATTGATTGATATTTATAGGCCTATTTGAAAATATTGTTCATATTTAATTCCCCTGTGCTTGTACATCTTACTCGGTAGGCTCCTTAAAGCTTACTCTATTAGTATTTTATATTCTATATATATTTCTATATTTCCTACTGCTATATTAAGTTGTATAGAAATATACTGTGTTTAAGAGCAACTGTAATAACCGCACTTCCCCTGGGATTAATTAAGTATTTCTGATTCTGATAGTTGAGTACTGGTTCTTCAAAACATTAGCCTACAACAGCAGCTCAAATCTGGAGGTTTTGACCTCCACAGACCATGACACATGCATAACGCCTACATTTTGAGGCGATTTCTTCAAATTCTTTTGAGGCAAATTCTTCAACCTACATTTTGAGGCAAATTCTTCTGTTTCAAATGCTGATGAATTTTTCTCCCTACTTCCCCTTTAAAACATCATTACAGCTCACGCGTAGTGTGGAGCCTCCTTTCTTCCCCCTAAAACGTGGCCGGGCGGAATGTAAACAAAGGATCCGAGACAGTACACGCGCACTATCATTAAATAAACTCTCCTTTTTTTTATCTGTTAACGTTGTACAAACACCCTGCAGCATGAATACGTATGTGTATTGATTAATCCATCTTAAAACACACCTTTAAGAGGAAGGAGTGGAAACGATTACACCGAATTAAACCACTTTAATAGTCACTACTCAATTTGAGGCTATTATTCTTCCCCAGCTCGTGTTTTTGAGCGTTTTTTCGACGAGTTCCTAAAAAAGGAGAGGGGTGGTGGGGCTGATTGAGAGAATCAGGAGCCCCCCAGCAGTGCTCGGAGTTGTAACACGACGCTCTGTGAGTTGCCATCATCACATGGCAGATGGAAATTTCCACTCAGACTCCTTGCTTGTTAAATGGGAAGGGTCTCCAACTCTTGTCTTCACTAGTCCGCCTCCTCCTCCTCCGCCTGCAGCAGCTGTCCGCCACCCTCGGTAAGACCCCTTCATTTACTTTTCACTTGTATTCCTACCTGTCTGTGCTTATGTGGTTAATCCTGACCACCGTGTTTGACGCGCTGGAAGCGGGTAGTTTAATTCTGACTATAAATTGCATTTGGATGAAGCGGCTCCGAGGTTTTATTGCCAAATTAGAGAATTTACTAAACAAAAGAGGCTTTTTTTTGTTGTTGCGCGAGTTGGATAGTTCTCAAGACTTGCTTCTGCTTTGTAATTACTTTTTCCTAAAGCGTATCCATAAAATAATATACTGAAGAGAGGGAGCAACAGTAGCCGTGTGCGGAGGGTGTAGCCTGCAGTCATTAGGAAGCAGCGTTAAGCGCCAAACACACGTCTTTATTTATCCAAGAGAATTACGCGTTATTTTGGTACAAGGTGATAATTTAGTGTCTGACTCTTGACTCTTTAAAAATACACGTTTACCCCTGAAGGCACCAGTTGATCATAAGTGCTGAAGCTACTCTCCTGCATGTTGTGTTTTTCTGCGTGCTTACTTTTTGTGCTGTGCTGCTTTTC
This sequence comes from Tautogolabrus adspersus, assembly GCA_020745685.1. NCBI lineage: Eukaryota > Metazoa > Chordata > Actinopteri > Labriformes > Labridae > Tautogolabrus > Tautogolabrus adspersus. Next base: position 6,217,486 of record CM036555.1, on the reverse strand, counting down.
CGCTTTTACTGACAGAAAACACAAAGGCGACTATTGGTGTTTGCATCTTCGTTTAGCTGCTTGGTGTCTGCTCCGAGTGTGTGCAACATCTAAACAAAAATAAAGCAGATTTACAGGTTTGAATGTGTACCCAGATGAGATATATGATGGTAGGGCTGTTATAGACCATGTTTATGTAACAGCACACAGTACCATGCTGAGGGTCTCCTGCAGGGCTCACTGAGGGCTAATGAATATGTTATGACTGCAATCCCAGGCTCAAACTGTTGTTATGACATGTTGGGAAATAATGTGGGCGGAAAAGGTTTTAATCATTGTGATTTGATTACTTTTACGGGTTCCCCTTAAACTTTTCCCCCAATTCACCAAAGTTTTTACTTTTTTCTGTCAGATTTTCTGACTCTGTTTTTTGTTTTAACAAGGTTCTTTGTTTCTTTTCTCCATCAGAATCACTTTGAGATAGATAGCTTGGTTACTCTCCAGACATCTGCTCAGTTGTTGTCACTTTCATGGCTGTAATGCTTTATGTTCATCCTTGTCATAGCTCCACTTTTGAATTAAGCACTGAAAGCCACACAACCTAATCCTGGCCTTGAACAGTGGAATGACTGAAAACAAAGCCATAGACCCTTTGCATATTTTTGAAGTGAGATCGCTGTCTTTCATAGCTCTTCTGACTGCTAAAAATACCCGGTTGCCACACAGTGACTGTGCATGAACACTTTCAACCCCCTTCAGTTCCCCTATGCACCTTACTTATGTAACACTGAAAATGTAGTAATGCCTTCCTTCAATGAGACTCCTCCTTCATCTTTGTCAAATGGATTCTTAAATGTTCTACACTAGTAATAACAGGCGAGTGGGTGTGCTGACTGAGGTGATGTTAGAGAGTTAAGAGTGCACAATCATAGGGAGTTAGTAAATCTGTACACACTTAAATACACACACAGACAAAGAGGAGTTTTCTTTTAAGAAGTGTGCGTCATAGAAATGAAAGCAAACCGGTTTGTAGTGCTGGGATTTAAAAAAGATTTAAGGTGGATTTGTTCTGATACAGCCTTAAATGCCTCAAGTACGTTGTGGATTAACAATAAAGAAAATGATTGCAGGTATTATCACAGAAAGCTGAAACAACAACTGTTTAGTTTTTTATTGCCGTGTTTTTTGATAAATTCTTGGAGTTTGCTAATACGCAAATTCAAGTACGGAAAAGTACAAATAGTTGTCAGAATATCCCTATTTTAAGGAATAAACAGGGTCTATTTAAGGTTATTATGATGGAAAACTTAAAACAAAACAAAAAACCCAAAAGAAATAATCAGAGCACAACTGATGTGGGACTGGTACGATTTTGTTTTAATGCTAAAAGGAAAATATCCCTGGTGGCCGATATTGATTTTATCTTGAGCAGGGTTGAAAATGAAACCATTCTGCTGATATGCTTTGAGACGGTTCTCAAAAGGCTGCTTTCTTATATAAATAACTTTCTTAAAGAATGTGTATCGTTATGCCCATGCATGTAACACTTGATTACATGTTTATGTTTGGTCCTGCGAGGTCCGTTTAACACGGCTAGTTTTGCAAAAGACAAAAAATGATAAGTCTGTGGGTGTTTATCTAGGATGAAATCAAATCAATAAAACAAGTGTGACTTCTTTTTGACCAAATACTGAAGTTATTTCCAGCGAAGGTATCAAACCTAGCACTTCCTGCCTATACGTGCTGAAATCATGTGTATCACACTCGGTATGTTAACATGCAGTAAGAAGAAGTCGCTTCTCCGTGTGAGTCCAACTAAAACTGGACTTTAAAAATATTATATACCCAGATACTGATGTATTCCTGATAGGTCAGTATCAGCCTGATAATATCAGCCTACAGATACAGTATGTGTCTGGCTTCATAAATAAACCCTCTGCTTTAAAGAACCATTCATTTAGTGTTGCACCCTCCAAGAGTCCAAATTTAAAAAGATTTGTCAATATCGAAGCAGCAAAAAGTCTTGATAAATTGACTTTTGGTGCCAAGTATGTATCCTACATATCCCATAATGCAACTAAGTAGCATTGTTGATTAGACCCTTGGTAAACTGGTAAACTGCTGCGTTTTCCGAGCTCCACATCCAAAGTTTTTTAAAGCAGGTTTTCGGTTAAAACTCATCAGGAGGATTTTTACACAAAATGACAAGTTAATAGACTGTCATGTACAATCTCATCCATGTCCATTTTATCGCTTAGACTTATTGCTAACCCAAGAATCTTATGCAAGTTTCCAAACCTGCAGGTGAGGGGCGACACCAGCACAGGTGTGAACACCTGTCAGCAGGGATGAGCTTGGCTGTGGGTGCTCGCTTCTCATTGGCTGTCAGGAGAGCAGAATGACACATGTAGGTCAGAGCCTGCTGAGCAGCTGCAGGTTTGAAGCGCTGCGGGTGCTGGCTGATGTAACTTAGAGTGTGAATGAGCCAACGAGCTGCGAGCCACATGCAGAGTCAGTTTCAAAGGAGTGGATATTGTTAACATAAAGACAAACTTGATGCACGGCCACCACGGAGAGGAGCAGTTGGCAGTTTTCCAAAATGCTTTCACCTCATTCAATTGAAATGTGAGAAGATGGTATATTGTTCAATTTATGAACAGGCCTATTTTTACCTGCAGGATTGTATAATTTAATAATGTGGAATTTACTTTAAGGACACTTGAACTGTACACAAAGCATCCACATGCATTGAAGCTTTTGTTTTGTTTTGATGAAGTGTTGTTGATTCTCGCGGGGGGAAAGTCCCTTTTTCTTCTCGCCACACATGGTGGTCAGAGGTCAGGGGGCAACTGCAGGGGATCAGTGCCCCGCTGTATGTCCTATAAACATGGAGGGATGTTTGCCGACACAGCTGCTTGACCACTTTGTTCACTACACTTAACTTTTTACAACTTGTTTTTGTTATAGAAAACAGGGGTTACAATATTTACTAAATCATATTTCATTGAAAGAACATTATTCTCTTGGTAAGCCGCCTTATTCATGATCCATGAAACCCTCAGATATCAAGTCAGTTAAATGAGAAATTTTTTATTCATACAGTGAATGCACAGCTTCTTTTCTAAATGGAGAAAAAACTCAAAGTCTTTCAAATATGGGAAGTGCACTTGTATGTTTTCTGGTGGAGTGATGGATAAGTTACTTTTTTACGGGTTCAAACTACAAGCAGCAGTTAGCTTTCCTTAATGCTAATGCTTTACATTAGCATAAAGTGGGGCTTCGTTCAAAATCAAATTTTAGCCTTTTTCACACATGCACTCCTGAAAAGTTCTAGAAAATTTCAGGACAGGCTGCTCCTGAACATTTTCTAAGTTGTCTGTTCACACATGCCCCTCACAGCCAGAGACTGTCCCTGTCTGATTGGAAAGGGGAGTCTCAGGAGTTAGGACATGACCTTAAAGGTCCCATATTATGCTTTTTCTGGTTTTATATGCTCTTTAGTGTGTTTTCCAGGTGTCTTGTGCATGTTTAGGCACATCTATGTGCAAAAATTCAAAGTCCGCGGAAACGCGGCTTCTCCTACGTCCTCCTGTTAGCAGTAGCAGTAGCTGCATGTAACACTCGGTTCTAGCCCCCCTCGTTGAAAAGTGCAGTCTGATATCACACTGCGATGATGTCACTGATCCAAGCCCATTGGCTCGTTGTGGCAAGCACAAGCTCATGCTGCACATTAGCTGAATTCCAAATATGGTAAAAGGGGCGTAACATTTCCGAGAATTGTCCAAACGACTCACCAATTACAACAGAGCAGATCGGCCAACCAATCAGGTCAGACTTGGCACACGTGGGGACCCTGCTCGGGGGGGATTCAGAGCGTTGCAAACACAGGCAGATGAGACGGGCTGCATCGATCGTCAGTACACGAAAACAGACACTTTTTTTGAACATTAGTGATTGTGAACGTACTTTAGTAGGCACATAAAATAAATATATGAACCCCAAAAAGGGCATAATATGGGATCTTTAAAAGGATGTCGCAATATTGGCGGAAACAACAGAGTCTGACACCATGACGACAGATTTAGCCTTTTAATCAATACTACGTGTTACACTATCTAGTTGTTCTTCTTCCAACATGATGACATGGAAACGCAACCAGCGCCAAAATGCCCCATAACTGGCCCCTGAATGTTCAAAGCCTGCACGGTTCATGGTCACTGATGCAACAGAAGAGTCCCACATTGTCAAATTAACGTACACAAAGTATTCACAGTTGGATGACAGTGACAGTTACATGATGATGACACGCAGCACAAACTGAAGCTTCTTAGTCTTTCACCTCTGCTGAAGTAAAAAAAAAACTCGGTCCTAGTAATAAGAGTTTTTGAACTACTGATAATTTCCATGTCGAGTCCTTAACTTGACAGTTATATATCTTTAAAAATCAACATTCAGTCGTCATGGTTTGTCATTGTTGGCGTACATGAGCAGGCAGGTCAATACTACCTGATAAGAAGATAACAGCGAGGGTCTGCTGGAGCAAGTTCACAAACAAGGTATGGACACACTATGCTAATATACAAGAGGACAGTACGGTGTTTACGAAAGCCAAGCCGCCTTTTATGTCTCATGACGACGCCGTTTTAGTCAATAGTTTCTTTTGTCTTTGGTTCTGAACATGCTGTGATTTGTTTTTTACTCCTTATCAAAGAAATGTCCATTTGTCTTTATGAATGATCCTGCCATTTCAAAGTGTCCGAGTCTTGCATTAATCAGAAATCAGGATTTCTAACCCAAAGCAAATGTTAATTATTTCCTTTCTGAGAATTCAAAATGACTTTTCATTACAGGAAACTAATTAGTCACAGTTTTCCTGATGAGTTCAATCAGTCATAGAAAACAAAGATCAGTTTTGTTAGCTGTGCTGTACTTCTGTCTTTGTTGTGCTTAATTCATTGAATCATTCTGAACTTCATCGCCCTTTTTAAAGATTTTTGACATTCAGTTAGTAGGCCAACTCAATACATTAATGCATATGCAACTATATTGTCCATCACTAAAGATACTGTGTTTTTACAAGCCTACTTCACAAAGTGCTGGTGGGAAAGAACAGAATGTGTGTTTGTGTCCTGTCGGTGGTTTCTTGGGGGAGTACTGCAGTCTTATCCCTTGTGCTCATGTTTCATACCTCCATAAATCTTAGCTGTCCAAGCTCAACCTAAAAGCATGTGTTAGATCATTGAGCTCCCAGTAAGTGTTCATAGTAAAACACTTTGCATAAGTTCAGATTTTGGGACATTTGTTATCTGACTGAGTACAAATTAGCACAGTGCTTTTCAACCTTGTGTGTGAGTTGGCACATCATTTTCAACACGGTGAAAAGCCAAGGCCATCTCATTTAGTTGCCTCTCCCCCCGGGTTTTTAGCCTTTCAAGCAGCATTGTTCAGTAGTTTATGTCCCCCTGAGGATGAATGCTAATGACCATGCCAAACTTTTAACTGCTCCTGTAACTTTTTGCCAATTGGCTCACATTAGCATGCTAACTTAGCCAACCTGTGACAATGGTGAAAAACAAACATGCTAGAAATCAGGATGTTGGCATTGTAATTTGTGACAGCTGATGTTAGCTTTTAGCTCCAATTACCGCTTTGCATCAAGTACAGCATCACAGAAGAGCTTCTATGGTGGCCTGGGAGTCCAAAAGGCAAATGTGTCACGTTCAAAAGAACATGCAATAATTTAAAATATGGACACATCTGTATACAACCTCTTTTTTGTTTAAAGTTGGGATGTGTAAAGTGTGAAAGTGTCAATTAAAACACAATGGTATGTTTAGCAAAACATTAGCCTATAGCCCCATATTTAATTGAAAAAAGGTTGGGTCAGGGTCATGTTTACCGCTCTGTAGCATCACCTCTTCTTTTGACAACACTCTGAAAGCAATGGGAACAGAGGAGACCAGTTTCTGTCATTTGGAAATAGGGTTGTACAAGGAGCATAAAGTATAGTAGAAGTTGGGTAAATTACAGCCACAAAGCGAAAACAAGCTGTGACTGCTGAATAGCAACACAAAATGGCGTACGAGGCAATAAAACTCGCCTGTAGGACCTGTCAGGAGAAAAATTATGACCCTGGCTGAAGCATTTGCATATTTGCCACGTGTGCAGGATTTGGAGCCAAGTGTTCAGCTTGAATATCAGAAGTATACTGAGGCCGAATATTAGCCAATACTCGACCTTATACTTATACTTATATTATAAAACTGGGTTTGAGAATGGGAATCAATAGGATATGTTTTTGTTTTCAAATGTAACCTTAGTACAGAAATGACCTCTATTTCTTTCTTTGAACAGAGAGTGAGACACCTCACTGTGCCAAATATATAAAATCACTCCCATGTGGAAACACAGACAGACAGATCATCTGGGGGAGCGCGTGCTCTCAGTTTATACCAGATGTGTTTAACTCCCTGCTCTGTATGATGTGGTCAAATCCCTGTAGCTCTAACATTTACCACCCATGGACCCAAGTGCTACATATTATGAAGGAGCACAGTAGCCACATAACTCTATGTGCTGACTGTAACCAGCAGCTGTAAATCTGTACAACATGACATGCTTCCTTGGGAACTATGAACGGTTGGTTAAGGTTGAAGCACTTTCATAAGACTCAACAGGGTCACACACACTGTGAGCAGTGCAACCTTTTTGGGTTCTTCCGTACAAATTTGTGTTCAGCTTGTTTTATAGGGTACACATGTTGATTTATGTAAATGAAGAAAAGGAATTCAGTGGGCTTCGACCATTTTAGCTTTTACTGATCAACTAACCTTGTGGGGCGGCTCTACGTGTAGAGTGGAGAAGAACAAACTGGCAAACGAAAAGCATACTGAAACAGTTTCATTACATGCACAGAGATTGCACCTGTCTCGTGCAGGGACGTGTCTGGACTTTTCAGACTGGGGTGGCCCAACTGGGGCACTGACTTGTGCATGGGTGTCCTGAAGTGTGTGTGTGTGTGTGTGTGTGTGTGCACACACACATGAATGAAGAGCACCCTTCTGTCCTCACTAATCCCATCGACTTTTAAGTATCACAAGATAATGGCAACATATACATCTTCTAAGCTTAATTCTTTAAGGACTCACAACAATATGGATGTGGAAAAGTCACAATTTAAAGTATTTTAAACGAACATCTGCACTCTGAAAACTATGAGCTAGCTGTTGCACCACAGCCTGAATAGTGGATTTCAACATAAGTCCTACCTGTGGCAAGGAATATGCCATAGGATTTTGGGGTGGTCAATAAGATTTCAAGAGGGGCCCATGCCACTCCTGGCCACCCCTCTGGACATGCCCCTGGTCTCATGCAACAGTCTATGGTTGCCGGATATAAACGTCACCACCCCCGCCCCAAAATATTGTCTGTTTGCGTTCATTCACGCAGCTCACAAAAAATTTCAGGAAGTTTTCAGGAGGTTTTTGCATGTTTGAAAACACCATTAGACAACATCCACGTTCTATAAAGTCTATGAGATACATACAAATGTTGGTTTCCTTGTCCCATTTTCCTTTGCCAAACATTTTAATGGCATTTCAGGGATTCTATTTTTTTGGAAGCGAGTCCAGCAGTCAGAAAAGCGAGCTGGTTATGCTGATAATGAATCGTAAGACTTCAATTTTCCATGAACAGCTTATTTTCTAGCTCCAAACTGCTTCATTACATTTGCATTTTGGCTTCCAGTGGAGGACTGTATTTGCAATGTGCAGCTCCTGTGCTGTGTGTTATAACTTCTGTAACTGAGACAGTGTGAAGGAAGCATGCCTGGAGAAGTTTCCAGAACTTTCAAAAACACTGAATCGTGACCATTGGAATAAGACTCTAGCTCTGAAATGACCTACTAACTTTAAAGTTTCAAAAAACTTTAGGAAAAATATGATAAAGTTAAAACTGTAGTCAATCATTTGAAGAAATCAACGTTAGAGGCTTCTCTATTGGAAGAGTGAAAAGCATCAAACACATATCTATAAATCACAAGGACTGAGTGTCACATGCATGTTATGTCATGTAACAGTCGTCTACTTGCAAAGACGTGCACAGAGCTGATACATTTTACACGCAATGGACAGAAATATCTGCTGCCTTGGACCTGTGAAATTCTTAGAGAGGCGTTGGACTTTCGGAGAGTTCATTCGCTTCAAAATGTAGTTTTGATGTAGCAAACCTCCTTTTCCATTCTCCGTCTTGATCGGTTGCCTTTTAGTTTGGTCTTATGATAATATCTTTTATAATCTTTTGTATTCAAGCACGCGCTGGCTGTCATCTGGCCAATCATTCAGCAGCAGACTCTGTGTGGTATTTGCAGTCAGTCACGAGGGGTGAAGAGGTAAAGGCTTAAATTAGGGGTCCTTCAATTCCAGCTCATAAGAAAGACTGACAGAGTAGACGGGCTGCCTGCACAGTAATAATGAAGGATACATACAGTACAACTGTTTCGTTTTAAAACTGCAAAATCTCGCTCTAACACGTGCACTTAAAAAAAATACTAGAAATTGTCAGTACAGCCTGCCTCTGAAGTCTTTGTGAGTTGCTAATTCACACGTCCCTCATAGTGGGAAGTTTTCCCTGTCGGACATAGGGAGAATTTCTTTTTTAAATGTTTTATGACAAAAAAAGATGCTGCAGAAATCCAAGATGGCGGATGAAGCGACAGTCTGATGATATAATGACTAGGTGTAATTGGAATGCATCCTTTGAGATCTTAAGCTGAAGCAGCATTTCCAAAAGTCTCTGTTTTCAGGACTCTGAAATGCCGGAGTGGTGTGGATGTTATGTGATAACATAGAAGAAGTTACGTGCTTTAAAAACAAAACAGGATTAGTGGTGTTTAAGCTAAAGTCTTATGTGGTTTTAGATGCTATGCGTGGGATACCCTCATCCCTTCAAAGAGTCAGAGCTACAAGCTAATGTTGTCATGTGACAGGTGTTTTGGTCAAAAAGGGAAGGTAGATGACCCCTTGGTCTATGACGTAAACACCCCCGACCTTGTGTTTACCTGCTGATGTCAACAATGTGTTGTTGTCCTGCTTCAGAAATAGCCACATTCACACATCGCCTTCAGGGAAGCTTGTTCAATGTTCAAAAGCAAGACAGCTGAACACTTTGTACAGCGTTCTACAGTTTTAAAAAGGTTCCAACGCCAGATTTTTTGAGGTCTTACACTCTGAAGTTCAAACAAACAAATCCCAGAGATCATGTGAACCAGTTTCTTAAACAATCAGGAGTGGTACACTAGGTTAGAGTGAAGTAAGAAAACATGGTTACATCATCTCTGATCATTACCAAACCTAGTATATGAACAGATCAAAAAGGGTCGGAACTATTTCACTACACAGAAACAGACTCTGGAAAACTGAGCTATAGGCATCAAGTGAACCTCACACAACAGTCCAAATGCTCTGGCAGGCTGCAGTAGGTGGACACAGTCAGTAAGATGACAACATTTTACCACAACCACGTTTTCTGAGAAGGCGGGTACAGAGCAGACAATAAGGGAAAACATGATCCTCTTTTACTGGAAGGTGTCAAAAAGAACACTTAAGGAGTAGGAAACCTTAAACACTTACATAAACATAGTTTATAGTACATAAACATTTTAAGTAAATAGGTGACGTTTTAAGTCTTCTATAGGAAAAGCCCTTTACTTTCTTTACTTGGATGATCCCTGTCGGGCAGGAGGTAGGAAGGGGGTCTCCTGAGGCAAGACATGACGTAAAAAGAACCAAGCAGAAGTGGCGGCCCAAGCAACAGAGTCTGCTTTATGTCACTACAATGAGAATATTTGCCTTTTTTATATGAATGCTATGTGTAGCTAACAAAAGATGGACAAAGACTGGTGAATAGAAGACGTGACGCGGCAGTTTAATTAATAAACAGATAAAGAAGTAGAAGAATATCTTTGCCAATATTGAAATTCATAAGGTAGGCTAGATCTTAATCCTGCTCAAAGGGGGTCAGTAAAGATAGGTCCTGACAATTTGTTCAGGAAATATTGGTTAAGCACAATTGCTTCCCCCCCCAACAGGAAACTGTGTGTCTTTTTGTTTTCATGTGTGTCTTTGACCTCAAAGAGTGAGCTCACTCACTTCTATAGCCGGCTGATGCTCCACTCAGTAGTTAACGACCTTATGACCCCCAACCCCCCAAGCTAACCCCTGTCCTTTCTTGGTGTGTGGCAGGATTGGCTCACAGCTTTCTAGTCACAGTTTATTGGCCAAGTATGAGTTTTAAAAGCCCCACACACACTATAATGGCCCTGATGCCATTTAAGGAATGTCCCTGAAGCTGCAGTGACGAGTCTATAGATTCTGGGAATTTAGCTTGTCATGCTTTCTCCCTGGCTTTGTTGTTGTATGAAGTTTCCTACACAAAGTGAGAATAAAAAAAGTGGCTTCACTTTTTCTTTAATAACCAAACCAAGTAATTTAACTAAAAGAACTCATTGATTATTTAGTACTAGGCCTGAGTGGAAGTTGTGCTATGTTGGCTAGCAAATTTGTTGTTTTCATGTAGCTTGCACGACTTCTTGCTCGACTTTTAAAATTTAATAATACTTTTCCCCACCAAAATTGGCATGTTAGTGAATTCATAGGTAATGTAAACTCTTCTCAGTTCAACACATCGACAGTTTTACTTGTTTTGGTACCGTAGTTATTGGCGGCTAACATTAGCCTATGTTAGCAAACTTAAGAAAATTGCTATACTAGGATATGAGTTTTTAATTTTTTTATTCATTATTTTATATTAATTTAAATGTTTTTAAGAGTTAATAGCAAATCTATAAATGTTGTTTTTTATTGATGTCGAGGATTTATATATTACCTTTTGTCGATGTCAACCAGCACTTGTTGTATCATAATTGTTAGCCAAAAACTGAAAATGTCGTTGAATTGTAGCTTTAATTTTGGTTAACGTTGGTTAAATGTTTAGTCTGGTGGTGTTCATGATTTTTAACATGACTTCTCAAAGACAAAAAACATCAGCCAAACACAGCAGTCCAACTTTATACCCTTGTGTTGTTGTGACTAGAAGTGAGAACCCATAAAAAAACGTATGAAGTTTTTGTTGTTTTGTGGTCGATGATGATAGGAAGTGTGATGCACAATCTTGCAGGCATACTTGAAGACTTTAAACATGTGGTGCTTTTCATTGAAACACATGTTCCGGCTGGATATCAATCCATCTGAGAGGGGGAATGTAGACTTTCAGCCTCTTAACAACCAAGTTTAAACATCCTGTGAGGAACTAGTGGCCAAAAGTGGTACTTCTTATAACTTGGCTGATTTGTCCTGTACACGGTTATGCTGTGTTTTTTATTTATTTTTTAAAACATGTTTGTTCATCTTGCTGTTATTTGACTTGTTTGACGCCAATCTGTAGCACAGCCTCTTGACTCAAAGGATTTAAAAGTTTTTAAACTAACAAAAAAAGAAAACTAGCAGGCAACGGGTTTATTCGCATGACGCATGTGTTTCTATGTGTGTTGCTCCATTTTGACAGCATTTCAAAGTAGACACAGATAAAAAAATCATCCCTGACGTGAGCGTGACCTTGGGCTGAGGGGCATCCCCTGTGCTGTCCTCTGATTGGTCAGCCGGCGGCACAGCCTACCCCTCGCACCACTGCCCACAGACTATCCTGGGCATCTGCATGTGTGGAGCTGCGTGTGCAAACAATAAGGCATGTGATTGTGTTGGTACAGAGGAGGCTGTACAGTCAGTGACAATAGAAAATGTTTTAAACGTGGGAGATGTGTGTGATCAGTCTAGTGCACACAGGGTCAGACTGCAGCCTCATGCAACCCCTGACCTCTCCTCAGTTACATAAGTTTGGACTGTATAGCCCTTTTAGTATAAAATGGAATAGTCTTGGTCACATGGCATGTCACGTGATCACATCTTGAAGCCACCAGGGGTATTTAACGCCATCGACGCACTCTCAGTCTTCAGTCTGATGGAGGCAACATTACAGTTTAGATAACTCCTTTCTTCTCGTTTTTTTTGTTCAAATGATCGATCTATCTTTCGACAATTTGCTTTACTTACCCTCTTTAAAATTAAAGATTTACACTTGTAATTGAAGTCTAGAGGAGTTCTAAATGGATACGCATCCATACATTTTATTTTTGCTCCTTTTTCCCATGATGAAACGAGTCTATTTTGGTTATTTTCTCGAAATTCCAACTTTTTTATCTCATCTTAGGATAGCAATGCGTATTTTCCCGTGATACGATTACATTTAAGTTTTTTTTTGTGATTTCAAGGATTTGGCTCATTATCACGGAAAAACAGGAGTTGTTCTCCTGTGATAAATGAGTCTAGTTCTCAAGAAAACGCCCCAAAAATACTCCTTATCACAGGAAAATGGAGTAAAATTGATGTTTGTCTGCTTATCCCTTCAATTTAGTTGAGATTTTCTACATTTTTTGAATTGTTCTAAGTTCCGTCTCTTCTCTGGGGTCTTTATTTGGCCTTTGTGGTCATTGGTGTTGCTTCACATGTGTGTCTTTGTAGTTGCGTTTGTGTGTGTATATTGGGGGAGTTGCAAGTCTGCTTACAAGCGTGCTCAAAGAAGGTTGGGTCTGAGTGAACTCTAGCTGCCCTCATTGGCTGACAGAGGCCCTCCCTCCTCCCTTTTAAAAGCCTGCTTTCTCACCTGAGTTACAAAAGAGCTGCAGCTCCTCACCCTCGCTCTTGTCTATCATCTCTATTTTACTGAAAAAACGAAAAGAAAAGAAAAAAAAAAAAAGAACAGAAAGAATCAATCCAGGAACTTCTTTAAGGAACTGTAGATAAAGTAAGTATGCCTTCTTTGCGTTAAAAACATGACTCATACAATGCACGAATATAAGATGCTGATTCATTTAAAAAGAAATATGCTCGAGGGGTTTCAGTAAAGAAAGAAGTGTCCATTTTGATGCAAAAGCCATTTCTTGAGTTCAGTTAGCTGCTGCAGTGTGTTTGAGGAAGGCATGGTTTCAGTCGCAAGTCAAGTAGAGCGAGTTTCTGTGCTGTTGGTCTAACTGGTAGGAATTTCTCTCAGGTGGTGGCTGATGCAAGAGTTTGTTTGGATGAAGGATGTATGAAGTAGTCTGTTGTGTTTCACAGAGCGGAGGCATGAGGATTGTGAAGATCTGTGGGAAAGAAAGTTTTTAAATGGTCTTTTTAAACACTATGCAGAAGGTGTTACTGTTTATTACACATCCATTGCCTGATGTAATGCAAGTAACTTCTATTTACCAATACATGCTTGGTCTTTAAATACAGAAAATACATGATCATCTCGAATCAAGCTAAAAAAAAAAGAAACGCATGTTGTTTTTGCGCACTGTCTTACATTTCTCTGCAAAAAGAACTATGACTGAACATTTGGGCTGATTTCGTTTGCGTATCCCTTTTCTAATTTCAAGATTTGCAATGCATGCAGAGGCTAGAAGCTAAACAGATATTTGTATTTTCTGTCACCAATGGCAGACAGATTCTGACAAAGCCTTTGCTTATTATTTCCAATACAGAGTTTCACATGGAGTCATACAGAGGTGAGTTACAAAGAAACCCAACAATATTTTTGTTGGCAAATAGATAGATTCAGCAAAGAGATAAGGCATGGGGCTCTGTCCACACAATGGTCTTCAAATATAACTCTGAGTTGCTCAAAGTAGTTGATAAACTAAAACATGACTCAGGAGTCTCTGAGGCATGTAATAATGTGGGAAGAATGGTAGATTCCTGATGCTCACTATTAATAAATGTGTGTAAGATAAACAAATGATTATGTTATTCAATAAGCTGGATTTCAGTTGCATGTAAGTTTATTTCATACCCTATTTTTATTTGCTCAGGCTCTCATTAAGATAAAACAGTGCCTACCTATTCTAAAATACGTAACATGAATTTTTGTTGCTTGGTTAAAATGAGTCAAAAAGCCTTGTGTTGTTGTGAAAAAGCTGCAGAAGTTTACTGTTGCGTAATTTTGCCAGTGTGGTCTGACTCACATTAACATTGAAATGGACCACTATAAACTCAGGTGTGAAGACATCCCAGGACACTTTGAGGACACAATGGCGTTGAAATGGTCCGGCCACTTACACAAGTGGTCATAGACGCATTCGTCTGAGTTCGGTATTCACATTTATTTCTTGTCTCAGTGATGTTATTCGAGGCATTTGTTTGTAGCCGTTGCGCTAGTCTTTAAGCATTCGTTAGCACTGGTTTCATTTGGGATGCTAATGGCCACAATGCTTCCCCTACAGCTGTGTTGTCAATTGCAAATGTGTTTCTTCTTACATGTATAAAGCAGGGAATGTTCCAGCGATAAGTAGGCACTCGAGATGCCTTTTCTACACTTAGTTATTTAAAGAGTGAGCAGCAGTCTGTTTCAGCTCCGCATCAAAGCTTTGAATGTGCTGCGTGGCACGCTGCCATACGTGTGTGTTCCTATGTTATGGCTGTAACAACGGCGGCATTAAACCAGGGAGCTTGTGAAGTTAACAAAGTCAGACAGGTTAATCCTCTTGGCAATGAAATTGAAAACCGTTCTTGGTTTCACTCTCGCCACAGAGCTGACAGTGACATACGGAGATTCGGGTGTATTGGTGTGTGTGATGTGGTTTTAACAGTAATGTAGCGGCTTAATCTCTGTTGGCTCAAAGAAGTCAGGTTTGAGAGCATTCTACTTCCGAAGAACCACATCACTACGTGACAGCCTATCAATAACATAAGCGTTTTTAACTGCGCTCCTGAAAACTTCTAGACAATTGCAGGAGGACTGCCCCTGAAGTCCTTCTGATCTGGTTTTTCATACATACACCTCACAGCGGGAGACTATCGCAGTAGAATAGGATGGGGGTCTCAGAGTCCAAGACATGACGTAAAAGGAATGACGTGGAAGTGGTGGACAATACAGCGCTATTGTGAAAATATTTGCCTTTACATCAATGCTTTGTGTAGTTAAACAGAATCATTCAATAAAAGAGTGGAGATGAACATACTGGTTATTTACATGCACAGAGATCGTCGTGCAACAATGGCAAAAAAGGTCATCAACCACTCCCACTCGCTCAAGGTGAATTCTCCTGATATCCTCCTGCTGTACTCTCACGTCAGCTCATTCAGACTTTGTGCAGTAAAAATACCAGGGAAGGAGAAACTCTGGATAAAGTTCGAGTGAAAAATTCAGCTCTTAGCTTATGCCAAAAACTTCAGGAGTTTTTCAGTAGTTTTTTGCGAGTGTGAAAGAAGCATTGTTAAAAAGTATTTAAAGGGAAGTTTTGCCCTGTTGATCAAAGTGGAGAGTTTTGTTCTTAACTACAAACAATGGTTTGTAGTTAAGAACATTGTGAATGGAAAGTTTTCTGTACCTGGATGTGGTGTTTTCACTGTAAACACTGCAGACTTCGTCAGGCAAAAATCCTGTTCCTTAAAAAGCATCCACTGGTTTCTTTAAAAAGGTCTCTGTAGTGATTGTCTGAAAAACTACTCTCAGAAATTAAATCACTGCATTTCTGTCGGATAATTTTGATCATTTCACACCTCTGCATTTATTCAGCAGATTTTTGCAGTTCATAATTTTACATGAAAAACAAATATGTGTACAGATTACAACATTTTGTTAAAATACAGTTATACATCCCAGCTGATTACAGCTTTCTGTTTTGGTTGTCAAGATACACAGTGTTGCATTCTGTTTAATTCACACATTTTTGCAGAAGAAGAGATCTGTTTTCCTCTGAAAAATCAACTTACATGCACTACTTTCTCAGCACTAAGGGAGAGACGGACAGTAAGCAGCTGCGTAGTCAACATAGTAGAGCTTCAAGTTGGTATGGGTTGATTGAAAAAAGAGCTTAAAAGAGAGTCAAAGTTAAACACAACTCCAAATGAACGGTAAAGTTGCTCCATAAATGTAAGATGTGAATACAAACAACATTGCTCAGAGCATTATTCATTTCTGCAGAGTTGTGTTTTGGTTTTCCGTAGTAGAGATTTAGCAGAGAGATTTTTCTCCTTTGCTGGGGACATAAATAAACATAGTGAATCATTCTGCTTTTTTTCCTCCTCGCCTTCTTACACCAGAAAATATACCCGAAACACACAAGGAAAGTTACGCCAGTAATGTTGGAAATTACACCTTCATTGCATTGTTTTAAAACAAAAATGACCACTTGAGAAATAGTTTACCAGTTTCTGCCAACAGTTAGATTGTTAGGGGCATATTTAGTTTAAAGACTAGAAACAGGGGGACGAGGCAAGCCTAGCTTTGTCAAAGGTACTCGAATACATCTGTTAGCGTATCTAAAGTTTGGGCAGAGCCACAGGCTAGCTATTTTCCTCTGTTTTCAGTCTTAATGCTTGGGTCAGCTACTTCGCAGCAGCTAGCTCAAGCTATTAGCTTGGAATTAATGTTCTCTAGCTTGGTACTTATGCTTCTAAGTAATTGAATTGAAAGTGAGTAAGCTAATAGAACGACTCATGGTGACTTTGCACTGACATATGACACTCAGACTGACAGTCTATCAAAACATCATTTTCAACCTTATCTGTAACTTTATACAATATATAGCAATTACTCTAAACGCTTGGAACTGGTAATCTGATGTGTCTGCTTCAATCATGTGTTGTAGGCTACGTGCTCCTTTGCTAACATTTTGGCTAAACAGAACGACAACATCTCATTCCTCGGCCTTACTCAGTCAATCTTCAGCACTTAAGCATCATCAACATTATCTAAACTTACTTACTAACCTGTTGTTATACCATACTTGTTATAATCTTAGTGCCTCTGTTTCAACTAGCTAGCTTCCTATTTGTTCTTGGCTTTTTATCAAGTTTGCTCTTCCTAGACTAAAATCTGTGAAGTGGGACCCTTCTCCTCTCTTTATTGTCACCTTGCGCCCCAATACACAACAACACATCACCCATTTTCTAAAGGGGTTTCCAACTTGTTGTTGGGTGTGTTGACTTGCAATGTTTGTCAGTAGTCCTATTCAGACTGCCACCTCAAGGCGTGTTATTTACGCCCCTGTGATGTCCCGCCTTCACTATAAATGTCAGGGAGGCATAATGGGGGGGGACAAAATGATCCCATCTCTGAACCACCATCAGAGGTAGCAACATAAGGGGTGAGAACGGGATCAGCACAGCAAGTGGGGGAGAACAGTGCTCTGTGTGTGCACTTCTGAGTAGCTCCCTCTGTTTCTCTACACATCGTGCTTCAAGAATGCCATTACACAATGTCAATTCTCAGACCTGGTAACCAATATTACGCCGGTGCAAATCAATATAAATGTACAAAGACGTAATGACGGCAGAGCTTCGTTACAGCGCTATTGCACAGAAATGAGGCTCATGATTTACAGCCTTCTTCCACACTAACAAAAAGCAGCGCCATTAAAGTGTTGCTATAAGTAGCATTAACATGCCGCATCTTCTTGCTTTGTCCTCAGCTTCGGTTCTCCCCTTACATAACTTAATGATGAATGCCACTGATGTCAAAAGTAGGTGTGTGCCCTTGTGCAATTCTGTTGGTTTTTTCTTTAATGTCAGTGGGTTAGGCAGAGTAAACAACTCGCACAGGAACAAGGCAGTCTGTTGATGGAGGTGGTCGGGAGGCCTCATGAACTCGTTGCATCCATGACCTGGTTTCAGGGTTTGTTGACTTAACTTCAATCGCAACCTCTATGTACGCCAGCATTGGCTTGTGATGTTGTCCCTAATGAGGCATAAATTGATTTTTTCATTGTATATTGTATTTGAGGAACAGTCATCTGATTTTAAAGACATTTGTTAATACCATAAAACAAGCTGGTGTAGAATGCGACAGGCAATAAAGCTAATGTTGGCGCCAGTGTTGCATCATATCCCAGCTTTCCTCTTCAAGGCAACAAGACAAATAGCTTCTCAGTTCAAGGAAATGGGATGGACTGCCTTGCAGGCTAGAGGGCCCCATGCCTCTGAAGTGTTCTTCATAAAGGCCAATAGGCTCCTTTGAGGCAGATAAGGCCAGACAATACATGTTCCTGCCTGGAAAATTTGCATTCCTGTGGTGAACTTGACATATAGTGAAATATACTTAGGAGAATAAGCACTGTTGTTATAGGATAAAAAGACGACTTCGAATCCATCTTACCCACTGATACTTTCCTCTAATGTTTCTCCTTTCTTTTTAGGAGTTTTCATAGGCATCAAAAGTCTTTGGAGAAGTTGAGGAAGAAGCATCATCCCCTATTGAGCTGTCCAGAGCTGTCTCTGCATTTCATACTGCTGAGCGCCACCATGCCGGGAGCCGTGGATCGTATGGAGCTGAGGAAAGTCTCCACAGAGGCTGATGATGACAGCATGGACAGCCTAGAAGACCGCTTCACAGAGCCCATTGACTCGGAGAAGGCCACCATCGACAGGTAGGCAAACATGAAGTCAAGTTTTCTAGTTCCTTCCCTTCGTGAGCTGGCACTACCAGATATTTGACATACACAATCGAGTTGCTTTGTTTCAACATAGAACAGACAATTCATCAGAGGCAATGTTTTTTAACAGGCAAGGCAGGCAACTGCGTGGGGCCCCAGGCCAGCAGGGGGCCCCAGAGGGCTGACAAACTTTAAACCGCAGCAGTAACTCGAAATGTGCAAATTTGGAATTGACTGTAGGAAACCTCACTAAGGGGGCCCCTTTTGGACAGCACTCACTCTTGTTGCACCACCAAGTGTCGAATGCAATATTACTGTAAAAACCAACGTTTGCCTATAAAAGTCACCAAAGGAAAATGAAGAAGAATTACGCATCTAGGAGAGAGAAAAGAGGGGGAAAGAAGTGGAGGAAGTTTGATTACGTCTATACAGTATATGGAGTTTTTTTTTATTGATCTTCATATTCATATCTTCATATTTTGAGAATTATATTAGTAAGAAAAAGAAAAAGAAACTTTCGGCAGTTTTAGCACTCTTTTTTTTCGTTGGAGTCAGATCATTTATTACATAATGGAGATGAACGCCTAGGGCCCCAACAGACTCGTCAAGCACCACTGCAATGCAAGCCTTGGTGCGTCACTCATTTTTAGAAGAGAAACCAGACTACAACTGATCCCTTATTGTAGAACTTAAAGCCTTAATGTAAGAACGCCTAGGGTTCAAATCTTTAAACCAACTTTGGTTTTACTGTTACATAGTTACTCCCAACCTGGTTTATTTTATGCATGTAAACACTGTGTTTGTTAGGGTGTGAATAGTCTGAGCACAGGTTCAAAGCACAGTCACTCAACTTTCAACTTTACAGTGATGTGTATTTGGAGCAGGGAAATGCTGATGTAATAGTCCAGCAGTGTTGATTGTAAAGGAAGGGTTGACAAGGTTTGCATTTTTACACTCTCGTGGTTAATTTAGGGCACTCTGACACACCCCGATGCTATTTTCAGTTTTCATTTTAAAGCTCTTCAGTGCTTGTGGTGTTTTAGTCTCGTGTTGTTTGTTTTTTGAACCTTCATATTTTTACTGATGATTATCGTCTCTCTGTCTTTTTTGCGCTTGCAGTCAGTTTTTGGATGACAACGAAGACGGGGAAAGTCAGAAGTTTCTGGCAAACGGGATGATGAAGAAGAAGAAATACGAGGAATACCATGAAGAATATGTAAGAGGATTTAAAATCACAGTTCTAATGTACTAATGTTTTTGCCTGTGAGGCGGGTTAGATTGTTTAAAAGCACATTTATAAAGAACAGTCTTGTTTCATTATGTCATGTGAGGTAGGGCTGCACAATATAATGCAATGGCATTGTTATCCTGATCGCTATCTGCAACAAACACACTGCACAAGTAAAAAAAAAAAATGTAACATTTGAGGACGAAATGATTTCTCACTCTGCACGGTGCTGGAAAACGCTGAAAAAAAGTTATTTTCTCAGAGTTTTTAGTTGCATTAATGAAAAAATATAAGAGCTTCAACGCACGTGCCTATTCTAAATATGTCTTCATTACTATGAGTCAAACTTTATAATGTCAGGGGCTTACTTTGTTCTTCTCTTTACCTTTCTTCCTACGTTTCTCTCTGTGCAGCATCCCGGTCACACCTCCTTCGGGATGTCCGTCTTCAACTTGAGTAACGCCATCATGGGCAGCGGCATCCTGGGCCTGTCCTACGCCATGGCTAACACCGGCATTGTTCTCTTTACGTGAGTACTGCTGCGAAGAGAACAAGGGAACCATCGTAAACCACATGTGTGCATGTCAGGGGCTGTTAAAGGAAAGGCGTGACAGGACAGGCAGGGCGCTGCGACAAAAATTCCTCAGATTTCCAGAGAATAGACCATTGCAGTTATGCATTTGAGCTCATATAACATTTCTTGGGAACTAAACACTACAGAGTGATTTCTTTTAAGGTTTTTAATGTGTGTTTTGTTACTTCTAATTAAGGTTTGCACTGCAAAAAATCTATTCTTAGCAAGTGTCTCAAGTCCAGATAATCACAATATGTCAATATGTAAAAAGCAAAGAATTAATATTCTAAATTGCTTGTAATTGTTAAAAGATATCCGCAAATTCAGCCATCGTATTATACTTGTTAGGTGTCTTGGAATGAGATCTACTATCTAGAGATGAGATATTTGTTGTCTAGAGATTACACAAATAAAATTTGAGTTTTTGGAGTGCAGTTACATAATCATCCACAAAAGTCTTGTCACGTTTGATTTATGGTGCTCTTTTAGCAAACAGGGATGTAAATAAACACTGCACATATACTAGGCAAGTGCAATGCATTCTGCAAACAAACATACTACAGACAGATAATAGCTGTAAGAAACTGCCAGGTGAAGTTGCATCATACTGGGTGGGTCCTGTGAGAAAAAGAGTAAGTGTGTGAAAACGTCTCTCCTTGCCAAAAGCAAACCTAGACAGTCAGTGTGATGTGTAAATGAATTGTGATTAACTGCCGAATTTGAAAAGTAAACCGCGATCAATCACATTTTTAATCGTATGTTTGAAATTCCATTATTTAGAATTTCAAAGCGGACACTCGACCAACTGCAGGAATTTGCACTTTCGCGTTGGCTTCATTTTTCAAGACAGGAGGTTGCCGCTTGGTTTAACATATTAACGCTGCCCTAGTTCTAATGGTTAATTTGCAACATGCCATCAAGTACACTGTTTTGGGAAAACAAACATTTGGAATGACATTTTTTACACATTTCAAATAGCCTAAGATTTAATGATTTGTAATGTTTGCACACAAAAGCCAACACCCACACTAAGGGCCTGATTTACTAAAGGTTTGCGTGTCTTAAAACGTGTGCAAACTTGATACCACCAGCAAAAAAATGTGCTATCTGATCTACTAACGACACGCAGTGAGGATTGCGTCTTTCATATGAGCAAAACAACACGCATTGTCCATTTAGCACGTTTGCCTTAATGAATATGCAATATGGGGCGTTTCTGCCGTAGCGTGCAAAATACTGGGAGGAGAAAATTCAAATAAGTTAAGTTAGTACAAGCATTGTGATTTACCAAGCCAGGCAAAAATTGCGGTGATTGTGACGGTGTCTAAATTTAACACCTTTGAAAGGAAGGTGCTAATCCAGGAGCCAAGTGTTACGCACAACAGGCTGCAGTTAGGAGGAGACATAGGAACAATAAAAGAAGGTATAAAGATCACGTTTTTCCCCCAACATGTTAACATGTTTTCGATTGACATACAAATAAATGACATGCATTATTTTTTTATTTCGATTCAATAATGGTTAATAAAGAGAAACACCATGATTAAACGAATATAACTAAACATTCACAGCCTCTGCATTCTAAAGAATTTCAACATTGACATTTATGTCCTATTTCCCTCTTTTCTGCAACATTACATTTTAAACTGGGCATTTCCTTTTTCTCGGGTTGCGCGTCTCTCCAGCTCGTCTCCTCCGGTGCGCTCCTCTCCCTATCGCGCTCGTCTCCAACCTCTACAGCCCCCTGCTGCCAAGCTGTAGGCACTTGGATTGGGGGACCTCACCACTGCTTGTACCCCCGTCTTCGATACCTCTTGCCAGGGCAATTATGTCCGATCAGGCACAGCGCTGGCCAGCAGTCTGGTGCGCAACAATAGCCCGAAGGGCGCGCCTGAGCGCCGGTGCCACAGAGGACACAGCTCGCACCTCCTGCGCAATGTATGACAATTCATTCAAAAGATGGAGGGAAGAAAAGAGAGGCCCTGTTTAATGCCGAGGTTTTCTTATAAGCCAAATGTTCTTTTTGTTATATTCAGATGTATCTGCTATAACTCGAAAATACTGTACGTTCATTTGCCTCTCCCACTAATACCTATTTTGCGCTTGCAGTCATTCTGCTTTCTGTCCAAACTCTCCGTGACGTAACCCAGTAGAACACGCAAAAGCCTGACTTAAATACAACCGCCTCCTCAAGGTTTGCACCCGTTATCATTCACGCAAAGTTTCTTAGTAGATCACCCGCAAAACGCCCACAAGCCAAACGCGCAATGTTTTGGAGTGAACACGCAATTTAGTACTCTTTAATTGGGATCTTAGTAAATCAGGCCCTAACAGCGCTATGAGGTTGTATTTAGGCACAGTAATGCTTCGAGCTAAATGCTAATGTCAGAGTGCTAATTTGCTCACATGAAAATGCTAACATGCTAATGTCCAGCTTTGTAATGTGTAACTGTAGGTCCAAAAACATATCCTACTTTGCGCAGTTAACATTTTGCATACTCTGACACAGCTGTACTTTTAGCTAAAAGCTAGTGTTAGCATGTTAGCATCATGCTCACACATGGATGCTGACATGCTAATCATAGCTTTGTAGATCCTTAAACATGTCCTACTTGGATAAAAACAATGTGCGAACTCAAACACAGCTGTGCTTTGAGCTAAAAGCTAATGTTAGCATGACATTTCCACATTAACTTTACTTACATGTTTATTATTTGAGGGTTAAAGGGGCAAGTGATGTTCACCAGCTAAATTTAGCGTGTTACCATTTAATATTAGCACTAAACAAGACGGGTAAGATTTAAATATTGCGAAAGTGTCAGTTACTTTGCAGGTACCTGTTTATGAAGAAAAATATTTGACAAATTAAAATGTTGTCCTCATGTTATGGCGTTAAATGAAGAAGGGTCCCTGAATACGTGAGCCAGAGTTAATCTAATAGTCACATTACCACCTGGAACAGAGCAGCTCTTACACGTTGAAATGTTTGAAGGTTCAGCACCCTCTGTCCCTGTTCCTCTGGCATCTATCACCCTGCTCCATCCATCCAGTATGTATGTGTTATCAGCATTCATGGACATCTACCTACATCCAACACCCTGGCTGTAGCCTTATTCCCCTATATATCCCACTTCATTTAACCTCCTGTTGTCCACTATCTATGCTGCTTGGTAGAAAAGTAGAGGGTGTCACTTCTCTGAGGCTTAGTGTCAATGAAGTGGAAACATTTTGCAATAAATTCTGGGAAATTAAAAATTGAAAATGGGAAAGTTAGCTTGTTATCTTAGTTATCTTAGTTGCTTGAAATTAAGTTAGCCCGCTGTAAGAGTCACGCTCCGTCCCGTCCTTCCAGTGTCACCCTGTTGACATAAATGACGCTATCTAAAGAATGCGACACATGGATGCATGGACGTAGCATTGATGTTTCTGGGCACAGGTCATGCTAGAATGTGTTCCCCTAGACAACGTCCCCTACAAATACACAACAACAAAACTGACGCACGTACATGCCCGACAGCTGCTGTGTGTCCGAGGCTATTTTCTAAAGACAGATCATTCAAAGCAGCCACATGACAGATATATGTTATCCTTTTTATTGCCATACATTGTTTTGATGATAAAAATTAAGAATGAATTGATGATTCTGATGATGTCTGAGCTTTGCATTGATGGCTGACCGCTGTTTTGTCTCTCTCTGCAGAATCCTCCTCATCGGTGTGGCCATCCTCTCCTTATATTCGGTGCATCTGCTCCTTGTCACGGCCAAAGAAGGAGGTCGGTATTTAGGTTGATTTCAATTTCACAAACACACAGGCCACTTCCAAAAGACCAACGAAATTAGATATAGAATATTAGTTCCACACCTGGGGTCTTCTTCTGTCCCATATCTGCTTATTTGTTAAACATATTTTTTTCTAAAAGATGTTTAAATGTAACTGGTTCTACGTCTTTAAGCTTATAAAAGTCATTCATAATTAAATCATGTTGTCATGGGGACTCATGACCGAGTATCCCCATGAAGGGCTTGGACACCACAGCTTAAAATCCTTTGTGGTGAGACATTAGAAAATATGTATCCCTGCACTGATGCACCCACCTAGTGGTCATTGTAGTGTTGATACATGTATACAGACTATAGATTATTAAAGTATGGCTCTTACTTACTGATACAAGTTGTTTTCAACAATTGCCAATATACTTTGTAATGCTCCCAATCCTTCCTGAGTAATTCGTAACTCACATATTTACAGATAAGGCTGAAGGTGTAAATGTATTTTCCCCTCTAGTCATGTGTGTAATACACTCTCACTGTCTTTTATTTAGTTGCTGACTCATATTTCCTCGCTAATTAGTGATCAATTGGTTTATTCTGACAGGATCCCTCATTTATGAAAAGCTGGGAGAGAGAGCATTCGGTTGGCCCGGCAAAATTGCAGCTTTCGGATCGATTATTATGCAGAACATTGGAGGTAGGCGTGACTTTATGTCTTTTTTTGATGTTTGTTTATCTCAGCTTTATTTGTATTGACAGAGGTTTCTGACTTTTTACATTTTTTTCCAAAAACAATATGGAAATGTCGAATACATGTCAAATATCAAAGTGTCCATTCTGTCTTCATTGGTGTCCTCACTGTCCTGCAGCCATGTCCAGCTACCTCTTTATCGTCAAGTACGAGCTCCCCGAAGTGATCCGAGCCTTCTTGGGCTTAGAGGAAATCTCTGGGTGAGTGTGTGTTCTTTTAAAGCTGCATTTGTGTGTGTTCAGAGTACACACAGCGTTTAGTGTCTGACCTCATTTGACCCTCTCTGCAGTGAATGGTACATGGATGGAAACTACCTGGTGGTGTTGGTGTCGGTTGGAATCATTCTGCCTTTGTCTCTTCTGAAAAATCTGGGTAAGGACTCACTTTTCACAAAATGCAAATAGTCATAAAACTTCATAAACTGCGAGCTGTATTTATGATACTTTAGAAAATGCTACCAAATTTCTAGAGGCACCATCTATTTAAATTCCTGCAGTATTTGTGTTTCAGTAATTCAACCCTATGCTCTCGCAGCTGTCTCTAATCAATTCAAGCAAACCAACATTTAAAAAAAGGCAAGTCCTTAGTCAGCTCAGGCAATTAGCAGTTACTGTAATACAACACTGCCATCAGGCTTTTAGTCAGCTCCAGCACTCCATTTACGAGGCGGTGAGTCAGATCTCCCCTCGACGGGCTCAACTCCAGTGAAGCTACACGCTGAGCCCCCTGCTCGGATTATATCATTAAGACAATTTGACAAAGAGGCAAATAGATTTCAACTCCTGAAACAGAGTGTGATTTAATAAATAGCAGCAGATGTAATAAGCATGTGTTTCTTTTTGTTCGATGTTAAACTGGTTCATTGTCCCTTCCAGACATTTACACGCTTTATCCACGCTTTATCTCGTGTCTGAATTCCTGCTCCTAATGATTTCTTTGGTCTATTTAAGGATCTAGGTCATGATCTATTACACGATGTGATCCACATCTATGAATAGAGAGAAAATTGATGTGATGCCAACATAAATAAAAAAAAGAAGACAGAACAGATTGCAGAGTTGCAGAGTAAGAATAGCATCTATGACATAGCATGACATCAGTATCTGGTATCACTGAATCGTTGGCTTTTTTCTCTTTAGGCTACCTGGGCTACACCAGCGGCTTCTCCCTGTCCTGCATGGTCTTCTTCCTGGGTGTGGTAAGTCCAGTTTTCTAAACATCACTCAGCATCGTGTGGGTGGAGATCAGGAAACATGCCGTCTGTAAGAAGGAATTCTTGGTTTTAAAATAAAATACAACGTAGAGTTGCCTTGAAAGCAGGTTTTTTAAACGGCAAGCAGGAGGTCACTTCATGAAGTGTGAAAAGAAGTCAGATTGTATTTCAGAAGGAGACAAAATTCTCCTCCTTTTCATTTGATTTGACACCTCAGTAAATATTTTCCAAATGAGCCAATGATCTTAATTGCTAGTATTTGGTCTTTTACAACACAGCATTTTTCAAACTATGGTCCCATGTAGACTAGCTACCAGGTTGACCTGTCAACCAGGGTAGGGACATCGTAATGCATATCCACCCTCTCGTCCAAATATGGTCGCAACTTCCTCCACAAATTTAAGATGCCGACATCAAACATGCTAAACTCAATTCTTCTAACTATTGGGTGAGTCCACCTCGTTTGTTAAGTCTATTTAGGCGGCGTATTTATAATTGGTGTCTCTTAAAATAGAGATTAATGGAAAGTGAATAATGAACTTATATACCCTACATGTCCAAATGAACTTCAAAATAAAAGCTTATACAGTTCTTTTGTACATAAATGATGTATTAATGAATCATCTTAAAACCGCAACAGGTCAATATTGTGTTTCTGCTGCCTCCAAGTGGCCCAAAAAAAAATCTGTTATTGCAGTTTTACAAGCATAGCAGTAATGCTACGCTAACTGGATAGTTAACCTGCAGGACTTAGAAGCATGACATTTGACCCTGTCCTTAATTTTCATGAGAGTTCACAACCTACGCTCAGGCCACCGCACTGTGAGGGCCCTGTTTAGAAGCATGTGACCGGAGTTCACGCTTTGAGAAATGACATCATGTAGAAAGTGAAGTTGTAACAGAAGTCTGTTGGAAAATGATTGAGAGAAAGGAGGTAGTTATGCGCACATCACGTAGGTGCATGGGCAACAGCAGACTGAGGAAGCAGATAGGCCCGCACACTTGCTCCAAATTCAACCTTTTTGTAGTATTGGAGCATATGAGTATGTGTTCAGGGTCTATCTGCTTCCTCAGTCTATTGGAGAATTCTTCTCATATTAATAGACCTGAAGAACGGGCACAACTAGATTGCTTCTGTCACGCAGAATTTGGTAGTTTTTTTGTAATCAGGGCAAGACCGATAAGGGACATTTAAGGTCGAGGCTAATGCTGAATATCAAGGATAAGATTTACAAATGACCAGTATTACAGCCATTGTAGGGCGCTAGAATGAAAATATCCCTTTCCCCACACTGATTGTGCACTAATATGACAATGTAGAGGTATCCCAATGGCATATTCTATAACATCTTAATGAAGAGTACTGTCACGTATGTGGAAAAACAAAGAGCAGGACCCACGTGCAGAAACCAAAAATATTTAAACACAAAAGGCAAAAGAAAAATATTCTTTTTTAACAAAGTCCAAATTCCAACTAGTAACAAGGTCCAATGAAAAAATCCAAACACTGGAGCACAGAGAATTTCACCAGGAGGCACGAAGAAGGTTTGACATATGACGAACTGGCTCATATTGACCGACTGTATTTGCAGACCAGTGTATTAGTCAGGCTGTAATTTAATGCAAACCACTTGAAAGAACGTAATGTAACTTGATTTTGTTCACTTCCAGGTGATATACAAGAAGACCCAGCTGCCCTGCCCTCTTCCTTTCTTGTCCCACCACACGTCAAACCTCAGCATGAACGCCTCAGACATGTCGGCTTTGTACCAGCCGGTAAACAGCTCGGCACAGATGGACTTCTCCCGGGCGGACGTTTCCCCGGCGGTCATCGGCGGCAACGACGCTCATCACTCCAGCAGTGTCCACTACGAGCCTCACCCCGACGACGAGGAGATGTGCACGCCCAAATACTTTGTCTTCAACTCACAGGTACGAGGCAAACGGTGGTACCCTTCAGGCTAACTGTCATAAGTGGCTTTTGGCAGAATGCCAGATTCTTTTCTCTCCAAGCTTTTGTCCAATTTGCAAAGCTGAACTTTATATGTAAACAAAGCATCTGTTAAAAGGGTGGGACCTTGTGGCGTTTGCAAAGGCGTGTCATTTACTCACAGACCCAATTTTTTTCTCATACGAATCTGTGGCTGCAAAAATCTGAAACAAAACCCCAACAAGCTGTGTCTCCTCCTTGTCAACGGGCCAGGTTTGAACAATATTAAAAAGACTCTTGTTCCTACACGTGGCATCTTACAAACTAAAAATCCACCAGAAGAAGAATGCCAGGCATTCGCCAAGACATGTTTGGTCAGGGTGGAGTGTCAGGGTGTGTTTTGGGTCTTTTTGTGTGTTCAGGGATTTGTTTGAGGGCCTTAACACAAGATAAGAGTATGACACATAGCATAGAAACGTATAGAATATCTACAGAGGGACATAGGGTTACTCACGTTCAAGAGAATAGCTACTGTCCGCCTGCTTTTTGTCTTGTGATGGTTCTAAAATTCCCATGTAAGCTGCAGCTCAAGGATATTGACTGTAGAAAAGTCATTATGATAACAAATAATTTGAAATGCACCAAACAGATGCAAGTGTCTCAGGTGAAATCTGCAGAGAAAGTTTGAACTCCAGCACCCGGCTAACCGCAAACATTTGACATCTGACTAATCAACGTGTTGAGCATGTTTTTGGTAAAAGTCACTGTAAGAAAGCGTACCAGCGGTTGCAATCAAATTCAACATCGCTGTATAAAAAATGTATGAACATGTTTTGTGGCTGACGTCCAACATTTCACTGTTCATTCCTCTCCCAGACTGCATACACCTTGCCCATCCTGGCCTTTGCTTTTGTGTGCCACCCCGAGGTCCTGCCTATCTACAGCGAGCTGAAAAAGTAAGTGCTTCTCTTTGTTCCTCTGAAATCATGCAACAAAACATCATCACCACCTCCTAAAATAAACATTAAGAGCAAGTTCATCCATATATAACACATTTTCTGACTAAGAAGCCATGCTAATAGTCTGATATGGGCAAAGATATGAAGACTTGTGCGACCATGCTAAGTCGTAAAGGTGAATAAAAATAATTGGTTAAACTGATAAGCAGGAGAGCCGTGTCTTTTCCCAGGGATCATCTGCTGTCTACATAATGGGATTGAGTATGCAAACCTTCATTGAAATATAGAATATTGGTGTTTTCAAACATGCATTAACATTTTTTTTCATGTGAAGTCAGGTTAAGCAAATGTCTGACCGCAGCAGGAAATAGTCAGGAAAACCGCGAGCGAGCAGGCGGACGGGTTTACCTCACACCTCACATTATAATGTTGGTCTCTGTAACTTCATCGGCCATCATGGATTTTCTGCAGTCTTGCCTCCTGAGACTCCTCCCCTCCCATCCGTCAGGGAGAAAACGTCCCTCTGAAAGATTCACGGGCAGGCTGTCCTGACATTTTCTAGAAATCATCATGAGTATCACGTTTGAAAACGGCTTATCAGACAGTTTCCTGTTCATATAATTTGACTGAGTCTGTAACATTTCAGGGAAAATAAAGTCGATGCCTAATGGAGCTGAGTCAGTGAAAGAAGTACACTTTCAGCCCAGCTCCTCGGGGGCAATGTCCAGACATGTCCAGAGTGCGGGGGGGGGGGGGTTGAAAGGGGCTTAAATCTGCTTATTTTTTAAAAAGTTTTAATGCCTCAAGTCTCAAGTGTGACACTTAATCTGTTAAAAGCCTCAAAAAAAAAAGTGATGTTTGTGTTGCTCCACAGTCGCACGAGGAAAAGGATGCAGAACGTCTCCAACCTGTCAATCTTGACCATGCTCATCATGTACATGCTGTCGGCGCTGTTCGGCTACCTCACCTTTTACGGTAAGAGTGACGACCTAGAAAAGGAGTAATCTTTTCAGCAACCAGACCAACTCCCATATGCCTGTAGCCTAGTGGTTAGTGTGCATGCCCCATGTACAGAGGCTTAGCCCTCGAGAGCAGACAGCCCGTGTTTGAATCCGACCTGTGGCTCCTTTCTCACATGTCATTCCCTGGTCTCTCTCTCACCCCGGTCCTGTCTCAAGAATAAAGGCAGAAAAAGCCCCCCAAAAATTGGCTTAAATTGTTGTTCCCTGAATTAAAACAAAAAACGTGATGCCGAAATGCAACCCTTGTAAAGCCTTGAAATTGGACATTGAGGGTTGTTTGAAAATGTTATTTCTTTGCTGTACAAACATTCTGCTTTTTGACAGCGTTATCAATTTATTCATACTTTCTTGTGTATTCCGTCCGACACAGAAAACGTGGAGGCAGAGCTGCTCCACACCTTCACCAAGGTTTACAAGTTCGACACCATGTTGCTGCTGGTGCGCTTGGCTGTCCTCACCGCCGTCACCCTGACTGTCCCCATTGTGCTGTTCCCTGTAAGTAAATCATACAAAAACACACAGCCTGTTATTTGAAGAGTTTGAGATGTTACCTCGTCGTAAGGGCTCATTCCTCGAGCTTTTATTTATGGAGCGTTGGCGTCTTTTTGCTCAAAGAATGGAACCTCATCTAAACAATGATATAATTTGATGCACGTCAGAGCACACAAACATGTTCGTCAGGCACACGCAAACATACACCACCCATAAATTCTGCCTGCTGATGCCAACCAGCTACTTTGTAAAACCATTCATTCATCCGAGCATTACTGCCACTTTGTGTCACTCTGCTCACAGACCAGGTTTTGTGTTTGGTGCAGAGTCAGACTTTTTTCTGTCGTCTTTCGATGCAGTTTGGTGAAAAAGAACACACTGTTCAGTTTGGCACTCTGCTAGTGTCGTCATCTTAAAAATCTCAGGCTCAGGTCATAAACTGCCACACCTCCTAATTACGCAGACACACACACACTTACCACCCGCACTCCGAGGTCGTAACAGCAAAGCCCCTCTTCCTCTTACTCTCTCAAAAAGCGGTCAAAGGTCAGGCGCTGAGTGACATCCAGTAACCAAAACTTATCGTCAGATTCATTCACACATACACTCTCCTGCCTTCAGCCCCATATATGTCCATGTGCTAATTTTAGCTTTGCCCTTATTTGACACAAGGGGAACAAAAATGGCTGCTAGCCAGAGGAAGTTTCATGACCCGTATAAGCTTTCATACAAACGCAAACGCACACACATAGACACACAATTTATGTAAAGAGAAGCAGCTGCCTATTTGTGAGTAATGTCTGAAGAGGCTGCAAGTGCAGCGGTAGACCACCAGGGCGCAGCAGATGTGTTGCTGGAAAGTGCTGACCAAGAATGATGCAGCAGTGACTGCACATCAGGGAAACACACAGCCCTGACACAGCACACACAAATGTTTTTTTTACATAGTTATAGAATATATACTTTAAAATTTGTTTTTACTATTTATCCACTGCCTTATTTGTATTTGTGAACATTTTCAAGCACCATCATTTTGTAAAATTTTAGCGATTTAGCTGATGCCTGCATTCTTACACTGGGTGTTCCCACTCTCCCTCATATACCTTTAGCTAACACACAGACACACACACCCCTCCCTCACCACACACTGCTAGGGGTTTTTTTGTCTGAGGGAATGTGAGAGAGGACCCCCCCCCCTATCTCTTTCTCTCTGCAGTGGAAGTTTACAGCTTCACAGTGGACAGTGGAAAAACCCTCACCCTGACTGCCAGCTTCAGGGAGATAAAGAGGCGGAGTCAGTGATACAAAGAGGGGGTGGGCTGATAGAGGAGGGAGACAAAAAGACAGACCTTTTCCAGGGCTGCACAGTTCCTAAAAAAATATTGTGTTAATGATGGAAAATGGTTTGAAAACCTGCATCTGTATCAAAGAAAATGTAAAACGATCCAATGACGATGACGATGGAAGAATACCGTTTTGTGTTGATTTTATAGAAGAAGGTACAAAATGCATAAATCAATATGTGCATTTCGATTAAACATGGATATGTGCCAGATCTAGCCATGCTTGCTTCTTTATCTGCAGTCCCAGGCAAGATGACATCATATAAATCACTAAGATAGCTGTCTTTACCTAATAAATAATGCATGGCCAGCAAAAAAACTTGATATTTACATTTTTTAGAGCCTAAATCATCTCTAAATTTGCAGTTACAAATAAGTGGAGCTGAAAGCCCAAGAGTGGTGACTTTATTCTCGCTTGATTTTCTGCACACTCTCTCTCTCTGTCATACTTGCCCTCCATGGGATCAACTAAATAGCTAAAGCAAGGATGCTAACGGTAGCTAAAGTAGAAGCATTAGCCTCAGCTTTAAATCAACATAAGTAAGGTAGATTAGTAGATTATCTTTATACCGTACACTACAGCCAATGCTTTACATCCAAGTGAATTGCTTGTGCTGGTTAATGCACCTTTCTAACAGTTGTATGGTTCCTGGTGAGTTTTTGCTGTTGATCTTTTGATGCAAACAAACTGCGAAAGCTAAAGTTTATTTGTATAAGCAAACCAGTGAACATGGCCTTAAGTGCAGAAAGAAGACGGTTTGTTTGCACATGCTGCACAGTGCGTACTGAATTGTACCTTCTGTACACACATTTTTACGTAATATTTAGGTTTTATGGCAATGATGTTTGGAATTATCAGCCCAACAAAGAAAGGCCATTTTCAATGCTGCTGTAGTTCTGCTCTCTGCCTCTGTGGGGCAGAAAACAAACAGATGTGTCATCTGATGATTCTTTTTTAAAAAGATAAACTCTTTGTTAGTCTGAATACACATGAAGGGGTCGGATTTGTCTCAGTGCTCAGGCAACAAAATGTAATTCAGTTGTTCTTACTCCATGTCCACCGTGTGACGTTGGATGGAACTTAAAATAAATACATTCAACTTTAATCGATCGGCGTGTTTGAATAATAAATGCTGATTGAGAGTGAAAGTGAGGAGGACTAAGACTACAGAGGAAAAACACAAGACTGAAATGAGATGCCACGAAGCAGCTGGTGTGACTTGTAGCTTAGTGAAAAGAGCAAAGGAGTGAAACAGTCAGGGTGAGGGATTCAGATTCCACTGCAGGCACGTGCAATCGAGTTTTTCTTTTTTCCGTTGTTGCCTTATTGCATTAAACAGTATGTGCTCTTTGTCTTTAAAGTAGCCACTAAGCTTTTTAAAATGTCAAGAAGATTCCTTATGTGCCGTTGTATACAGAACAGGTTTTAGCCTGTGTATACTTGCATGGATACCGATGAAAAGTTGAGTCATAACCTGCTTTACATGTGTCAGTTACAGCTATAATCAGTCGTGTCTGAGAGACAGTCGTGTAAAAGAAATGGCTCATTTTGCAAAGTCGATTTGTGCATGGTTTTGGAGTGTTGGGGATGATTTACATGGCTGGGATCACTACTGTAGCTGTAAATTTACTGCAAAGATTGACGAACTTGGATGCATGCGAGACATCAGTTCAAAAGAAGTGCTCAGTCGCTCAGCCAAGTCTCCAGTTGACATTTGAGAATCTCGCCTTGAATCATCCTGACCTTCATCTTGCAGAGAAATGCTGTCGGCCTTCAGCCGGAGATTAACATTAGCTTTGTCTGCGACTGTCCTTGGCTCCCCCAGGGAAATGCTAGTATAAGAGAAAAGCGATAGTATGTGTGGGAGTGGGCATCATGCAGACATGTGTTTGGATGTGAAAATGCGTGGAGTGTGTGTGGGTGTGCAGTCACGTGAAGGATAGATGCTAACAGAGGCCAGATCACACAGGGCTTTGCCAGGATCCAGAACATAATGAAAAGGCTTTATGGGGAGTCAAACATGTCCCAGTTCTCAGGCTCCAGCGGCAGATTGAAAGCATGGGAGAGAGACGCCACTGGGCTGACGAACAGCACCAATATCACCTTTATGTCTTACCTTCATGTTGTACAATTTGCCCCTTAATGAAGACCTTTGTTGTGAAGCGCTAGCTTGAGCACTTGCCACTAAAACCTTAAATTACCACTTGCTACTTATTTAAAAGTAGGTCACTTGTTTTGAGTCCAAGTGTATCAAAGGTAAACATTCCTGATTTTGCTTTGCTAACTAATAAATGGCTGAGTGACTGTTCACAAGTGATTAATATTAGCGCTAAACTCATTCTGCTAAACATTTTCTCTGTTTAATGGAGGGACATTTTATTTAAAGTTAGTGTTATTTTTCAAATCTACAAAGTCAGACAACCTGTGTTTTATCTCTTTACAGAAGGATTAACTACGTACAACATCACCCATTCAAAGACTGCAATCAAATTAGCTACAAGCTAGTTAGCCTTTATAAGCTAGTTAGCCTGCAATAAATGGTTTCAGCATTATTCAACCCCTCGTTTATAGGCCTTTTAATTCTTTGCATGTCTTCTTGTAAGCTTACACTTCATAGGTGATTTTAAACTTGTGACTGATACAGGGAAAATAAAGGTGTCAAAAGCATCACATAATATTATTGTAGAGTCCAAAAAGCTTAGCTAGCTACACTACAATTCAACCTTCAGACTTCACTTTAGGCGAGTGCGTCCTCACTCTCATTTTATAAAACATATACCACGAGTTACCCATCGGTTATAAAAATTTGCTAAATCACACAAAAACAAAATCGGCTGCTAGTTTGCGCTGAAAAACAAGCTAAGAATTTTGAGTTGTCAGGTTTAGCAAAATCCTTTTTTTGCATTGTTTCTCCTCTTCCTCATCAAACATTGCTTGGTGCAACTTTGTTTTATTGTATATAAAGACTTTGTAAAGTTTCAAACCTAAATTCTGCAAATATATATTTAAGAAAGTCTTTAGACACATAACCTTGTTTTGCACAATATCCTACATCAAGTCTTTGTTGTAAATATTAATAATTGTATTACATTTAGTCTAAGTAGTAATTAGCTATGCAGAACACGAGTTCTACATGAGTGCATTAAAGAAGTTACATATCAAATCAAGTGCCCTGCTTGTTGAAGATTGTCTCATAACCTGGCAACTCAAAAGTGATTCTTTCTGATGCAGAGGGAAACTTTAAAGATAGATCTCCCATTCACAGTCTGTGTGAATCTTATTTCCCTCAAACCATGGGAGTTGAAATGCTGCAGAGCATCAGTCTCACCGTTAGAGAGCTCGGCCTACACTCATGTTTGGGACCATTCTATCTCTTGACTTTGTTTTGGTTTCTTTGAAGAACAGGATGTGAAATTTATCTTTGTCTTCCTGTTTGGCTGTTGGATCACAGAGTGAGAAACACGGTTGTGGTTTTGCTGTTGATATTTTTACTGCATGGGGGGACTTTACCCTGCTGCATGTTTCACTTCATACTCAGCTAGCAGCTGCTGACATTCAAATGAGTGACTCTGAAAGAAATGAAAACAATTGTTACATAGTGTTAAGTCCTGTGTCTCTAGCTTTGAATATACTTCGTCGTTCATATGTGCACAAACCTCGACTTTCACAAAGAATTCACTTCTTTAGTTGGCAGTAAAAAAAGGCTCAAGTGCACATGGTTTGTTTTAATCTTCCGCTAGTTTGGACCAACTTTGCCGAACTTTGTGCAGCTAACATCTCAGTCCCTGGTTTCTTTCTACCTGGCTGAAGCCAGATGTGGCCGGTTTAATCTGGCTGCCTTAAACTACACCACCCAAATACAATTTGTGTGTGTATATATATACAGTATGTTTGTGCGTGACAGGTAGTAGGAGGTGTGTGCAAATATCACACAGTGCACTCCAAAGGCTTTACCCCAGGTAACAGCCGGGTGCTGAATAGTTTGGAGCCTTTGAGAGAAATGCCACGTCCAGGCTCGAGTTTTCCAAGTGGGCTTAATTATGCAACAGCTGGTGGGAAGGGGAGGTAAGGAGGGCATTCTTGTAGACTCTAGGATGGATGCACTTAAATGATTGCCATTATCTCCCACTAGAAAGGAGTGTTGGCTTGAAGTGGGACACTTTCTTGGCATGTGGGCTGTGAAGCGCAGGAGTCATCCCAGTGCCGCCTGACAGTCATGATGGAGGTCACTCGGTTCAATTTGACCGTGCAGAAAATCCAGTTAATGTGATTTTTTTTTTTTTTCCACTGAGCCATGCAAACTGGACATAAATCTTGTGCTCAAGTCAGACTTGAAAGATTACAAAGAAGGCCTGTGGTGTTCTGCCAACGAAAAAAGTAAAGGATGTATATACTGCCTCTTTCTAAGGGTACGATTAAAAGAAGAAGTTTACTTCCCTGAAACTATTTTTGCGGCACATATATTTTACTCCACAAATATACTGTCTGTTTGCTGTGTATGTGGTGTTTAGATTTGCTGTCACTGCGACCAGAGGCCATGATCAGCCATAATGAGGTACTAGTAACTGAAAGAGGAAGGAAGACTGTCTGGCAGTTTAAAAAAAAGTGACAATAGCAGCTTCATGTAAAGACACATCCTACCCCCCGTGCTGCTGCCGAGCCCGCCCTCCTCTCACTACCGGCTGATGCAATCCCATGGTTCCATTGCGCTGCAGGAGATAATCCCCAGCCTTTTTGAATGGACTCCATAAGCTCCGCCCCCCTAGTAACCTTTCCCCATGCAGCCCAGCGAGCTGACGGTGCCTCAGGTTTCACCTGACAGCCGCGACCTTTTACCTACTGGAGGCTTGAACGGCCTTGCCTGTGGCTCAGCAGCTCCAGGCGTCTTAGCTGGGACCTCCTCCGTATCTCTCTTCCTCTCGCACACACACACACACACACACACACACACACACACACACACACACACACACACACACACACACACTGGCCTCGTAGTACTTGACACACTTCAGTCAGCAGCCAAGTGTGGGAATCAGTCTCAGAAAGAAGCCGGCAGACATGCAGACTGTTGTTAATGATTTCTTTCCTAATGCAGACACACTGTATGTATGTTGAAAAGTAAAAATCTTGACATATTTCATTATAAGATTACCGGATTGTAATATTTATTTCATTAAAGGTACATATATATTTATACTTTTTTTATTTTGACAATCAGTAACTCAGAAAATGGAAAAAATGCACACATTGGTATTAGAGAGTTCACAAGTCAATGCACATTAAAATACAAAAAGCTATTATTAACCACCAATAAAATCAACTGGTATTAGCTATATTATAATTTTTCATCAACATACAACATCAGTGCCGAAGAAGAGAAGAGTGCAAACATTTACAAAGCTAGCTAAATGTCTGCAATCAGTATGGTAGTGGTACAAGTAGGAAGATACCAGGTTATGGATGTCAACATTATCAATACTTGTACCATGCTTTTTAACGATACAATCTCTGTTGTTTTAATGAACAATACTTCCAAAGATGAATGAAAACTTCATGGATGTCATGAGACAGGTGTGCAGGAATGAATCCATAGAAAAATGATGTGTAAACTTCTGCACACTAAGCA
Source organism: Tautogolabrus adspersus (assembly GCA_020745685.1). Taxonomy (NCBI): domain Eukaryota; kingdom Metazoa; phylum Chordata; class Actinopteri; order Labriformes; family Labridae; genus Tautogolabrus; species Tautogolabrus adspersus. The sequence continues at coordinate 6,180,127 of CM036555.1, read as the reverse complement.
CTCGTACGAAGCACTTTGAATTGCCTTGTTGCTGAAATGTGCTATATACTGTATAAATAAACATGCCCTGCCTTACATTGTACAAATACATACTGAAACAAAGCCAACGTCTTTGTTTAATTTAGACAGTGTGCAGGAGTGTGCTTACAATTTGTGATAAACAAAATGTTCCCAGTATTAAGTGTCTGGGACTTCTATTTCTGTCACTGTGGTATCAAATAAGGGATCGATAAGGCTTGAGTTTCCCTCGTATTATATTGACGTTTAAAACTGCGGTATCACAACAGCCATATACTAAATATTAGGAGATACTGGTGTTGAGATATAGGAATTGTTAGCGGGGGGGGGTATCAGAACATCTGTTTTCTCTCCTGTGTTTTTGTATCACTTTAACAGTGTTGTTACAATCTGTTCTAAGATTATTGTTGTGAAACAGAGAGATGTGAACTTGTTTTGTAACCAGCAGATCCTCAGGGAGGAGGAAATGTTTGAGTTTCTTCTGAACATGTGATTTTAAGTGAACTTTCTCTGTTAAACCTCTGAATATCTTCGTAGTCACAACCGTACTATTGTGTTGATGGTTGTTACACATGCCTCCTTTTGTCACTCAGTTTCCGGTGAACTTTGTTACAACTTTGTTATAATATTAATGAGCTTATTAAAACTGCGGTATCTATATCAGATACATTCTAAATTACTTAATTTTCCCTACTTTGTGTTTTTCCCAGATCCGCTCCTCCATCAACACACTGCTGTTCAGCGGGCGAGAGTTCAGCTGGACTCGGCACATAGTGATCGCCGCCGGCGTCCTGGCCTTTAACAACATGCTGGTCATCTTCGTCCCCACCATCAGAGACATCTTCGGCTTCATCGGTGAGTCCTCTGAATATATGTAAGGGAATCATTTGCTTTTTTGTGGTAAAGATTGAAGGACCCATATCATGGACACCCAGGAGTTAATAAAACAGGGTGGTTGGGAGGATGGGGGTTAAGGCCTGATTAGCACCTTTGGTTCAGGGGTCATTTTATTGAGGAAAGACGTGGGAAGTACAGAAGCTTAAAGTGTCGGGTCGTGTCAGCCGTGCAGTCGCGTGAGCCCTCTGTGACCACTGGAACTCAACTCTCATGTTCTTGCTGCCGACACTGAAAAGCACGTACATGTAGGCATTTCTCTTTAGCTGTTTTCACACATGCACCCCGGAAATCTTACCGAGTTTCTTAGCATGAAATCCCTTTTGAGTGGGGGTTAGGGTTTTAGGAGGCAAAACATGATGGAAAAAATACGCCGCGGAAATCAAGATGAAGAATGATGCAACAGAGTAATGACAGTAGTCTTTATATCACGCATCATTGGCTTATACATGGTATAAATTAAACCCTAGAAAAGAACATAGTGGTGAACAGAAAGGGTATAAAGGAGCTTCATTATGTGCACACTGCTTTTATGCCTATAGGTGTCACAGCATTTGGAAATGATTTAGATTAGATTGCATACAGTTTAAGATTTGCATGAAACATGCCATGGAGGAAGATATGCCAATCAGTGTAAACCAAAAAAAACTCAAATTAATTTGGGGATGTGAAGCTCTGTCAAGTTAGTGCTCAGGTGCTGTATACGCACGGATGTAACGTTTGGTGTAAAGGAAGGATGTTTAGGGGCTGAAAACAAAAAAAAACCTGCACAGGAGAGGAGAGAGAGAAAGACAGGGTGTGATTATATGAGGGAAGAGGACATAGATATCTCACAAGAACTTCATTTAGATGAGACTAGTGATGGGACAGATCCGATCTAATATCGGTATCGGGTCCGATATTGAAGTAATTCACGAATAGAATATCAGACTGACGCCGCTGATTCACGTCACCAATTTAGAAAGATCTTTGGGCACTTCAAACGTTCTCAACTCGCACAGTCTCACTTTGAAGACATTCACACTGAAGCGCACAGTTCCCACAAATCGTCTCCATGACGACGTTGAGACGAGATTGAACAGCTCCTTCTATGTGATCAAAAGCACAACTCTTACATTTCAGTTTAAAAGATTTAAAAAAAATCTGACAGTTGTTGCTGCTTCCTGTTTGTATGTGAAACCAGCACAAAGCTCAAATACACTAATTTGGAATAATTTAATTTTTTGCTCTTTCAATAAGAAATACAATGCTGGATTTCCTACAGCTTTTCCTACAGAGATTGAATTTAAATTTAAAGGGCCAGTCCTAATTTTCTGAAAGGAATTACCTAACTTTGATCATAATTGAAAATATTTAAAGTCTTAATGTCTGAAAACTATCCTTTGGTTCCGATTGCAGGTTCCTCTGCAGCCACTATGCTCATCTTTATCCTACCGGCTGCCTTTTACATCCGCCTGGTGAAATCTGTGCCGTTCCGCTCCCCGCAAAAGATTGGGGTAAGTGCACACAAAGACTCCACGTCCACGCTCCACATTAACATCTTTCTCACTGTATCATTTTTCTCACTCTTTACCCCAAGGAAAGGATAACATAATTCAAAACGTGACTCGTTACAAATTTCCACAGCCCCCTCACGGTGCATGACAACACTTCGGACAACATTCAATCCCTTCTCTGACTCTCCTTGTGCCTCTCTCTCTACAGGCGTTCATTTTTCTAGTCGTGGGAGTCGTCTTCATGATTGGCAGCTTGTCACTCATCGTACTCGACTGGATCCACAACCCCCCTGGCTCCAGCGGGGGACACTAAACCCCTTTCTCCCTCGTCAACTTTAAGAGTGCAGCAAACCCTCTTCAGCCACCGACCTGTTACGCACCAGGGAACACTGCCCATCAGCGGTTCCCTTCCTCAAATCACAATATTGAGCTTAAAAACTGAACATATACAGGAACCATGTTTTGCTGCACTGGGTTCAGTTTTTCCCCCAAAGAGCGAGAGACTTTTTCTGCCCAGTTGAATTTTGTTTTTGTTTTTTTTTGCTGTAAAGTTTCGGATGCGACACAACAGAAACTAGAGATTCAAAACCCGGAGATGGGGAGAAACAAACTCTGGTTTAAAGTGCCTCAGGGACATCCTGAAATCACCACCATCATCATGATCTTTCCCAGCAATGAAGAGTCAGAACAAACACAAACTATGCAGCCTTCACCTGAAGCAGATCTGTGAGCTGCTACCCGCAAGGCTGGAAAGACGATGCGAGGTTCCTCGGTCCTCTGTGCACTTGAAGAAGACATTTTGAGGTTGGAGCGTATCATCCTCCATGTAACAAGTAGCACTTCTTTCATCACGTTACACTTTGTGTGTAGAGTGAACACACAGTTACAAACACAAATGTAGACAGTAAAACATCCCTACGCCAGCGTTTTCCAAGCAACTTTCCCCAAAAGGGGCCTGAAATAATCACGCAGTCATCTCATAACAACCGTTAACCAGCAACACAGAAAAACAAGTGGACAATTTATTCAGGAACGTTTGGTTTATTTTGCTGCTCTGCTACACACCAACAATCAGAAGCTTTGCCGAAGTCTACATGCACATACAATTTCAGCTTGATTTGGTGGATAGAGAGCCAAAGCTTCGTCGCCGTCTGTATTTTAATCTTGCGCTGTACACGAAGCAAGGAGATGCTTCCAGTATTTCTGTTACAGAGGGATTGAAACGTTAACGGTATTAATGTACATAATGTGTCTACTGAAAATTAAGTTGTTGTACATAATATCTTACTTGGCCTCAAACAAGGCCCTTCAGGTTGTATGAAGTACAATTTCCAACACATCCAACAGTCTCAACACGCCTTTAGACTGCAATAGGTACAAATAAATAGGTTGTTATTTTTCCAAATCATTGGCAAAAATATGAAATTGAGTCAAACACTTGAGCAAAACAACAATTGAGAATCAGTTCAAAGTGCCTCATTGCAGAAAAACGTGTTCGAAGTTGTGCCATGCTATTTTCACCCGAGGATTAATGACCTAGATTGATCTCACTCCCATGTTTGTATGACAAATATTAAGCTAACATTACGGCTAGCAGTTGGCTTGGCACAGAAACTAGAAGTGTATACAATGCGCCAATTCCCGTAAATAAAACATTTTTACATTTCAGTTTTCTCTCAATTTCAACTATTCAGTTCACTCCTTAGCTGGTTAATTGATGTGGGCTTAGTACCAAAGTAGGTTAGCTGTTTCCCCTTTCTTTCAGGAAATATGCAAAAGCTAGCTTAGTTTCTAGACATTAGCTAGCTCTACCTTTAGCCCACAGACATGGGGAGTGGTGTCAATCTTCTCATTTAAATCTCACCAACCTGTGGAAATAGCCTTTTCCCCCCCAAAAAGAAAAATATCAAAGTGTTACTAAAACTAGTTATGATTCAGACGAAAGAGTACAACACCTGTTATGACGTTAAGTCACAACAAAGGACTTATCGTTGCAGTAACTATGGTAACTCGCCGAGGAAATGACCTATTTTCAAAGTGCAAATTGTGAAAAAAATGTATCTTATAATCTAAATTCTTAGTAAAACCTGAAAATGGATTGTAGATGACTTTGATTAGCTTTACTTATTTGTAAAATTTGGTTTGTGTAGCTGAAGCACAACACTCTTCCTTTATAAGTGGCCTCTTAGGGGCGCCGCTAGCTTAGTGGTTAGTGCGGGCGCCCCATGTACAGAGGCTGAAGTCATAGAAAACGGGTGGCTAGGGTTCGAATCAAACTTATCCACCATCCTGTCTCTAAATAAAAGCCCAAAAATAAATCTTAAAAATTATTATAATTGGCCTCTTATATTGGTGCCTTTGGTAAAATCAACGACATCAAAACCTCATCTCTCCTCTCCTCCGATGCCGTTACGTGTCATGGACACATCCAGCCAAAGTGGACAACATATACTGATCCTTTGTGGATACAAATAGATATTTCAAATGAAATAGTGTAATATGTGCATGTTTTTGGATAACAAACATGGTCTTTTTGGACATTTGTATATGCTCTGTAAATAATCTTTATTGTATGGTACACTGACACTCATTGTGAGCGGGTTGTTTGGGGGATTCTGCTTTTTAAGTCTTCTGCAATCCAGCGTTTGTTTTAGTATATATATAAATATATAAAACGTGTATTGGGTGTTTTTTTTTCTCTTGCTGTATGACAGTAGTTTTTTTCTTTATTTGATGCTTGTATATTTGTAGAAAATTTGATCTCTATATATCATCTTTTGCATATTTTATCTTGTCATATTAGGATGAATTAACCAATGGAATACTTCATAGTAAGGTTTTCTGAAAAGTCTCTGAAACGAGGCAAAACGTTTCTTTAGCTTATTGGTTCTTAGTGACCGACACTTGGCTGCAATGAGTCCTAAGAGTAAACTGTATTAACGTTAATTGTTTCCTGGAAATGGTTCTCTTACATACAAAAAAAAAGCAAGACAAGATCATCTTGTCATACCACACTACGGGAAGGTTACAGGGAAGACCTTCGTACAAATTTGTTTTCAGGGCTTGCGGCTCCTCTGCTACTTGTAGCATAGCGTATCACTAATGCTCATTAAACGTCTCTCTTCACCAGCTCTGCCGCTGTACTGGGACAATCGTATACCGTTGTAGTTCATACCTTTCTGTGGCTCATAATGTAAATCACTGCTGTGAAAGCGAACCTTTGAAACCCAGTTTTGGTGAGGTTTTACTTACAGGACATTACTTGAACTGAAGCTTTCCACGGCATGATAAAGCTTCATTGACGAAGGGTCTCGGCCGTACTCGCTATGAATGTTGAATAATTAAGATCTTGCTTACTCTGATGTAGGGTTGTCACGATACCAGCATTTTAAACTTCGATACAATACTAGGTTAAAAAAAAATCAAATGATACCTGTTTTCAATACCACGGCAACAAAAATAGAAGTCCTAGCCGCCCAATATTGGGGACCTTTTTCGTTATTTTATTACCAGAAATTGCAAGTAAAACTCCCACACTGTCTTAACTGTAAAAACCGAGACAGTGTTATCACTTCTTCTAATCCAGTTGAATCAACCTGTGAATTTGAAAACAGACCTTCGCCGCTCTCTCTCCTTCTATCGCGGAAGCTTATGGAAAATGTATAGTTATTTAAAGCCCTGATATTGTCGAACATTAAAATAACAGCGATGGTATCATTTTAAAACATGTGGTATAGGAAAGTATCAAAGTTTTGAAACATTTTTACAACCTTACTCTCTTGAAAATTTCTTCACGAATGTTTGGCTGTAGCCTCCTACCGCTCCCAAATCCACACTTCTTTTACCTTTTGGTTTCTCAGGTATTCAGTCTGGATGGATTTTACTTCTCACTTCTGGTTCACTTTAAATATCTTTTTGCATGTTTGAGCCAATTTATACATTGCTGTTGTATATTGTGCTGGTTGAGATGAGAAGTCATCTTGTTGATTTGTAAAAGTAGAATGTCCCCAGCTGATTTTTAACAGTTTTTTAAAAAGGAATAGTGCAGAAACACCTGCCTTATTTTTCTATGGAGCGTCAGCCGTGGAGAAACTCTTGCTCAATGTTACTGTTGTTCAGTGTCACTGCTTCCTGTGGATCAGGCTGAACGCTCAGAATTGTAATTTACCCACACAAAGGGGATGATGTTGTTTTTTTGTATCAGTGATGATGTTTCATTATGATGAACAATAAATGTGAAATAAAAAAGTTTGCATTTTTGTACTTCTTTTAGAGCAGCTTTTGTTTAGAAACGTTGCGCTATATAAGAATCCCAGACTTGATTGAAGGCAAGGCAAGGCAAGGCAAGTTTATTTGTATAGCGCTTTTCATACACAAGGCAGACTCAAAGTGCTTCACATCACTTCACTTCACAACATGTCATACAATAAAGTGAAAGAAAATGCAAGAATTAAAAAACAATTAAAAAACAGAGAATGAAAACATATTGACAATAGAAATTTTGGAAATTTTGGAGGACATTCCTTGGCATTTTTACTACTTTCAGACCCCATACTTGTGTTTGAAAGACTCACGTGAGATTTTCCCTGAATCCTGGAAACGTCTTTGCAGGATGCGTATTTTTATGGTTGTACGCCAAACCAGACAATCCAATACTTAGGATTGAAATCCAATACTTAGGATTTCCGTAAGATTAAGGCTTAAATCTTACTTCAGATACAGTAAATGCCAAGTTCAGTCTCAAATGTATGTTTGTCTAAAAACAAAGACTCTTGACTCAATTCAACATGATCCAAACAATCATAATTTATACTAATACATTCCTTGGCATTTTTACTACTTTCAGACCCCGTACTTGTGTTTGAAAGACTCACGTGAGATTTTCCCTGAATCCTGGAAACGTCTTTGCAGGATGCGTATTTTTATGGTTGTACGCCAAACCAGACAATCCAATACTTAGGATTGAAATCCAATACTTAGGATTTCCGTAAGATTAAGGCTTAAATCTTACTTCAGATACAGTAAATGCCAAGGAATGTATTAAAATAGAAAATTTAAAAATCACTGAAATTATTAAATCTGAAAATATGTTCAAGTAAAAATAATTCAAATAAAATTATAAATATAAAAAGAATTAAAAGTTACAGTGCAGAGTGAAAGATTAAAATCTTATTAAGATTGTTTAAATGCAGCTGTAAACAGGTGAGTCTTTAACCTGGATTTAAAAGAGCTGAGAGTTTCAGCTGACCTGCAGTTTTCTGGGAGTTTGTTCCAGATATACGGAGCATAGAAACTGAATGCTGCTTCTCCATGTTTGGTTCTGACTCTGGGGACAGACAGCAGACCTGTACCAGACGACCTGAGCGGTCTGGATGGTTCGTAGTTAATCAGGAGGTCACTAATGTATTTTGGCCCTAAACCATTCAGTGCTTTATAAACCAGCAGCAGGATTTTAAAATCTATTCTCTGACAGACTGGCAGCCAGTGAAAAGACCTCAGAACTGGACTGATGTGATCCATTCTCTTTGTTTTGGTGAGGACTCTAGCAGCAGCGTTCTGGATCAGCTGCAGTTGTCTGACTGATGTTTTAGGCAGACCTGTAAAGACACTGTTACAGTAATCAAGACGACTGAAGATAAAAGCATGGACAAGTTTTTCCAGGTCCTGCTGGGACATGAGTCCTCTAATTCTTGATATATTCTTCAGGTGATAGTAGGCTGATTTTGTAATTGTCTTGATGTGGCTTTTAAGGTTTAGGTCTGAGTCCATCACTACGCCCAGATTTCTTGCCTGGTCTGTGGTTTTGAGTTTTACTGACTCAAGCTGCGTGCTGACTCTTAGTCGCTCCTCCTTTGCGCCAAAAACAACAACCTCGGTTTTGTCTTTGTTCAGCTGGAGAAAATGTTTGCACATCCACTCATTGATTTGCTCTATGCATTTACCCAGTGCTTTGATAGGACCATGATCTCCTGGCGACATTGTAATATATATTTGTGTGTCGTCTGCGTAGTTATGATAACTTATTTTATTGTTTTTTATTATCTGAGCTAGTGGGAGCATGTAGACGTTAAACAGAAGAGGCCCCAGGATGGAACCTTGGGGAACCCCACAAGTAATTTTTGTTTGCTCAGATTTGAAGTTACCTATAGACACGAAGAAGTCCCTGTTCTTTAAGTAAGATTCAAACCAGTTTAGTGCTGTGCCAGAAACTCCAACCAAGTTTTCCAGTCGGTCGAGTAATATATTGTGGTCAACTGTGTCGAACGCAGCACTGAGATCAAGTAAAACTAAAACTGAGGTTCTGCCACTGTCTGTGTTTAAACGGATGTCATTAAACACCTTGACCAGAGCTGTCTCAGTGCTGTGATTTTGTCTGAAACCTGACTGGAAGACATCGAAACAGTCGCTCAATGTCAAGAAGTTATTTAACTGTTGAAAAACGGCTTTTTCGATAATTTTACTTAAAAAAGGAAGATTTGATATCGGCCTGTAATTGTTCATTATTGACTTGTCTAGATTGTTCTTTTTTAATAGTGGCTTGATGACTGCTGTTTTCAGGGCCTGTGGGAAGACACCTGAGGAAAGAGACATGTTTACAATTTGTAACAGATCTGGGGCCATGACTTGGGAAACTTTTTTGAAAAAACCTGTTTGCAGAATATCAAGACAGCAGGAAGAGGAATTTAGTTGTTGTATAATGTCCTCCAGGTTTTTAAGGTTGATTGGATTAAATTGTGTCATGCTGCTTAAACTGGTTTTAAATGGACACAGCACATATCCTGATCCTGATGTTGAGTTACTGACATTTTGTCTAATTTTCTGGATTTTTTCAGTAAAGAAGGTGGAAAATGTGTTACAGGCCCTGGTGGAGTGAAATTCAGATGCTACTGACACAGGAGGGTTTGTTAGCCTGTCCACAGTAGCAAACAGGGCACGAGCATTATTATTGTTTCTGGTGATGATGTCAGAGAAGAAAGATTGCCTTGCATTCCTCAGTTGTGAATTATAAATGTGAAGTCTCTCTTTGTAGATGTCATAATGAATCTGCAGATTAGTTTTGCGCCACCTGCGTTCGGCTTCTCGACACTCTCTTTTACTGTCTCTTACCAGTGTCGAATTTCTCCATGGAGATCTTTTCTTACCAGAGACAACCTTCACCTTAGTGGGAGCAATTGAATCAATAACATTTGTGATTTTAGAATTGAAGTCATCCACCAACTCACTCACTGAGCCCCAGGACAGGGCAGGTGTGGAAGAGAAAACCTGGTTAAAGATTTCACTGGTGTTTTCAGTGATGCACCGTTTTGTGATCACTTTTGTTTGAATACTTCTGTACACTGCGATAGTACTCTCAAATAAAACACAGGAGTGATCAGAGAGGGCAACATCTGAAACAACAACCTTGGAGATGTCCAAGCCCTTGGAGATTATTAAGTCCAGAGTGTGTCCTCTATTGTGTGTGGGCTCTGTCACGTGCTGAGTCAGCCCAAAGCTATCAAGAGTGTTACACAGTTCTTAAGTCCCTCTGTCCTGGGGGTTATCAACATGGATGTTAAAATCACCAACAATAATAACACAGTCAAAGTCAATACAGATCACAGACAGCAGTTCAGTGAAATCATCGAAAAAGTTTGGACAGTATTTAGGTGGCCTGTAAATATTTAGGAACATGGCTCGGGGGTTTGACTGAAGGGCCACATATTCAAAAGAAGCAAAATTTCCAAAAGATGACTGCTTACATTGGAAGGATTCATTAAACAAAACTGCAACTCCTCCTCCTCTCTTATGCACTCTGGCTTCGCCTATGAAACTGAAGTTGGGAGGAGTTGACTCGATAAGAACAGCTGCACTGTTATTTTGGTCTAACCAAGTTTCCGTTAAAAACATAAAATCAAGCTTGTGCTCAATAATAAAATCATTGATTAAAAATGATTTCCCTGCCAGTGATCTAATGTTTAGTAGAGCCAGCTTTAGGGTCCTAGAAGCTACATCTGCTACATTTTTTGGGACAGGTTGTGGATCAAAAGGAATAGATGCTAGGTTTGACAAGTTTGCAAAATCACATAACTGCCTTTTGTTTCTTGGCAGAGTCCCCTCTTTTCTTCTATTACCTATAATCACAGAGATTTTGGAACCTACTGACGTGCAGGGCCCCGGCTTATCCTGGAGAGAGTAATGACTACCGATATCCTTGCAGCCTGGACCCAAAACACATCAGTTTGACCTTGTAACGTTCTGCATTTCATCCTTATCAAGCTGAGGAGACAAAACATGATTCACCCGCGGAGGGACGGGGGGGGGGGAGGGTGCCGTGGCTTCAACTCCCGTTTCAGAACGGGCGGGACAGGGGGGGGAGGGCACCGTGGCTTCGACTCCCGTGTCAGAACGGGCGAAGGAGGTCGTCGTCGGGTGTTTATGGGAGAGAAAAAGGGTGAAGGGCGGGGTGTGCTTTTTAATCCAGCATTGATCAGCTCCTTCATCTGGTCAGTGAACTCCAGTTGGGGGGAGGAGGGAGATAGGGTGATTAGGGAAGAAGATGATGATCTGATCGGGTTTCGAGGGGGCAAGGGCGGTGAGACTTCACAGGTGTTGATGAGGGGGTCAAAGCTGGGTGGATACCCCTCCTCTTGATTCCGATGTCTCTCCTCTTTAGGTCTATCCTCAGATACTGGCAGATGTGATTCTTGACGAAGGTTTTCATCTCGGAGTGTTTTGTCTTCCTTGAAAGCTGTTTTCTTTTGTCTCATGTCCTTGGCAGAGAGAACTGATGTTTGACGCAGGAAGTAAAATAGGTTAGACGTGAAAAGTTTCACCCCTGACATGTTCAGACAAAATCCATCTGCCTTAAAGAGATGTCTGCGTTCCCAGAAAATGTTAAAATTGTTAATAAAATTCATTGAATGGGCAATACATGCAGTTGTAAGCCAGTTATTCAGTGCAAGCAACCTGCTGAATCTCTCCTCTGCTCTTCTGACTGGTGGTATGGGGCCACTGATAAACACATCCACATCCAAGGGGCTGACCATCTTCAGCAGACCAGTGAAGTGCTGTTTCAAGACTTCAGACTGTTGTTTTGTGACATCATTTGACCCAATGTGCAGTATGACATTCTTCACAGTCGGACGTTCAGCCACAATATTCAGGATCCTTTCTGCTAAATCAGAGACTATATCTCTGGGAAAACACAGCACTTCTGTGTTTTTACTGCACATCCTTTGTACATCTTTAACAGCAAAGTCACCCACAATCAGAGTTTCAGGCCCAGGCTTTAGCTTTCCCTGTAGCCTTTTTGACATGCGTTCAGTCCTTACCATGGTGTCTGAGGATGGAGGAACAGATGAAGATCCAGGGCTCTGCAACAGGGTGGAATATCTGTTCTGTAGTTCCACATTCGGTTGCTGGGGAGGTTTGTTGCTAACCTTCCCTTTCGCAGCTATCCACGGCTGTGTCCTTCTAGATACCGGGGTTGAGGAGGCACTTTGCGGGGGAGGTAGTGCAGGCCAGCCGGTCTCATCACATATCTCAGCTCGCTGTGCTCTGCCTGTTATCCGTCCTCCCATTTCCCAGAGAATTGATTTATTCTTTGGCTTAGCACCAAGACAGTTCCAAGAAGGACTACCATTCGTAGTTTTATCAGACAATACATGGCCCACCTTTGTCTTTGTAGAGGTCTCTGTGCTCCTTAGCTGCGTGTTAGCTTGCTCTTGTCCACTATTCTGAGTTAGTGGTAATGTGGTTTCATTCCCGCACAGTCCGTTCACTTCAACATTCACTTCTAGGCGATTCATCTTTGTCTCCAGCATTGCAATTTTCTGAAGAAGTTCGTAGTAATCATCCTTGGAGAAGGGAGGCATCTTGTTGCTGATTAGCTTTAGCTTTGTGCTGCAGCACAGGCTTGTGCTCTTGTCAGGCCACAGTCATGTAGCGATGCAGAGGTCAAAAAATGTTTAAAAATATGGCTAAAGACCTCCTGAATCTATCAAAAAATACAGTCCTGATGATTTATTAGTGTCCAGGACCGGATCTCGATTAAAATAGGTTTTGCAAAGAGAAGATATCAGCAAAAGAAAGTAAGCAAAGCAGAGAGCAAGAAGAAAAGCGTCTGCACTGTAAGAAAGCAGGAAGCATACATTTTTAAGGTCACATATTAAGCAAAATGCACATGGGGCGGCAGTAGCTCAGTCCGTAGGGACTTGGGTTGGGAACTGGAGGGTCGCCGGTTCAAGTCCCGATGCGGACCAAAATATGGAAGTTGGTCTGGTAGCTGGAGAGGTGCCAGACCACTTCTCGAGCACTGCCGAGGTGCCCTTGAGCAAGGCACCGAACCCCCCACCAGCTCAGGGGGCGCCTCCCAAGGGGCTGCCACCGCACTCTGACATCTCTCCATTAATGCATGTCCACAGGTCTCGTTGTGCATGTGTGTGATTCAGGCCTGTGTGTGTGAGAAGCATGTCTAAAAAATAACAGAGTGCGAACCACAATTTCCCCGTAGGGGATTAATAGAGTATATAAAAGTATATAAAAAAATTTTTTACCATGTTTTGGTAACTCATTTTCAAACACTAACGTGTCCCTAGCCCGTCTACAAGCCCTCCTATTATGAGAAAAGTCCATCCTCTCAGTCTTTTGCCTGCTCCACTTTTCAGAAATTGTGTGCTCAAACAGGCCGTTTGGAGATTTTCCCTTCATGACATCACAAAGGGCAGTGACCCCTCCCCCAGGTGGGTGACACTCCCACAGCTAGATGTTTGTTCTGCCCTCTGAGTCTGCCTCCTAACCATAAACAATAGGGCATGGTGCAAGAAAGCCGAAGCCCTTCCAGAGAGGGGTGTGGTCAGACACAGCTCATTTGCATTTAAAGCTACAGAAACAGCCTGTTCTGAGCAGGGCTGAAATAGAGGCGTTTATAGGCATGATCAAATACAGGATCAGAGTGGATTTAGAACAAGAAACTTCACAGACATGTTTTGGTGAGATCTGAGACTTATTTAAAAAAAGCAGTATAATATGTGACCTTTCAAGATTGCGTGGGGCGCTGGTGGACTAGTGGTTGATTTGCTCACAGTAGAGGTTGTCATCCTCGAAGATGGCGGCTGAGATTTGTATCCGACCTGTTGCTCCTTTCCTGCATGTCATTCCCCATTCCTCCACTCTTTCTTTCCCCGATTTTTGACTATCCACTGTCCTGTCTTTCTAATTCAGGCATTAAAAAAAGCCACACACACAAAAAAAGAAATATATGAATTACATTTTTAAGTCCAGTCAAAGTAGAAATGCACTTTAGATAATGGAGCACAATTATTAAATTCCATTATGATTAAGAGTACAAAAAACAATAAATAAAAATCCCTTTTGGTCCCACCAAGGCTTACATAACCTGTCTCTGTCCCAGCTGGCATCTCAGGATGTAACAACCAAAGCCGTATTCCTGGCATAATAACCAGATGCTATTAGGCCTCTAGTAATAAAATAGATCCTCCTGCTCCTGTCCAGCTAGCAGATACTACTGACATGTAACACCAGCTTGTAATGTTCACAGGCGATCAAACCAGAGGCAGGGGAGTTAGGTAACTTTTCCATTTCTTTCCACATTGGTAACCTTGACTCCAAAATCAAGCTGGACGAAAACATTTGGAGGAGCAGGAGAGCTGGAAAAAAAATACTGTAGAGGTTGATTCAGCTGCTAAAAATCCATCTAAAGAAATATAAGTTACAATAAAGATCAACACATTCTATGACTTAAATCACAAAATGGGTAAAGCATGTTTTAAGATATTGGTTCCCAATCTTGGGTCCAGGCCTCCCTAGGGTGGCGCCAAACATCCCAGGGCAGTCTATGAAGCTCTCTGCTCTGACGTTGTGGTAATAAGATTTGCATATATGAAGGTCTGCAGATAAAACTGTGTAAAAATACTTTATTCTAGGGCGCTGGTGGAATGGTGGTTGTTTCTTGCAGCCCATTTGAGGCTGAGGTCCTCGGGTCGGGCGGCCTGGGTTCAAGTCCAACCTGTCTTGTGTCATTACCCACACCGTCTCTCTCTCTCCCCGACTTCCGGCTCTATCCATTGTCGTGTCTCTCAAATAAAGGCGGAAAAAGCCCAATTCTGAAAAAAAAATAAAAATCCTCACTGAGATTTTTTGACCGCGATGTATCACTTTCTTTGAGTGGATCCTTGAGGAGTGGGGTCTTTTCTTTAATACAAGTGGGCGGGCGCTTCAAGGAGAAAAGGATGGAAATCACTGGTTTAAGAGTTTAGATCTGATGTTCCTATTAACCGCTTTGTGTTGTAAAAAATAAACGTCACAGGCTCATAGTGCAGTAATCAGAAAAGCGGGATATTTATCACGTATACAGGGACATGAATGACCAGGTTTCTCTTTTTGAAGGTGAACGCAATATGATGAAGGCTCATAACCGGGTTAGGGTAAAGTAAACATACCGGGATACTTTGAATTAATATGATGACCTTGTGTGACTTTAAGCTCTCCATGAAGATAGATAAAAATAATAATCCCACCACACAGAAATATGTTGCGCAACAAAGGTCAGATAGCAATGTTTGTGTGGCTGAGGCTGCAGGTGTGACTGTGTTATTGATTTGTGTATGTGTGTGTGTGGGTGTGTGTGTGTGTGTGTGTGTGTGAGGCAGAAGGACACATACAAACAGAGAGAGAGCGCAGCATCACCAGATCAGGATGGAGGTTACATTCCAGCACAGGGTTTTGTTGTAAATCTGGTTACACAACACGTTGGAGCTCTGACCTTTGCATGATAACCTGCTGTATAACCTCTCCTCTCCTTACCTCACTGTGCTGTCAGCACTCTCCTCTGTGCCCAGGACACATTTAACACATTTAAATTCAACCTTCTGTCACTGTCTACCCTGGTGTATTTATAGTGTCTATTATATCATTGAGCATACAAATCAGATCCCCAGTATGCATGGCTGTAGTCACAGGTTGGAGCAGATGCTATACTGTATTTCCCAGGAGTCCACTGTGTCGTCGGTGTTTGAACTGAGACTTTCATTAGCAACATGGACAAAACGAAACAGAACACCAGGTGTTTAACTGAGGTGTGTCACACTTAACAAACCAGCTACATAACTGACTACGGGTGCAGCTGTTAAATTAATCGCGTAAAAGAACAATGGGTCATGTCACTGAAAAATGGCTTCTTGAGATAGGATATTGTCTCTGACGGCCAAAAATAAAGCTACAGAGGGAGGACATAATTGCATTATAATAACAGCAAAACAATGAAACGAAACTCATCACCTTCCAGGTAAATTATCCAAACCAACCTGCTCGTTGTTGTGGAGTTTGATTGAACGAAGGCATCCTGTGCTGTACACACAAAAAACCTTTACTCCTGCTCTTTCTTCTGTTTCAATTTTGTGTGATTCTCCACTCCTGCTGTTTTCTTCTCTCTTCTTTTTTCCCTTCTTTAATTTCCTCCTTTCTCCCTCCTCTTCCCTCTTTGACTCTTCAACTGTCCAACCCCCCCCCCCCCACACACACACACACTCACACACACACACACACACACACTTTTTCCTTCAACCTCTGTCTCTCCTTGCAATTCCCCCCTCCATGTTCTTTTTATGAGGATTAACTGTGATGCTCAGTAAATTCCAGGAATATGGTCACTAGTAATAACCAACTATCAATGTGGGAAAAAGCCTCGGCAGCATCAAACTTTTTTAGTAAGCTTGGATTGAACAAACTATACATTCAAAACATTAAGAGGTAGAGAGAAATAGCCCTGTAAGTACTCTGAAATAAAAATGTAACAGTATGACGCTATAGTTTTATAAAGATTCAAAAAATGAAATTTTAAAGGTGGAGTCAGTAGCAATTTTTGTTGCAGCTTGTAAACACAACATTCAAACACGGCTCCTCCTCCTGGGCTCACAGCTGAGCACACACTCACTGCAGGAGTGCAGTATTTAGTGATAGGACAGTGGATAGAGTCAGAAATCAGGGAGAGAGAATCAGGAGAGACTAGCCGCCGGTGTTAAGCACCTGCCAGTCCAACAGAATGCAGACCAACCCATGTCCAGAGGTAAAAGCCATCACAAGGTTCGCCTTCGTTTTGGTAATATGATTATATTTTCTCTTCTTTGCTGCTACTTCCACGTAGTCTCTCCTGTTTCTCTCTCCCTGATTTCTGACTCAATCCACTGTCCTATCTCTAAATAAAAGAAAAAAAGCCGCCCCCCCCACAAAGTAAAAAAAAAACATGTTAGTCATAAATGACTTAGCTGACGTTATAAAGGGAAATTAATCATATTATTCTAGTTCTTATATGTATATAAATCACCTTGAATTGCTGTTATTAAACATGGAATAAGTGGTACAAGCTAATTGTAATTTAAATAATTGATTCAATTTTTTGTAAAGGAATGTCATATCTTCACAGGAGATACTTACGAGTTTCATTTTGTTCCACTGATCTGTAATGTCCCTGGTGTGTTTTGTTTGTGTCATTCAGAAGATGTTGTCCACCTGAATCCAGGTGACACAGCATGCAAATACAGATAGAGATGGGCGAAACGATCTGCCCTCCTAATAGTGCTGTTTCAAAGTGAGTACACTTCAAATAATCATGATGCATAGGTGCTACAGGGCGTCCTTGAAACCAGAATCTACCATGTGTATATCCAAAGGTGTAGGTCTCTGGTTTATGTGCTCTTATGTAACACAGATTCAATTTCCATAACAGCTGAGTGCAGGCAGAAACCGTCTGCTCTCTCTGAATACCAGCATCAGCTAAACGCCCATAAATGTCACCACCGCTGAGCGACTTTGCTAAAGACATGAAATGAACAGTTTTTTATGATTTAGAGAAATGATGGAGTGTGTGTTTGTGTGTTAGTGTGAGGGTGTGAGGTTGGACCAGTGCTGTGTGTCAGGTTCAGCGTTACATAAGCTCAGGCTGCTGCTGCTGGTTGGATCCTGGTTGATCCTCTGAGAGCAGCATCCTGCATACATTAACACGGAAAAAGGATCACATGTGTCAGACGTCACACACACATGCCGTCACACACTCAGACACACCCAAACACAACCCCACACGTATTCAGTGAACACAGAGACGTAAAGCAAGGACTGGTGCAACAGTAAACACAGGTTTCAGTGTTCCATTAAGCACAGGGTGTGTGTGATGTTATGGTCATGTGAATTCCAGGATCCTATCAGCCGTCAGTATGCGGACACACCGCACACATACACACACACACGCACACACACACAGACCAGCACTCAGCAGCTGAATGTCACATAGCAGTCCTTGTCAGGTACAGAGGAAGGAGGATATAAACAAAGGAAAAACACAAAGACCTTCAAGTGACAGTCATAATAAGAAGAAGCATTTTAAAACAAGTACATTTCTTTTTTTTACATCACGTTTTAGGTGTTTTAGATTCTTGCTCCTCATTAAAAATGCGACAACTGTGCAGCTGGTATCCTAGGAATTTCACACAGTTTACTACGGAGCAATCTGCGTTTTAAGGGTTCAGGTTATTCAAGAATGTTTTTTAAATATTTCTTATATTATTCAGTATTCTTAAGAAATAGATTGTAGGTTTTTGTGCAGATGTTTCAAAAAGTTGCAACAAAACACTGGAAAATTGTGAAGGGCTTAAAAACAGTAACAAGAATTCATAAAAAAAAGAGCATCTCAGAGAGGTTGAGTCTTAGTGAAATAAAGATTGGAAGGGGTGGGGCACTGGTGGCACAGTGGTTAGTGTGAGCGCCCCATACGAAGCCTGTGGTCCTCCATGCTTTCCATCCTTTCCTGCAATTCATTCCCCACTCTCTCTCTCTCTCTCTCTCTCTCTCTCCCTGATTTACGACTCTATCCACTGTCCTATCTCTCTAATAAAGGCCCAAAAAGCCACAAAATAAATCTTTAAAAAAAAGATTGGCAGGTGTTCACCACTCTGCGAAATAGTGCAAGAAAAATGTTTCTCAATGTAAAATAGCAAAGGATCTGGAGATTTCAGCGTTCATATTACATAGTGTCATTAAAAGATTCAGAGAATCCCAAGAAATCCCTGTATGCAGGTGACAAGGCCAAAAAACAATATTAGGTGGCCGTGATCTTCAGAGCCTCAGAAGGCGCCGAATTAAAAACACAATACTGTCGTGGAAATCACTGCATGGGCTCAGGAACACTTAGAGAACCTGTCTGTGAACACAGCTCATCACTGCATTCACCATAGCTGAGAGCAGAGTGGTAAACATGACCTGGCCCCATATTTTTGGAAATGTGTTGTTAGCATCAAATTCAAAATGGGCGTATTATTTTCCCCGAACAATTTCAGATTTTCAACATTTAATGTGCCTTTTTTGTGTTATTTGCAATCAAATACGGAGGTTTCAACGGCTTTTGCTGAAACTAAACCTGTGCAAAAGACTCTAAAAGACAGTATCACAGTTTCATGTTTGCGAGTCTGGCATTAAAATACATTTGAAAAGGTTTCCCCTCCCCTCCTAGCTCATCATATTTATGTATACAAAACAGCTACATCAGCATGGGTACGCAGCTACGCACACAATTAGTTTAGTTTAGTTTATTTGAATCAGGGACATTTTACAAAAAAAAACATTAGTCTCAGAAGAGAAGAGATGCTTTGTACCAGATTTAACTAACTAGCTAATTTCCATCTGTTGTCCCTGGCAGGTGATGGCAATATTAAAGTGCAGATGGAGTCCCTACACATTCAGACGCAAAACAAGACTAAACTGCACAGAGCAGGACAACTTTTTGGCGTTTTTGTGTCTGAATATCATTAGCACATGCTTAGTGAATTAGACTTCGAGTCTGAGCAATGTTTGAGCTATTAGCTGCCTCAATCCATTCTTAGAGAATCAGGCTCTCTGTTTTCATTTACTAGTTTTATATCCTCTTTTTTTGTAAGTTAGAAGACCATTATCAAGTGTTTTATCTTTAAGCATTTTTTGTTGATTATATATAAATATATTAAGTGAAAAAGATTATTTCTTTTCAGAATAAAAATAAATTTGGAGGATGCTGTGGCGTAAAATTCTTACTTGATTTTTCTTCTCAGCAAACTCAAATTTCTTTGGGGACTATTTTGACCAACTCGAATGAATTTCAGCTTCGTTATACAATACCCTCAGTATGAAGCAGGATTGAGGTCACCACCTCTCAGGTACATGGCAGCTCCTCACAGACTCTCTGGGTGTCAAAGATCATGTGTGATTTGGTGTGTCTTACTAGAAGGTGCTGCATGACAAACCCAGCAGAGGCAAAGATGGCGACACAGCGA
The DNA here is from genome assembly GCA_020745685.1 of Tautogolabrus adspersus. Lineage (NCBI taxonomy): Eukaryota > Metazoa > Chordata > Actinopteri > Labriformes > Labridae > Tautogolabrus > Tautogolabrus adspersus. The sequence goes on along the minus strand of CM036555.1, from coordinate 6,160,422 downwards.
GAGAAACCACATCCTGGTGCGAGAGGGCAGCCATGCCACGGGAGGACACCACCTCACAACACACACACACACACACACACACACAGAAAGATGATGGTCTTGATTCTGACCTCCCAGAAGTATTTTGGACAACTCAGTTGATAATATATGAGTGTAACAGCGCACTAGGTCATAGGTGTGTCAAATCAGAAAAATACGAATGTCCAACATTCCTCAAAGGCAACACATATAACTCAGTAAAAGCTATGTCCAAAAATAGAGGATGTCAGTAATCCTGACCAAGGAAGAGCAAAACGATGTCAAAGAATAAAACAAATTGGGCACTTAGGGAAACCTGCAAAGGCGATAATTTGGACTTCATGTCTTCTTTCTGTGAGTATTTCATTGAATTGACAACGAGTACTGACGGAGAGAGTCGTCACATTGACTTTTTCTACCCCTTACCTCTAAACCCACTGCTCCACTTGTTTTGTTTTCCCCTCTGAGAACATCACACCCTTTCCAAGAAAATGTCAAACATTTGCTATGTTTGCAAACACTGAGCTCCAACTATACAGTTTCATATGTCCGTGTGAAACATACTGAACTTATATACAGTACGGTGGGACCATCCCATCCTAAGCGCTTCCTGTCCCTCTAAGAAAACAGAGTCGGGTACTTTGAAGGCAAAAGGATTTTAATTGACAAATTTATTTAAAAAAAAAAATGTTTAGAAAATGTTTTACTTACTATAAAATCCCTTTTACTATCAAATGTCATGTTAGTGACGTTCTTAATACGAACATTCATATCTAACGGGCCAAGGAGCTTGAAAGCCTAACTTTTCTAACAACAAAACTTAACTGGGGTGTACCACAAGGTTCATTTCTGGGCCTTCTACTTTTCTTGTCTTTTACATGCCTCTATGTCAGTCCAATGTTAGAATATATTTTTATTTATTTGCAGATTATGTAAAATAATACCTTCCTGTCAGCCTTAATTCAATACTAAAAGGTAAATAGACTTGAACTTGTATAGCGCTTTTCTAGTCCTCTGACTAATCAAAGCGCTTTTACACCGCAGATCACACCTACACATTCACACCCATTCACACACTGAGGTTGCTATGTAAAGTGTGCATCAGAAGTAACTAATCCCATTCATACACCGCCGAGGAAGCAGCGTGAGTAACTGGGGGTGAAGTGTCATGCCCAAGGACACATCGTACATGAGGCAGTTTATTCTTATCACAACTTTGTGAAACCCACATCATAATCACAATCAGGTTTATTGCCAAGTACATTTACACATACAAGGAATTTGTCTTGGTGTATGGGTGCAAAGCCATCAAGCCTTTTACAACACTCTTATCTTAATGTCAACCGTTGAAATGTTGACATTCCTGCGATGACTTCCTGTAGATAAGATACGGTTCTACAGTATCAAAACGTGGGTTTTTTTCCTTCACGATTTCCAGGATTTTGCCACTGATACGAACACAAGTTTCACTCATAAGTTCACTTGTGCATTAGCTGTAAGCGGTGTTTAAGCTATTGTACATATGCATGTAATGCTATTTTTAAAGGTCACTAACCCCCTTCGTGTAACTCTAGCTCCGGATCCGTTTCTATCTGTCAAGCAACTTTGAGTGTGTATTTCATCACAATGGATCCCTGATGCAACGCCCAAAAGTCTGCAGAGCACGACTGGCATCGATGCTAATACATCTAGCCTGATTAGCATCATGCACCGAAACTAGCCATCAACAACAGCTGTTCGGCAAGCAGCAATCTAGAAATATGTATAGCTGATGATTGCGTTGTTACTCTTTAATTGGTGCACCAGTAGTCTCTCTTTCGACAAGGTTGACATCCTAACTGAACTCATTCCAACTTTTATTGACCCACTTCCCACTGTCAATATTGTTCTAATGCACCTGGCAATACATAACTTCACAGATAGAATTTACAGCAGGTGACTTGAGTCCCTGCCCTACACGGTGAAAGTCTGGGAAAATGTTGCCTCATGTTCTGTCTCATTTCAACTCTTTCCAAGAACTCTGAATGTTTTAGTTTACTTTTTAATACCCACTGGTGATGGTTAAAAACGTATGTTCTGCTTCCAGACCTAGTACAGAGCAGATAGAAAGCAACTTAATACAAAAGGAACCAACAAGTTGAAGTGTCTTTTATATATTTTTTCTTAATCTCAAATTTGAAAAACAGTTAGTGCATAAATTTGGCTTTACAAGAAAATCTGGCCTGAGCTGTACACGTGATGACACATTTACAGTAAATGGATGGTGCCTAATTTGACACTTTTTTCACCATTTTCCTGGTTGCAGTCTTAAACAAGTACAGACATGAAACACCAGTGGGAGATGCAAAAAGCAGGCAGAGTCAAATGACTGATTTCAGCGCTTTATTTTACCATGTCTTCCTTCCTTAAAGGTTTATTTGTTATATATCAAATGTTAAAGGGAGGATCTCTGTTTAAAGATTTGTAGCTTTAGTAGACATACATGGGTGGAGCTGAACAAATAAAGCTGGTTGATAAAGTGTCAGCTACATTTTAAATGTTATTCAGAACCTGCTTTTTCCTCCTGACCTCCAATATGGCAACACCTTTCAATTTTCTGAAACATACTAAAAAAAACACATAATACTGTACTTAAAGCTACTGTGAGGAGATTTTAGCTTGTTATAAAACATACTGAAATTAATACTGACACTTCCATATGAGCTACAAGAGCAAACAAGACCATCATCAAGAACAGTGATCACTTCTATATGGTTAATTTTTAGTGTGAACGTGCTGCGGGGTAGGTGCTGATAAAGGCGGTATATAACGTACAGTATATAACCATTTTTTTACAATTTTTGGAGGTAAATATTCATAGGGTGCTTTCACACATGCACAAAACTACTGAAAAACTTCCTGATGGGTTACATGTGTTGATGCAAATACCCGAATTTCACACACACTTCCTGTAATTTCTCCTGCCAATCTCCTCGTAAATGTCCTGCATGATTTTGGGGTGAGCCAATGGAGACTGTGGCAGGAGATATTCAGGAAAATTTGCTGTGAGCAAGTGAAGGGGCTGGTGACGTCTATGTCCTGTGAAGGGCTAACAATGATATTGGCTTGTCCGGTGCAATCTCTGTGAACTGAATTTAACAAATTCATTTTTATTTTGTTCGCCGGTAATGTTGTTCTCAGCTCTTTTGTTGATACGGTGACCATATTGAATTACATGGACTGGTATAAGGGCAAACATTGTCACAATAGCGTTGGACTCTGCTACTTTGAACACTATATCCATGTTCTTTTTACGTTATGTCCTGTCTCCTCAGAAAGTTCATGACATACTCCTCAGACACTCTGGTCTGTGAGTTCACAAGCAATTCAGGAAGATTGTCAGAGGCAGTCTGCGCGAAATGTTCTAGATTTTTTCAGGTTTGGATATGTGAAAACAGCTGTAGTGTTTTAATATATTTAACTGTGTGAAGACAACAGGATGAGTTTATACATCTGAAAACACTAAAGCAGTGTAGTTGACAAAATCAGCAGAGATATGAGGCGCCAAAATCAACACCAAAAAGCTCTAAAACAAAAGTTTTAAGTAGAAATGGTCTCTTCCTGAGTATTTTATATGCAACTTATTACTTACAACCACCACATTAGAGAGAAAATCATTCCACTCCTTCATGTGCACTATCATTATAGTTGTAGATAGTAGCCGTTTTCATTTTAGTACATCCAGTATACTATTCTTATATTTAACTACATTTTTAAATGCCAGATTTGTGGTCATAATGGAGTATTTAATCAATGTCATACTGCTGTTTCATCTTTAGTAAAGGATCAGACAACTCATTTCATGCATTCCTATGTATTTTTGTACAATATTAAAATCTTAGTGTGTTACATGCATGACATACTTCCAAAACATGCAGTTTTCTGCACACAGAGCATAAGCAATATGAAACCCCTTTGATGCAAAAACAATATCTTAAAAATTCCAAAAAGGCGAGGGATTTTGCCAGAATGTACAGTTGTCATTTAAAAAGGCTTAGTTGAGTTATCTTTATGAAAGAGCCAGTGGAAACATGCAAGTTATTGTACATTAAAGGTCAAGAGACTCAGACAGGGTCAGTAAGGAATTCATAATGTAAACCTGCAGAGCGACCGAGCTTCTAATGGCACTTTATTTAAAAAAAAAAAAAAAAGCCCCTCTTGTCAACTTAATAATACAGTTGTCTCTGATGTTGTGTTTGTTCACCGTGATCTGCTGTATTTCCTTTAGGGAGATTTAATCCTCTCACAAAATGGCATGACTCAGCACAATTTGCTGGAAACGCTGAGTTAATGTAAGTGACTGTGTGAGAAACCAAGGTTGACGAACAATGGACTCTACTGTATTCATGTTTGGAGCCGTTATAAAAGCGTTATCATTTTGTTGATATATTTTGTGCCAGGTGTTCTTTGCTTTAACGTTTGTGCACTTCACTTCCCAGAGATCAGTTGTTAGTCAAACTGGTAGGTAAAGTGTAGTAATGTGATATTTCTTCTTTGTCTAGTCAGTCATGGTGGCCGGCTCGCCTTCTGTTTACAGCAAAATATGAAACAGGATTTAAAAAAAATCTTCCTTTGCAGCCGGGGATTTCACCCAGAATGAATCAGACACAGAGTTTAAGCTAAAGGAGGAGCTTTTCGTGAACCGGATTAAAGATGAAACAGTAAGATATAGAAGGGATTTTGCTGTGTCACTGTGCCTCATCACGCAAATATATTAAGATAAACAATGATTTTGGCCTTTATCTTAAAAACTTGACATTACATAAGTCAATTTTTGAGTGTCAACATTAAAAGTGACATCAATTCGCTCACAATAATCAGCTAATGCAATGTAGCCTAATGTTAACATTTTACTTTAGGCAAAACATTTTAAGCTAGTGTTACGGTTAGGTTTTTTTTTTTTGACACTGTAATTTGTTATTCATAAACTTTAGTGGTACGCTAGCAAGATGCTAACTATTTTAATTAACCACGTTTCTATGACAAAATAACTACTCACCATGAGCTACTAGTTATACACAAGTGTGCAGAGACCACGATACGAAACTATACAGAACATTCTGGTTATATCATCAAACTTTTTTGGCTTTGTGCTCCAATAAGAATGAACAAGGCCATGCATTTGAAGCTGTATCAAGCTTACTTTTATAATATTTGAGATAAACCTACAGGACTTTGAGACAAACAACTAACTAAGGGCTAAAAATATGGGTGGACTGAAACTGCATTACGGAATTCTTTCAGGCATGAATCCCGAAAATAAACTGATATATATTGACTATTAAAGGTTAGATGTTCATGCAGGGGCGTGTCCAGACTTTTTTGAGTGGGGTGACCCAACCGGGGCACTGACTTGTGCAAGGGCGGCATAAAGTTTGTGCACACAAATGAATTTTTTTTTATTTACTCTTTCTATCTCAACGTATCATATCTTCTTTACAGAAACAAGAGAATGGCAACATATTCTTATCGGTCTTCTTAGCTTAGCTTAGCTTAACTTTAGAAACTACTTCAGCGTAAAAATCTAAATACTAATATTATTTTAGTTTCTTTCAGTTTTCTTTTTCGACTACTCAAGCTTGTTCCAGCATTGCCTAAGTACTTGATTTGAACATAAGCCCCGCCTCTGACAAGGCAAAAAGCCAATCATAGTATAGGATGTTGATGAGGCACCTGGGGTAGCCAATCAGATACCCCTCTGGACACGCCCTAGACCAAACAACCCCAACACCGCCTGAGGTTTTTACCTCTTTTAGGGGGGGTTCCGAGTCTGACTACGTCAAAAATAGACACGCAACGTATTTGAAACGGCTCTGGAGATGGATCATGGTGCTCCCTGTGAAAACCCAATCATTGACTAGAGCGGCAGCAAACTGCGGCGTAGTGCGTGGCGCTGACTGAGGAGTAGGTGTATAGTTATATGACTTAACATGAGCTGCATGCAATATGCAATCTTTTCAGCTAAAACTGAATACAGGGTTTTCCTCTTTGTTCTTAATGTGGAACCTGTATTTTTGTGAAGCAATTTACATATTGAAAAAAAACTTCCTGTGCTACTTTAAAGGTCACTTTAAACACAGCCGAAAATGTTTAACTTTTTTTTCTTATATTTGGATAGCATTTGGAGCAACCTGCAGTATCCTATTATCCATTGTTTACTGGAGCATTGTGTAATTGTGCGGCCCAATAACTCTGGTGAACAGGAAATATCATTTAACGCTGTCATGTTTCAATGGTATTTGGATTAACGTGGTCATGTTGTCACAGGCAAATATTTAACTGGCAGCACACAATAGAGAGAGCTGCAGCAGGATGTAAATAGATGGAAAAAATTAACCACACAGTTCATCTACATTAGAGCCACAGATTAATATCACAGCTTACTGTTAACTCGGGTAGCAACAAAAACACCATTTCTCCACACACAAAAAAAGACTTAAAGATGAAACAATTACTTTGTTGGAAGGAAATAGCATAATCAGCATTTTCTTTGACTAGATTTCACTGATAGGATTTTAACCCTCCTATTGTCTTCCCATTAAATGCGCACCTGTTGTCCTCCCGGGTCAAATTGACCCGTTCTGTTTTGACTGCTTATAAAGCATGAGGTATAAAATGATCACCAAATTTTTTTGTTTCACCTTTTTAGTGAACTTGTTTCCAACACATTAACATGAATTTTTCAATATTTTTTTGTAATTTATGGTGTGATAGACCTCATTTACATAAAATGATACCTCATTTTTGAGTAAAAAAAAGCAGAAATTCTGAATTTTTTTCACTATGGTTATGATCAGAGGCACAAAAGTAGATGGAATATCACAGACTGGTATATGTCAAAATTTAGACATGATATTGTTTTGAAACCATTTCAATTTTTTGAATGGCAGCAAATAGTCACACCTGTTATCCTCCCGGGTCAAATTGACCCGTCTAGTTTGACTGCTTATAAAGCATATAGTGTAAAATGATCACCAAATTTTTTTGTTTCACCTTCTTAGTGAACTTGTTTCCAACACATTAACATGAATTTTAAACTTATTTTTTGTAATTTATGGTGTGATAGACCTCATTTACATGAAATTATACCTAATTTTGGAGTAAAAAAAAGCAGAAATTCTGAATTATTTTCACTATGGTTATGATCAGAGGCACAAAAGTAGATGGAATATCACAGACTGGTATATGTCAAAATGTAGACAGGATATTGTTTTGAAACCATTTCAATTTTTTGAATGGCAGCAAATAGTCACACCTGGGTCTAGTTCTAGTACTGTTTATAAAGCATATAGTGTTAAATGATCACACCATTCTGTGTTCCATACTTTTAGCCAACTTCAGTCCAACTCATTACCACATATTTTAAACATCTTTTACACCTCATAAAACTGAATCAAAATAAGCAGAAATTATTAGTTATTTTGGACAACCACTTACTGGTATGTGACAAACATTAGCCAGGATATACCCAGTTCAAAGTTGACTGATGCAATTGTAGTCATAAATAAGAGAGAGCAAACAAATATGATTTTCAAAGCACAATACTTCTTGCAAAAGTTCTCCGAAACTATTTTGAACTGTTAAAGAATTATACAATAAACAGAGAAACTGTGTGCGTGTGTGCAACTTCATCATAATATAAAACAACAGAAAAACAGTATGTGTGTGGGTGTGTGTGTGTGTGTGTCTGTGTGTGTGTGTGTATGTGTCTGTGTGTGTGTGCGTGCATGTGTGTGTGTGTGTGCATGTGCGTCTGCATGAAATCAATTTTACATATCTGTAGCTTTGAAGTTGTGCCTGTCTGTGTCTGCGTGCATTGTGCTGGAAGGTGCGTGGCATATCAAATGTCAACATGTACTGTACAAGTGTGTAGCTAGTTTGTTGTCTTGAGGCCCAATGCAGTGCAATTCCCAATGGTGTGTGTGTGTGTGTGTGTGTGTGTGTGTGTGTGTGTGTGTGTGTGTGTGTGTGTGCGTGTGTGTTTGTGTGCGTGTGTGTGTGTGCGTGTGTGTGTATTTGTAGCCCATGTAGGTAAATAAGAAGTTCTGATGAAATCAGGTTTACACAGCTGTAGCTTTGATGTGTGTGTGTGTGTGTGTGTGTGTGTGTGTGTGTGTGTGTGTGTGTGTGTGTGTGTATGTGTGTGTGTGTGTGTGCGTGTGTGTGTGTGTGTGTGCGTGCATCTGCATCTGTAGTCCCATGTAGGTAAATAAGAAGTTTTGATGAAATCAAGTTTACATATCTGTAGCTTTGAAGTTGTGCCTGTCTGTGTCTGCGTGTGCACGCGTGTGTGTGCGTGCGTGTGCGTGTATGTGTGTGTGTGTGTGTGTGCGCGTGTGCAGTAGAGGTCATTTTGTGTGTCTGAGTGTGTGTGTATGTTCATCGTGCTGGAAGGTGCGTGGCATATCAAATGTCAACATGTACTGTACAAGTGTGTAGCTAGTTTATTGTCTTGAGGCCCAATGCAGTGCAATTCCCAATGGTGTGTGTGTGTGTGTGGGGGCGTGTGCGTGTGTGTGTGTGTGTGTGTGGGGGTGTGTGGGTGTGCGTGTGTGCGTGTGTATTTTTTGGCCCCATGTAGCTAGATCAGAAGTTATGATGAAATCAGGTTTACCCCGCTGTAGCTTTGATGTGTGTGTGTGTGTATGTGTGTGTGTGCATCTGTGTGTGTGTGTGTGTGTGTACTTGTGTGTGTGCGTGTGTGTGTGCGTGTGTGTGTTTGTAGCCCCATGTAGGTAGATCAGAAGTTTTGATGAAATCAGGTGTTCACAGCTGTAGCGTTGGTGTGTATGTGCGTGTGTGTGTGTGTGTGTGCGTGTGTGTGTGTGTGTGTGTGTGTGCATGTGTGTGTGTGTGTGTGTGTGTGTGTGTTAGAGGTCATTTTGTGTGTCTGTGTGTGTGTGTGTGTATGTTCATTGTGCTGGAAAGCGCAATAGTGTGACCCATTGCACCACTAAATATGTTCGGGTCAAATTGACCCGGGAAGACAACAGGTGCTATAAATTTTAATTAAACACACATAATTTAATAAAAATAGTCATAATTAATTTTACTTGCAAAGACCATAGTAGGGGACCATCCATGTCATTTTCAGGCAATTATATTGAAGAAAACCAAAGTTATGACAAAATAACTTTTCAAAACGGGTCAAATTGACCCGAAGACGATAGGAGGGTTAAAACAATGAACATAAGAGTCATCAGATGAACTCTTAAGACATATTTAAAAAGGCCTGTTAGCTCATTTTTTCTTATTTTATGATGATATCTGGTGTGGTAAAACATTTAGAAAAGCTTTATTCAAAGACTCAAGAGTTATGCTCAAAAGCAGGTTTTTAGTTGAATTTATTGAATGCATTTAAAAACACAAATGCTGATTGTAATGTGCAGATACTGAAAATGAAACAAGCTCAGTATCAAAGATGTAATTTATTCATTCATTCAACCTTTATTTATACTCGAAAGATCATTGAGGGGCAACCCTCATTTACAATGACATCGAGTCATTACAGAAATAATCAGAAAACAGACATTAAATCAAAAAGAAAAACAGAAGACAGATAAATACAAGACTGCTAAAATCAGTCTAAAGAAGATATTTAAGCGAGTACAAAAGTGCAATAAATAAACACACTTATGTAAAACAGTTACAAACAGAGGTTTGGAGGTTTAAGATTAGGTTTCTAAAATGCCCAAAAGGTAAAAGTTAATTTCCCTCAAGAAGATGCTGTATGTTGTTTCAAGAGTCCGGCGCAGAATGAGAAAAAGCAGATTTTCCCACTTCTGATCTGACTCCAGGACCATTCAACAGTAACCGCCTTGAGGAACATGTCTGGTAATACCCAGTCGAAATATGTATGAGTTCTGTTAGGTATGAGGGTCATCTTTCTGTAATAAGTGCAGGTGTGCAGCACATTTTGAAATAATGATACATATAACATGAACAGCTAAATGTACCATGTTTTCAGCTCAGAGGTAAAGTATTGGCCTTGCAGTTTGATTGCAATAACTTAAGTGAGGTTAAGCCTGAAAACTCTTGAATTCAGAACCAGATTAGTAAGAAGGAAAAAGAGTTTCATGGCGTTTTCATCCCAGTAAGTCTTGCTTGAATGATAATCTGGCTTTATAAAACACATCTCTGGGAATGAAATTGGAAATGATTAGATGCAAGCTTGGATTTGTGCGCATCATTCAGTCTATTTATCTGAACACGGCAACAGTGATGAGGCATGTCTCAATACAGTCCTGACTGTAGGTTTGTGAAATGATCAAGAAAAGAAAGATTTAGAGCCGTGTACAAGGACATGTGTACCATTTCTTTCTGTCAGTCACAATACATTTCAAACTAACATTTATCATGGACGCCTGCTGGCAACAAAGCTCGCAAGTCCAATGGGGTGCTGATCAGAGGCGATATATTGGTTGAACTATTGCAGCAGGAGACCAGAGTTCCAATATTGAATGAACACTGAGACCATGGTTGAATTAATCAATTCAACACCTAAGCAAACTTTGCAATCACTTTACTTCCTTTTAATTTCCGTGATGTACCCTAATTAAATTAACCATGTGGTCATCATAGTTTCGGTAAGACCACTAAACTACAAAACTCTGATTTATTTAGGCACCTCTGTTGGGTTTATATTGTGACATAGACTATAAAAGAATGCATTGTTGACTGGAAGGAAGCCCAGACGGTTGCTGTGCTTGTAATTCATGCCACCACCACATAATGCAGTTATGCAGACTGATAGATAGATAGATAGATAGATAGATAGATAGATAGATAGATAGATAGATAGATAGATAGATAGATAGATAGATAGATAGATAGATAGATAGATAGATAGATAGATAGATAGATAGATAGATAGATAGATAGATAGATAGATAGATAGATAGATAGATAGATACTTTATTGATCCCGAGGGAAATTCAAGGCATCCAGTAGCAGTATACAAACATGCAAGACACATAGCAATTGTTACCATAAACACCCGCTGTCCCCCCTCCCATACATATATTAACCCGACAACAAAGATTTAAGGAGCCCCTATAAAATTAAACCTGTGCAATTAAAAATAGACCTATACAACTTATATAAAGAAATGTACAAGACCTGTGCAGGAATAGAAATATATGTGCAATTTAAAAGAAACCTATAAACAGTTAAAGAGCATCTGTAATTAGACCTGTACATAAGAGATGAAGATAGTTGACCTTCTGAAAGTATGTATTGTTGTACAGTAGTGTTTAAGATGGAGGTAGTGCAGGAAGTGTGAAAACAGATATTAAACAGTCAGTGCAGACATTAAAGGTGCAAAAAAATAAATAAAGTGATTGTCAAATGTGAAAAGCAAAAATATGTGAAAAACAGACATTAAACAGTCATTAAACAGTCATTAAACAGTCAGTGCAAACATTAAAGTGATTGTCAAATAAGCATTAAAGTGTCCAACTAGAGGCTGACAGCAGTACAGATGAAAAAATGAGTCCAGGAGTCACTGAGTGCTTTATCCCTGCCGTGACAGTGAGGTGTTGTACAGTCTTATGGCCAGGGGGACAAAAGAGTTCTTAAGCCTGTCCGTGGAGCACGCTTGTGACAGCAGTCTGCCACTGAATATGCTCCTCTGCCTGGTGAAGGTGCTGTGCAGAGGGTGGTGGGTGTGAACTGAACTATAAAAGGACTTTGTGTTTCAGCCTCAAAATATCCTTAAAGCCGAAAAACATTCACTTGAAATTTGAGCTGACTCATGAGCTCAAATTATCGCTAAAAAGCAGAATCCATGTCCTTGGACTTCACTCAATTCATTAATTTTTTCATGATCTTTTCACAAACTACGATGTTAGTGGGTTTCTTCCTCAAATATAGGACAAAAAGACAAAACCACTGAATGGATGAGCAATGTCATTTGTCAATAAAATAAACCAAATGATCAACCAGCATCTTCTGCTTTGGAATATTAGGCCTCTGATACCAGATAAAATGCAGAATCGGGTCTTGGCGAAGTAGGCCAGTCAACGCACTAAACTGTTACCAGTATTTTTATCCCAGAGTTAGGGTAGTTAAGTAAGTAGGTTACGTTAAATTATCTTGTGACAATAATAACCACACAAGTACTTTGCTAGCACATAAAAGTGAATGAACTTGAGCTCGTACAGTGTAACGCTTTTCTAGTTTTCTCGCTACACAAAGAGCTTTTAACATAGCAGGTCACACCTACCCATTCACACCCATTTACACACTGACGGTAGAGGCTGCTATGTAATGTGACCATCAGAAGTACTAATCCCATTCATACACATTAATACGCCACCGATGAAGCAGTGGGAGCAACTTGGGGTGAAGTGTCTTGCCCAAGGACACATTGGACATGTAGAACCCCCAACCTTCCAGTTACGAGACGACCGACTCTACCAACTGAGCCACAGCAACCCCTATGGCGGTTTATTACAATTCTTCAATTCACTTAGCAGATGCTTTTATCCAAAGTGACGTACATCAGAGAGTAATATTACTCAAAGCTAACTAAACGTCAGCTCTGAGTGTTTTTACCACACATGTTATACATATTTTTTAATCGCCCTAGGATCAGAGGGATACTCTGTATCCGCCAAAAGTCTAGTCTAGGTATCTGAACCTCTCTGATTAAACTTCTAAATGAAGAGCTAACAGGGTTCTACGTAGGATGTACGCTGTGATATCCAGGATTAAAAGTCAATAGTTATGTGCGAAACATACAAGAAAAGCTAGACTTGCTGTTTCTTCAGCAATGTCTTTGAATATATTAACCGAAGGTGGGCAGGAGGGTTAAAAGATTGGACTCAAAGTTAATCTGTCATTAAAATACCTTTCCCTTCAATCTGTCTTATTCTCTAAATGCGGTTATGTATACAAACATTGTTTAAGCCAGTGAGCCTCATGAGTATTTGCAGACTTCTTACCTGGGGGCCAGTTTGGGTGCAAACAAAGACATTTCACATACTTTGCTCTTTGTGTAAAAAAGAGTTGTTTCTATCATAAAACGAGATAATAGTGCAATAGATGATCATGTGGTTTGAAAAACATGGAAGTACAACACAAACAATTGCAGGTGAGATAAGGAGGTTAATTTCATCATGTGGGAAAGTACTTTGGATGTGTGCCACTATTTACCCATGGCTTTATTGGACAATTAAAAAAAAAAAAACGGGTTTTTGCAGCATGAGGAGATCATTTTCCTGAACATTGCAACATCAAGATATTTAACCAGTTTCATCAAGGTCTGGAGCAGTACGCTCAGTACTGAGGTTAATGTTATGCAACAGAGGGGTAGTTTAAATTATGCAACATGACTGCAACAGAGGAGATGTTTGGATTGAATCTCACCTTTGGAGGTTCCTGACCAAACACATACGGAAGAAAAACGTTTGGGTATATCAATAAATAAATAGAGCTGTCAATCACTGGGGGACAGATTTGTCTCGTGTTACGTCTCAGTGTATAACTGAAGATTACATAAAAAGTAATGGATCAGACAGCTTTTCTGCTTCAGCCATGTGACTGCTGGTGCTTTAAGATCTTTGTCAGCAAACTGAGGGGAAATCAGTAAAGCAACAAACTCACTGCTGCATATTACAAATACAAGGTCCTTTACAACAATAAGTGAATATATCTCTTAAGCTCCTACCCGCCCAGCTGAACTGACTGACATGTGACAGTGTACAGCTGGAGGCAATGATTGCCAGAGAAGCCGTTTACCATTTGAACGAATAAAAGATATGGGAAAAAACGTATTCAATGTAGAAATAAACTTTACAAACACTAGTAACATTAAGATGGGAGATCTATGAAGAATCTGTATAACGTAAAAAAAAACTCTACACAACAACTGATATCTCGGATCATTTCCATTTAAATTGGAAATAACTGACTTCCCTGACCCAAAACACAAGAATTCAGTATTATAGTTAAGATATATTTATGATGACACTGTAAGAGATACTCTATGCTTGAGAATAATTATTCTTCTACATAAGCATCAATACAATGTGATAGGAAATTGGAAGGTAGTGTGCATGAATCATTGAGGCTGCTTTATGTTTTGCATGCTGGAGATAAAATATTCTTGCTTGCACATACAAAGCTTTGGTCATTTTTCCACGCAGCTCACTGTTTTGAGGTATTTTAAACACTTATTGCACTTCTAGAAAGTAGTAAAAACATTATTTAATTTAAATCTCACATCAATAATGTCATCATAATGTTTCCGTCTACAAAACATTAATCGCCTCCGCTTGTCCCTCACACCCAACAGTACCGCCTTTCTCGTCCACACTTTGGTTACATCCTGCATTGATTACTTTTCGGCCTCTCAAGTCCATCGAGAACTCTGCCGCTCGAGTCATCTACAGAACGCCCTCCATTAATTGACATCACTCCTGTCCTTCAGCCGCTTCATTGGCTTCATATCGCTTTGACTTCAAGATACTGCTCCTCCCCTTTAAGGCCATCCATGACATTGCTCCTCTGTACCTCTCTGAACTCCTGCACATCAACACGCCAACCCGCACTCCGAGGACTTCTTCTTCCATTCAACTCACTGCACCACCTTCCTGCCCGACCACCATGGGGTCCAGAGCCTTTAGCCGCTTTGCCCCCCTCCTTCCAGACTGTAACATCAACTCTCTCTCCATTTTCCAATATCTCATCTCAAAAGATGTTGAGTTTGATCATTATCCATCTTGTCTCAGGAATCCTCTTCACAATGATTTTATACACTGTACTTTGTTTATTTTTATCTCTGCTTCGTACGGTGACCTTGAGTGTTTTCTGAAAGGCGACTATAAATAAATAAATAAATAAATATTATTACATTCAAATACTGCTTTCCTGACGCTGGGTCTGAACTGGGCGCTGTTATATGCTGAGTTACTTATACAGAAAAGATTGCCATAATTTGGTGGAGCACTTATAAGAATACTGTAGTCTCAGAGCAGTTATCCCCATATTTATATCCAGTGTCAGCTTTGTTTGAAGGTTTGTCTGGACCACTGTTAGTATCGATTGTTAATGGGTTTTTTTTTTTTTGGCTTTGGTGGATTTTGAGCTTTGGGGAAGGGAGTTTAGAAACGTCAAAATATGGCACAATGTAACTAGAGCAAGTTTTATCAATGCAATCAAGTTTGTTTGTTTGTTTTTTTATCATTCTTTTTTTGCCTTAATTGGGAAGCTGCAGAGAGACAAGAAATGTTTGGAGAGAGATGACACGCACCAAATAGCGTCAGGGCAGGAGTCAAACATGTGACCAGGACTCTGACTCTGTTCACATGTGCATATCATTTTATTTATTTTTTCTATTGTAAGTGGACATTTTTAGAGGCTTTAATACAGGGCCCATGATGGTTACAGTCTACATACAGTATGTACAGGACAAGGGGATAGAGATGTTTTCACCTCCAGGTTGACAGCTCTGTTTGGAGAGAAAGATGGATGAAGCTGTTATTTCCTGCTTTTGATATCTCTGTGTTAAATTCTCTAACCTGGCCTTCTTGTGTTATACATTACATAACTGTGCCACAGTCTGCAGCTCTCCTCAGCGCCTGGCAACAAGCTCTACTTTCTCCTCGCCTCAGAGAGTCTACAGTCTCGACACTTTGGCCCACTACCTCACTTAAACGCCGGTAAAAGTTGAAGAAAAACACATTAACAGAATGAGGAAGTGGCTCAGGATCAGTGTTTCATACTGTAGGGACACAAAATATGTAAATGTTGTGGTAACAGAAATGTGGCTTAACCTGGCATGCAGGTTCTGTTGAATCTGCAGCCGGTGTTGGGTATTTTTCTGAATTTTTTGTATGTTTTTACTTTTTTTCAAATACAACAAAGCTGCAGGTGATCATGTAGTGATGCACAGTTACAAATGGCTACACAGAGATTCTGTATTTGGCAGCAGCTTGCAACAAGTGTCCTATTTAGCAGAAGTGCCATCTCAGTGAAACAACATTGATCAAAATCATTCAGAGTTCAATGCTACGTATGGACTGAACCTCCCATTCCTTCTGGTATGTGAGTCAGCAGAATTAAACACATTTTGCTTAGTCACTGTTGGTTACGTAATAATACGTAAGGTGGAACAAAGTGTGAATATTTGAGATAGTTTTACACCACTTTAACAAGCTTTATTCAGCATAACAGCATTAATTTATAAATGGAAATGGAGAATAAATGTTATTGTTGTTGAAAAAATAAAGTATTTAACATTTACTAACTGTCTATGGGAGGACCATTCAAAAAGTTAAACCATGTAATCATCAACAACATTTTTTAAATAGTTTCAGTTCATGATTATCATTATTGGACTTTGAGATTGTCGTCCTCAACTATTCATTCTGACACCAATTTCTTCACATGGGGCTTGAAAGCTGTCAGCCTTCTGTGCAAACCTATTTTAAAGTCCGGCCCCCACAGTGTCTGTCAAGAAAAAGCTGCCCCTTGTGCAAATGCAGCTGATGACTCCTGACTTAAACCATTGCATTTCTACTTAAGTACACCCTCAATTAACACGAACATGTCTGCTCAACTATCATGCAGAATAAAAAACGTGAGCTTCTCAATTTGTTGATGTTTAAGACATACTTCAAGAGACAGAGTAATTAGCCGCAGATTCGATTCCCATCAAGAAGCTTTGAGGCATGTCTGCCCTCTCTCTCCTCCCCACATTTCCTGTCTCACTTTTCAGTTGTCCTTTCAATAAAGGCTGACAAAGATCTTTAAATAAGCATAAAAAACTGGACAGTGATTAGCTGCGAGTGGGCTTGAAATCAAATCCTTGAAGTTTAAAGTGGTTATGTAGGAATATTAGACCTACAAAATACTCCTGTAGTTGAAATTGCCTCCCACTGTGCTAGCTGTTAACTAGCTAACTGTGAGGTAAGGCTCGTTTTAGTTTAAAGGACAGGATTAGTCATTCTAAAATCACATCTGATTGGATAAACATGTAAACAACTTGCACTAATAATGAGTCAAACAAAATGTTTGTATTTTACAAGAGGAAAGGGAGACATTTGGATAGCCTACCAAAAAATACAAAATTGTGATCAACGTACATATTTGTGGTGTGCATCAACAGAAAAATTATTGATCTAGAAAGTGGCTGTTCTTTAAAAATCTTTCTCCAAGTTAAATTTCTCCTTTTCCACTCATGACGCATACTGAGAAATGCTCCCCTAAAGAATAAGCCACAAGGTCACCACAAAAATCTGAGTCAACAACAACACCGTGATGGCCTTCTTCGTGTAGGAGTCTCGGCTCAGTTTGATAAGTCATGCAGCTGTCAGATCTAGGTCACAGAAGGTCCTCGTTGCCAAACGTCGCTTTTCAGTGAAGCTACACCTCCCTGAAACTGTCTGATCAACCGCCAGCCACACTCAATGTTCTTCTCTTTGTTGTTTAGCCGTAGAAGCTAACGGTGGTTATGCTAACGACTCAATTCCATCTCTGTTTAGACTGTGTTTGTTTTGGACTTTGTGATTGTGGGAAGTCGAATACGGGAAACGTTTTCTTTTGTTCATCACAGCAACTTAAAAGGAAAAAGAACATAAAGACATCAAAGACGTTAAACCGTTCTTGTTAAGCTAACAGAGCTTGTAATTGAAGGTTTAAATGTTTATTATTTCTTAATCTGTATGCTAATGGATTCAAAAGAATCCATCCTCTGATTCAGCAGGGTTAAATAATTATGTAATCTAATAAAAATAATAATTATTACTTGAATGTCAAGTAATGGGCTTTGGGAAAAACTTCCAACCTCCCACATTGAATCCTGTTTTTTTGGAGTGGAGAAACACAAATCTTGAAAGCATAATACAGAATTCACTTGCTCTGTAAATGACCCATAAGTTCCAAATTGAAACATTACATAACATTATTCCAGCGCCGTGTTAAACTCACACCTTTCTAGTCGGTAAGCGTAACAGTCCTGCGGATGAAGAAGGCGATCTAGCGTGCAAACTAGAAATCAATTAGTCATATGTATCATGTCACACTGCTTCGCTGAATACCAGCTCTCGTAGTAACACACAAGCACTACAAACTGAGTTGACTCGCCACAGTCAGACAGTCATTTCCAAGAATAGTTCTTCTGAACTAGAATGACCCAGAGATCTGGTCTTTTAAAACCAAAACAGACGTGGTGATGTTGCAGAAGCCCAGATGTGACCAAAGAGATCAATAATACACTTCATTAAAACACTTCAAGTCTCTGTCAACCCACACAGGTGTTTTTTAATCATACTGAATGATTGGATCAGGACAGGATGTAAATACGTGAAGCTATGGTGACAATTTATGATGTTTGAAATTAACACAAGATACTTGTGCCCTAATGAAAGGATAAGTGTTCAGTGAAGCTCCAGTCATGCCCAATAACCCACCCTAGGGCGATAAGTTGCAACCGCGACCAAAACAGCATTGCCACCTTCAACAGACCCAGGCCCCGTACATGCAAGCTCCTGATAGTGATAATGCTGATACTACCTACCAACCACATGGCCCCCCACAAACTTTATAAACACTTAAAAGCCAGTGACCCCAGCTCTTACCATTGCAAAGCTGTGCATTACCAAGAGGGGAACATGGAGAAGAATCCTCTCAGCCAGCTGACCCTGAGGCTCAACGGTACCAGGCCTCAGGACAACCCTCACAACACCTGGACCAATCATATCATAGAGATAGGAAAAGACAATTACATGATGAATTGGGCATGCACAACCAAAGCTCAGATAAAACATCAGTGTTATTGACTATAAACAGACAGAGCACCATAGCAGATAATCTGAGCACAGTGCCTGATGAGAAACTGAGATAGACATGAACCATGTACAGACTCAGTGATCACAGCCTGAACATAGAGACAGGTAGACACAGATAGATTACAAATCTCTGTATCGCCCCTCCATTATGTCTCTGGGACATTTATACTAATGGCGAGGCGTAACACGGGCATCAAAATCCTTGAACTGTCAACATACTGTAAAAGGGGCTCAACTCTGCTGCTGTGGCTGGGGCCACGACTGTGTCCGTGCTTCAAGGAGACAACGGTTTGTGTCCAGCACAGGACAAGAGTAAAAGTTCAGTCATTTTAATTGACATTAGTTACACCGGATAAAAAGGTGCCTGTCACCTCTCCGACAACTTCCATATTTTGGTCCACACCAGGATTTCAGCCGGCAACCCTCCAGTTCCCAACCCAAGTCCCTACAGACTGAGCTGCTGGTGGCCCCCTTTACTATTACTTATAAACCATCATTGATGGCTGTTGTTGTTTTGTGTTGATGTGATGATTTGGCAACATCGTTCATTTAAAGGAAGAATGTGTGAGTTTTTGATCCAGTAGATATTGCCCTTGAGCACCAGCATGAAACCACAACAAACAGCTAACTGTGGTTTGGTGACGTTTCGACACCTCTGCTATTCTGGAGCCTCCACCTGCGGCACACCTCCAACCAGGGTGCAAAATACCCGGTGGCAATCGGGGGGGCCCTCCTTCAGGGCTTAAAGTAAAAAAAAAAATCGTGAGCCTGAACTTTTTTTGGGGGGAGGGGGCGCACTTTGATAGTGTTCACCAACAGGTTAGGGGGGGTCTGGGGATCTCATCAATCTCTTATCAAGATGCAGCAAACCCAAGAGAGCGCCGAATCACATCTCCAGCAAGCGGCTGCACAAAACGGGGAAATACATCGTTTGTAGTTGTGTGCTTTGCATTCAAAGACCTAACAGCGGACATCGCTCTCTTTTTCTCTCTCTCTCTCTCTGGTCCACTGCAGAGTATAAAGTCAATTGCAGGTGATTTTTTTTTCCAGAGACC
The DNA here is from genome assembly GCA_020745685.1 of Tautogolabrus adspersus. NCBI lineage: Eukaryota > Metazoa > Chordata > Actinopteri > Labriformes > Labridae > Tautogolabrus > Tautogolabrus adspersus. The sequence goes on along the minus strand of CM036555.1, from coordinate 6,140,519 downwards.
CAATTCCAGAGAATTGACATGAAATGACCGAGATCTAAAAACGTTTACGTAAGCTCCAAATAAGCAGTGAGTAGGTTATGTTATTCTTCTTTTCTTTAGTCCTTGACTAAATCAAATTATACGCAAGGCCGTCCCGTCCATGTAAACATGATGTAAACATGGCCCGGACAACAACACAGTTGCTGGAGGGGCTCGCGCTTTTCACTAATTGTAGACAGTCATGACTCAGAGAGACATTTACAGAGGATGTACTTGATTTCTGCTGTATTTATGTGTAAAATGTTGCACATTCTTCCTTTAACATTCATGCCAATAAAGCTTTTAAGATTGAAATTGTACTTACAGAGATATTATCATATCTACAGCTCAGCTACTTCTGGCTTCAGTCTTTTTTTATCATGTTCACTTTCTGTTTGCGACATTGTCCTGAACCAAAAAAAAAGTACTGTTTTGATATGAAACTTATTTTTACTTGATGTCGTCACATATGATGTTCAACAACTGTCTGCTCATCTTTTCACCTCTACATTGAGGACTCGTCTTCTGTTCACCATGAACTCTCCAGCCTTTCTCCAATACGCTTATCTTTACGATTGTCTCTGAGGTTTGGGTTTTTATTTTCATGTTATGAGTGGCCTGAGGGAGTAAGTCATGTTCTCAAATGCTATTTATAGCTGTGGTTTATCAAATCATGAGGAAAACAACAACGATAACTTGTTGCTGATACAAACTGAATCTCTAAAAAAAAAAAAAAAATGCTCCATGTTATTTAAAAAATTAAACGAGCAATGTATCTTTAAACTATTTGCAAACAGTTGCAGGACAAAAGTAAGAGCTGGTTGCTTGAAATGTAGTGGATGCAGAGAAAAACAAGTGCCCCGTTTACATCATATCTATGGATGTTACTAGAACATTGGCTGATGGTGATGGTTGACCACACTTGGCCTCACAGCACCGCCTCTTCCCGACATCAGGGCTGTTTGCGTCCTCCTCACCTCCAGCTGCATAGACAGGAAACTGTCACAGCAAAGGCATTTCATTTCACTTCCTGTGTTCAGAAGACATTACCAAACTGAGGCAGGCAGAGACACGTAGACTAGACAGGAACTCAGAGGTTATCAGGGACTGACCAGTTTTTGTTTTTTACTCAGGAGCTATTTGAAAAATGTATCTCCAAACAACATAATGTTTGAGCAAGGCATGGAAAATGACATGACCCTTTTTCATCAACTTTATTGTTTATATCCAATGTGCAATAATCTGCTTGAACATCCACAAACATGGACATTAGGCTTATCTCATGACCCTGGCTGTGTCTAAAATCCCTTCAGTACCAAGTGAGTTCTCTGTACGACTATAAAGAGCTCAGCAGTACAGCAAAAAAACACAGTCGAACACTACTCCCCATGTTACACCAATGATGACGCCATTGCTGTCTCACAATAAAAATTTGAAGCTCAACGCTGACTGGGGATCCATAATGAATAATGGCATGAATGTCAGTGATAACTAAAATGATACCGAGCGTGTTTTTACAAAACAATCAAATAAATAGTATAAAATGCTCTAAGGCAAGGCCAGTTTCTCCATTTTGCACATTTCAGCAAGAAGGCAATTCAAAGTGCTTCACACGAGACATGAAAGCATCACGACAAAGGAAAAGGAACAAAACAAAGAGGAGATTTAAAAATACTTAAAATGAAACACTATGAAGCAAAGAGAAAATAAAATAAAATGACCCATGACATGCTTAAAAACATACATGATAGACTGCAAAAGTGATGACGTATTTTTGTGGGCCAACCCGGAAGTAGCATCGCCATGGGTTCTAACGAGAATTCGCCTATGGGATTTTTGCATTGGATTTTGGATGATTGCAGAAAATAAGCTCTGTGGCAAAAACACGTTTCTGATGCGTAGGCGTTTTGTTCAGCAGGATAATCTTTACAAATGAACACCACTTTTATGAAGTTTGAAGCGTTAATGCAGCCGAGAGAAGTAAAAAGCTAACGTTATGCTACAAGCGAACTACACCACGGTCGGTTGATTTTGACGTGACTACCGTTATGCTTCATCGATCTATTCAGTGGTTTTGACAAGCTAGCGAAACCGTAGCTTAATAAGTTTGCTATTAACCTAATATTTGCAAGAGCACTGAAAAACAAGACTAAAGACTGTAAGGCGGACTAGTGAGAGAGTTCCCGGCGTGATGACGTTTAATGTCCCCGACAACCACTGTAGTCTCATTTAGCCACTTGTTAGCAACCACCGTTTTTAGTACGCGTAAAAACTTTAAAATTCACAAGTTGGGGTCTTATCTAACGTAGTTTATCTCGTCTAACAAAACGCCAACATCTCTTAAGCTTGTGTTAACCACAGACCTTATTTCAGGTGTCTAACCACAAACCCATTCAAAATCCCCATTGACTTTTAGAGTTTAGAACCCATGGCGCTAAAATGCTAACTCACTTCCGGGTTTTAGGACTCATTCCTGTGGCAGTCTATTGCATGCATGGTCCTGGTCCTGGTTTGATGAGATAAAAAATATGATCAACCTAAATGGATTTGGAATCTTCTCTCACCAATTATCAAATGTTTACTTGATGGATGCACAGAATGGCACCACAATGTTAGCCTGATCGAACGACTGAAGCTGCAAATCTAACATTGTACTCCAGCACTTTTTGTTCCCTTAGAAGGTAGCTGTCTGTGAACTGAGAAGAACCTGATTCAGCGGGGAGATGCACAGACAGCGGTGTTTTAATTTAAACAGTCACAAGACTACTTGTCCTCAATTTGACTGTGTCTACGTGTCTTTGTGTCTGCATATGCACAGAAACATTTCTAGTCCATAGACTGTGGTGTGCAGAAACAAAGGTGGCTTTTCAGGAACAATCTTCACTCAAGGGGTACAGATTGTGTGTGTGTGTGTGTGTGTGTGTGTGTGTGTGTGTGTGTGTGTGTGTGTGTGTGTATCCTCCTAATCCTCTCAGTCACTGCAGCTCAGCTAATGCCTGTGCCACAGTGATGCCCTAACTTCACCCTGCACTGTGAACTGAATTACCTCCATCTAACCTTTTTTCACCCGTTCTCCCCGCTGGTAGTGTAAGACTTTCCGACCTGGTTTGTGTTTTAAGAGCTACACTATCGGGCACAGATACACAAACAGGCATGTTCTTCCCCACAAAGCGAAGCAGCTGGAGCGCTATGAGTAGTGACACTGAGATAACTTCTCAGATTTACTTCTTTGTTGGGCCAAAGACCCTCATGATGCTGTGGTGACGCAAACACAAAAACATTTTAAAAAATAAGTAATTGGAGCAGTACTTTCTACACTGAGAACAAAAGGCTACTACTATTTCTTTAGTTTCAGTTCCCTGTCTGTGTCCTCCAGTGTGTTAAGGTAACAGTGTGAGGTTTGAGGATGAGCTATCTTATTCTGCGATAGTGCCTTACGAGCTACAAAGTACAGGCTAACGGGTAAGTGTCATGTTAAAGTGTGGGCAGGGGAAGCTGGTCGGCCCAAATACCATGAGACAGATTGATTGTGTCATAGATAAATACATCCTGATAGAGTCAAAAGAAATATTAGAAGAAAAGGATATAAGTATGCTGATAAAATCAATTTAAAGCCCTCATGAGGAACTTTGGGTTTGTGTCTATTTTGGAGAAAGTGGTATCTAATCTCTAACCATACTGACGAACAGAAAACATAATGCAGCCGTTTAATTACATGCACGGAGATCGTAGTGGTCGCATATTTACAATCTATGCACCGTGCAGCAGTCACAGTATAGAAACGTCACTCCCCCCTCCTATTGACTCAAGGTGAATTCTCCGGAGAATATCCTGCTGCTTTCTCACATAAGCTCCCTCGGACTTGCTGCGGTAAAAATAGTAGGCGTCTGGCAGGAGAAACTCTGGGTGAAATCCGAGTGAAAAATGTGGCCGTTTGCGTTCACACATGCAGCTCCTCCTGGAAATATCCAGAGTTTTTCAGGAGTTTTCTGCAAGTTTGAAAGCACTATATTTTTAAAGTTAGCATTAACATTGATGATTTTCAATCGGGTATCGAAATCTAATGTAGTTGCAGTTTCATTGCAATGGATGTTTTTAAAGTAATATTAAGGTGAACTGATTGCCCCTCTTTATCTCAACATTTTTAAATTTTAACCCTTTATAATAATAATAATAATAATAATAATAATAACTTAGATTTATATAGCGCCTTTCACGAAACCCAAGGACGCTTTACAGTAGAAAGGGGGGAGAAGGTAACACAAAACAAACAGATTAAGGTGTTAACTGAGGCCGAATGCTTTGGTGAACAGGTAGTGTTTGAGCAGATTTTTGAAAATGTCCAGAGAAGCAGCAGTGCGGATTTTAGCAGGGAGAGAGTTCCAGAAGGTCGGGGCAGAGGCACTAAAAGCTCTGTCACCAAAGGAGCGCAGTTTGGTGTGGGGGGTGGAGAGCAGGCCTGAGGCTGAGGATCGCAGCTGTCGTGACGGGGTGTAGGGATGGAGGAGGTCGGTGAGGTACGGTGGGGCTTATAACCCATGTTTACAAAGAAATGGCCGCTAAGACATTTTGAATAAATATATGACATTGGTTTTTAAACAAATGATAAACCAATGATGAGATACTACCTTTATGGGTAGTAGAAAATTTATTTTTTTATGTTTGCAAAGCTCTCAAAGTTGTCTTAACAAATTTCACCACAAGATTGGACAGAAATTAATTGAATAGTTTGCGTTTTTTGGTGACCTCTGACACATTTCCCTTTCCTCTATCTGTTGGAAATTTGTTCTCTGTCTCTCATAGTTAAAAAAAAAAAATGCACATCCCATATCCCACGGCAGTTGACAGAGGCGAGCAGGGAGTCAGCGGGTTCACAGGACCCACCGAGGTCCATCCTGGGTGGAAAGTTTTTGGAGAGCGAGACGAGCGGCCTCGCCTCCCCTCATGGGCCCCTAAGGCTAACGTGATCCCCCCATTTATGCTCCCGTCATAAAGAATGCGCCCGCTAAACCACTTTCCCACCACTAAGAGGATTACAAAGGTAATGCTGCTGAATCAAGAGATGCTCCGGCAAATCTAGACATTGGGAAGCCAAGTTTAATATTTCATGTAGAAAGATGGAGTGAGATTTAAAGACGTGGGGTCAAAGTGGGCGCCTTACCTAGCTGTCTAAGAGATGCTAGCTACCTTGTCATTTAGAAATGTGTTAAATGTGAAGAAGAGCCTTATGATGCTGTGGTGAAACGCTAAGATTCAGTTTTAATGCAAACACAAAAATAAATGGAGAAGTACTTCCATCACGGAGAACAACATTTTGCTGTAGGCTACTAATATTTCTTTACTACGTTCGAAGAAGTCTGGTAGGATTTTTGAAATTTCAAACTTTTGACGCTTTAATATCGATGCTGTAAATTAGAAATTGACTGACTGAAAAAAAGATTCACACCACTGTATTTACTTTTGCAGAGAATCCAGGGTTGGTAGTTGGGCATAGTGGGTTTTCCCACTGTGTTAGGAGGTCATGTTTAGCTAAGGAGTGTTTACGTAGTGACCCCGATTCTGTCGCAGGCCTCACGTCCGATCAGGATCAACCATGCCTCTCTGTATGTGTGTGTGTGTGTGTGTGTGTGTGTGTGTGTAGGTGTGTGTGTGTGTGTGGGTGTGTGTGTGTGTGTGTGTAAGTGTGTGTGTGTGTGTGTGTGTGTGTGTGTGTGTGTGTGTGTGTGTGTGTGTGTGTAAGTGTGTGTGTGTGTGTGTGTGTGTGTGTGTGTGTGTGTGTGTGTGTGTGTGTGTGAGCGACATGACAAGGTTTCCAAAAAATAACTCACTTCCTCTTTGGCGACTTGTTTGCTTTTCAGTCTGATGACCAGCAGCCTCCTTTGTGTTGCCAGCGTCGAATGGCGGTCGCATTCACGCACCCAATGCCTGTCGAAAAAGAACACACACACTATAACATATGCAAACACACCTACAAAACAAGGACACAATGTATCCATCCATCCAGTGGGCTCTTTGTTTTTTATTTTAGAAAAAACACTCAACACTAAACACACTAAAAAGGATCAATTTGTTCCTAATTGTTAGCAACCAGATAACGGAAAAATACTCTTGCAGCAGGTTTTACATCTCATTGTATCCCACACTTGTTTTTTATTAGACAGACCCAATAACCCCTCACACATTTGACCCCTGCAGACCAACATATTAACTTGTTCCTCACACCTAATGTCATAGGATAAAAAGCAAACGACCTTTGTTTTCCTATTAAAGCCCAGCAGATCATGAGATCTCCTCCTGGTTGAAAACAAAAAAAAAGAGTTGTCCGTCTATATTGTAATAAAGATCCTCTGTAGAGGTTAGCTTTTCCAAGAAATATCACAGCAGGGATGGGGTGAGTAAGGTTGAGGAGCAAGAAAATCCCTGGTCTAAAGTCAGGGAAAATGAAAAGTTAATAAGTATAGGCTGGGGGGAGGTGGGCAGGTGGGGAGCGGGGGTGTTAGCGATCTGGTCCAAACACAGGAGGGGGCTCGGTGGGAGGTTGGCACAGTAAGATATGGTGTCCTGAGAGGTATTTGAGTGGTCAGTGGGTAATGGATTTACATAAGAAATTGGGCCGCTGCATGCTGAGGAGATGATTAGCTTTGATTGGGTACAAGAATTGTAGTTGAATATCACATCCAATGAGCAAAGTCACAAAGAAAATGCTTCTGTAAACTTCCTTCACAAAATGCCCTAATGTCAGAAATATTGGCTTTTAAACTGAGGTACTTTCTGTCTTAGAAAATAGTTCCATATTCCACTGGACCTCGAGGATAGAAGAAAGCAGCTCCCCTTAATCTCATTTCCACCTAAAGTACCCTTGAACTTTGAGTACCAGGAACTACCTTTTTCCAAGAACTAATTCTTCAGGCTCTATTTCTCCGATGTTTCTAGGTATCAATTTGCGTAAGACTATACATCATAGAATATGCATCATGAAGTAAAAGAAAGGCGACCGTAATGATACAAAGTACTGCAGAGATTTGAAACATGCTGTAGTTGATTTTGCCTAGAATCAAATGCTCAGTAAGAACCTGAACTTTGTTGTTGACTCCATCAGCGATTGAAGCTAAATGAACAAGAAACAAAAAAATTTTTTTGTGGTAGCAGGTTGTTTTTTTGTGTGGCCAAAATAACATGTAGAAAGAACTCAAAACAATCAGAGATGTTCAGTCAAGTGACAAGCTCCAGTGTAAATAGAAAACATTAAGCCAGTACGCAAGTACAAAATCTGCAGTTCCTCGAGTGTCCACTTGAGGCTGGTTGCCAAAGACGAGGAAACCGCATTAGGTTCTTTATTAAAATGCAAATTTTTACATCAGAAATAAACATGTTAACAATCTGGTTCAAAAAACAAATACGGTATCGAAGACAACTTTTCCAATATGGTGACCACCGTCGTTGGGCTTCATAACATCTCTTCAGACACAAACGGGTGATGTCACTAAGAAAGCGTCCATGTTTTATACAGACACAAAACTTAACAGCTTAAGTTCTTTTATGTTGTAACAGGACAAACCAGGGCCATTTAATGCCCCTTTACTTCTATTAAAAACCTTTAGTGCTGTAAAAAGGAACAGTTTTTCTAAAGGTTACATTTTTAAAGGTGTATTTTTTATGCCCTTGATTAGAGACGGGACAGTGGACAGAGTCAGAAATCTGGACGAGAGAGAGAGAGAGAGATTGAGAGTGGGGAACGAAATGCGGGAAAGAATAGCAGGTCGGATTCGAACATGGAGGTCTAGCCTCTGTAACGGGATGCATTCACTCACCACTAGGCCAACTGGTGGGTCGGGGACCAAAAGTGGGTGCTTGGAAAAAAAAACTGGTCTCAAACAGTTAGTCAAGCACTTTTTTAAATGTGTTAGTTTTGTTCAGTCTCTTGCTTCTGTCAGATGTTTTGCATCGTCTGAGGTACAGTTGACGGAAGCTGCACAGTTTTTCATTAAATCGTCTGATTGGATGAAAAATATCGTAATTTGGGTCACGATTTTTCGGGGAGGAGTTGGTGCTGGGTCCTGAGGCTAGAAGAGCTGAGAACCACTGCACTATAGGCTACCTGCGCCCCTTCTAAAGGTTCCTTTTCTCTGCAGCAGAGTTCCTGGAGTGGAAATCTGTCTTTTGTCTGGTTGCTGGTTGGTGCTTGCTGGTAGCCCAAAACAGTTCCATGCTGCCACAATGCTATCGGGTTAAACGTTAATGTTGCTACACAAAAATAATCTTTAAAACACCACAGAGCTGACAGGAACAAGTTCTATAATTCTCCCGATGCAGCACTAAGAGGGAGCCTTTGTCATTTTTATCTTATCGCATGTTGAAAAATAAATCTAAATAATTATCGCAGCTTGAAGCAAACACACAAGTTGGACCCTTTCAAGCTAAAAATGCCTATTGAATATAAATTGTGTTGTGGCTTAATTAATTGTTAGGTTTATGTGGATGGATTATTTATTTGCAGTGCATAACTGTAGGGGCACTATCAAAGATTTTTTTCTGTGTATGACATGAAAATATATTCTGATGAACTTCCTCTTGGTCTTAAGTCAGAGTTGTGTGATTAAATAGTTTATTGGCTCTGATATATTTTTACATTTCAATTTGGGCCACTGCATTCTTAAGTTTGGGAATGGCTTCTCTAGATCGTTAAACCTCCGCTCGTGTGGAGGGTGGGTGGAGCTATTATGGTAATTATCTTATGTCACTGTACTAATTAGAAACTGGAACAATGTAGGGCGCCTCACCTTTGGTTACTGGTAGCTGTTGAAAAAAAAAAAAGTGAGCATCATGTCTTTTAAAATGTGTTTTAATGGAAATTGATCACACTGCATTTATAGCTTAGAGTAAGAATTGTGTGGAGTGAGAGTGAACACATGGCCACAACCCAAGAACCACAACCAACCAGGATCCTCAAATCAAACTGAGTCACACATCCTGCAAGTTGAGCCAGCTCGAGCCTTGAAGATGCAAATGTTGTTGTTAATCCTGTTCTTGTTGGGCTGAGCTTTCTCTGCGGCCTTCTGCAGGTAAATGTTAGCAAACATTTGAAGTGGGAGGTCATTCTGTCTGTACAGCAATCCTTTTCTGCAGTTATCTGAAGGCTCCCACAGAGACACTTAAACCATGTGCACAGTTTACTCCATTCACCTAAACACCTCAGTAAAATGATTACTGAAAGTTTGTTATGTTGTTGTATTTTCAACTTTTTCTCTTCATACTCAAGTTCGGTAACTGGAGTAAATATTGTGTCTAAAGGGCCAGGCTTGGTGCAGTTGCAAAATCTGTTGTTGTTGGTCAGTTTGTGTTCTGTTGGCTTGTACAGATTGTGGCTAAGGAGAACTACAGTTTGGGTTTGAGCAGACAGCAACAATGGGATAACCAAACGACTGAAGATTATGTAATGGACGAGAATGCAGTCTACTGTGCTTTAAATGTCTGGATATTCAGCTGTCACAATTTGGCACATAGTATAGACTTGAAGAAATGCAACAAAGGGAGGCCAAGCCTGCAGCTGCTGACACGCAATGCATCGTGGGACATGTAGTAGGACACGAGTGATTTCCATTTTCTTCTCATATGCTCGCCATGTGATCTAAAAAGTTGAATTCCAATAATGTCAAATTCTTTAGACTTCCCTTTAAAACAATGTCAAACAAATATTTGTTTCACCGTTACATAACCTCTCCTCGAGAGTTTATCCGTTTCAAGCACTTATTTTATGAGCAACCCTACTGGCTATGACAAATCACTTCTTTGCATCTCTCCTTTATGACTAATCGTTTGTGCTTGGAGCTATGGCTGATTTTCATATCAGTAAAAGGTGCAACCTTCTCTTTTAACTTCTGTGAAAGTGATTCTTATCTTATTTCTCGTGAAACCTCTGTTGTTTCCTTTGTGTAACAGGATATGTCCTATTTGACAAAAACGAAGAGAAAAAAAAAAGGGAAATTGCAAGCCATTACACTTGTGGTTTGCTGCAAAGTAGTGTGCAGAAGAAGTCAATTTGTATCTGTTTAAGGTCAAGTTTCCACAGAACGCACAAAAACACACACCCAATCCTCCAGGTTTTGTAGAGCAGCATTGTTGTGGGCTTGCAGACAGAGGCAGCTCATTAACGCTACAGTAGAGAGCCTCAGTGCAGACGGAGTTACAGTGAGAGCCTTGTTTCTTAAACTTCTCAGAACTGGCTCTCAATGTACTTGTGAGCCTCCACATGACAATGTCAGCTCTATTTGCAGCGGCAGCAGTTAGAGTCATGGCAACAGCATGAGTAGCAGTGTCGTACTGATGCACACAGAGTTGTAGGACAGATTCAATTGTAGAAGGTCATTTTTTTTAGCTACATAAGTAAAATAAGGACATCATCATGTCTGAATGTAACATTGTGCAGAAAATGTGTTACGTTATACCATGCATCACTGAAACCCATCCATTCATTATCTATGCCGCTTTCTCATTTCAGGTTGCAGGGGTTGGAGCCGATCTCAGCTGTCATTGGGCGAGAGGCGGGTACACGCTTGACTGTTCGCCAGTCAATCACAGATCTGACAGACAACCAGCCACACTCACATTCACACCTATGGGCAATTTAGAGTCACCAATTGACCTAACGAGCATGTCTTTGGACTGTAGGAGGAAGCCGGAGTACCTGGTGAGAATCCACACATGCACGGGGATAACATGCGAACTCCACACAGAGAGGCTCCTGTCCAACAGGGATCTGAACCAGGAAGCTCCTCGCTGTGAGGCAACATCGCTAACCACCTGCACCAGCGTGCAGCCACTGCGTCAATGAAATAGATAACAAAATGAATATTTCCTTAAACATTGAAATAAAAAAATAGAATCTAAAGACTATCTCAATAAAACCATATAAGCAACAATTATATCTTAAATATAAAAAAAGTCAATGCAGAATATACTGTTGGGCACGGATCAACCAGTGGAAAACATTTTTCTAACTTTTTATTAAGTTAGACTCTTTTTCTTTCTGCATTTCTGAGGTTCAAAGGATTTAAATGGGTAACCTAACTTTAGTGCATCTTCTTCTACAAAAATCATAAATGCCTGGAGGTGCAGTTGAACTAACTGGGGGAGTCGTTTGGGAGTTTTGGTTTCAGCCAAGCTTACATTCACTTTTGTCAACTTTTCGACTCACCCCTGACCTTCTGACCCCGCCCTTTCCCTGCTCTCTACTCTCTAGACCCATGAACCACAACTTCCTCCACTGGGCTCAATCACATAGTAACACATGCTTTATGTACAATTAATTTAATTTTGTGAGTGTGGATGGGGGGGTTAACAAGGCACCACTGCTCAGACCACTTCCCCTCCTGCACCCTCTGCCCCCGCTCCAGTTTTCCTGATCCGTCTTAGATCTGCTGGGTCGAGCTAAAGCCCCAAACAAAGACTCGTACACAGAGAGCCAAACACAAACTTACTCATGTGTGACTGAGGGCAGAAGAATGCACAATATGTGAGCGTGTGTGTGTGTGTGTGTGTGTGTGTGTGTGTGTGTGTGTGTGTGTGTGTGTGTGTGTGTGTGTGTGTGTGTGTGTGTGACAGAGAGATCATGAGGAACATTGAGGGAAAGATCCAATACAAAAGTGTCCTTTCACTCACGAATGTGTCGCCTTTTGAATTATTCATTCCTTCACAGTGAGTGTGTGGATATCTGTGGCTGTGTTTTGTGTACATTGCTGAATGCTGAATAAACAATACCTCCAGTTACCTGTACAGCAACAGGGAAGGAAACTATTTAATGCCATTACATTCTAGTACGCCTTCAAAGAACAAAACAAAGTTCCCTGTGCATTATTAACTTAAACGATAACAAAGAGAACATAGTTGGTTCTTGAGCAGCAGCTTTGAATTTGAGATGAAACAAGAGAAGCCAGTTTTTCTTGTTGGTTTTTACGTCGCCTTCAGTGAGAAAAAAAGGGAAGTGACATATACGCCTGTATGAAAACAACTGCAACACTTTATATGTGTTGACTGCTTTCAGTCAGTGTGAAAACAGTGCAGCTTTGTGAAAATGTTTATATCCAAAATGTGTCTCATTTTCCTAGAAAGCTGTTCGCTATCTGCAGACAAATGTTTGTTATCCGTATCTATGTCACAAGATCACAAAGCCAAAGTGAATGTAAGGCTAGAAATATTTGTGGTGTAGTTTTAAGTATGTAAAGACATACTGATGTTGCATAATGAAGAACGATCTCTTTATCGTCAGCTGCTGATATTTCACCTTGAACAGAAACAGAGTCATAACCTCAGACTGTAAAAGAAGTAGATGTAGCCTCCGGGTTTGCAAACTGAGGCCAATGCACACGTGTTGTAGACCGCTGTAGTCTCGAATGGCCTGTGAGGGAGGACTCTAACTTCTTTGTCCCAGAGAGGATATTTGTTTGGCAGCCAGGTAAAAACGAGAAACATAAAAACACAGGTACATAGAATCATCAACACAATGAAACCTTCAATTATTCGCTTTTATCCAAAGTGATGTACATCAGAGAATTCTAATCAGCATAGAAACCATCTTAATATCGTCGTTCTCAAACCAAACCATCGTCGTCATCCTCATTAAGGTCGTAGGTATTCATTGAAGAGCTGGGTCTTTAGCTTTTTCTTAAAGGTGCAAAGGGACTCTGCAGATCGAAAGGAGTTTGGAAGTTCGTTCCACCACCGGGGGGCGACAGAGGAGAAGAGTCTAGTTAGAGTCTAGAAGTCCAAATATGGGATAGAGACATCTATGCGATAACGAGGGGACATGTATTACCTAATTAAACATTTCCCCATGTTAGTTTGAGGTCAAAATAGAAAAATCTCTTTCAAAGCAACATGATGTATAGAATGGTCGAATTTAGGGTTGAACAGATGGTCCAGCAGGGTATGCCTTGGGGCGTGGCTACTAATGTGATTGACATGCAGCTTCCATTGCGATCTGAAAAGGGTCTTGTTCAGTGTGAGCCAAATGTCATCATTTCTGGCTCCAAAAAATACAGCTGGCATCTCAAGGCTCAAAGGTGGCTACCTCCCTGTGTATACAGTCTATGCTCATAACAATGAGTTCACACACAGGACTGCTGCTAGTACCAGTACAAAAAGCAGTGACAGGGCTACAAGAAAAGGTAGTTTTATAACAACTACTTCAAGTGTTATTGGTAAAAGTAGTAGCAGTAATTGCACAAGTACTGCAGAAAGTATGAGCAGTATTTGTAGAGGTCGTGGTAGTAGCACTAGAGATGAAAATTCACTACTAGTTACAGTACAAAAAGTAGAAGAAGAAATAGGAATTGGAGTAGTGCAAGTATTAGCAGTAGCAGGATTAGTGGTGGAAGTTATAGGTGAAGTAGCACTCCTAATGGTAGTAGTAATGGTATTACAAGTAGTACTTATGGTAGTGTTGGGGTTTGTTCCTTGAAACACCAGCTGGACCAATTATCAGGGCTGAAACCAGTGTTGTAGGGTGTTTTGGTCTTTTACCATCAGACACTCTTGCTTGGGCAACTAAGACACGGATGATCAATCCCTGGTTTGTGTCCTAGTAGCTCTCTGCGAGATACGATACACTTTATTGTCCCCTTGGGGAAATTTGTCTTGGACTCAAAGTGCTGCCAAACATTCAGTTGCTTCCACTCAAATCAATAAACAAGAACAATAGAGAAACCATATCCACACAAACAAAAAGGGGCACATACCAATACTGTGGTGTTCATGGTGGCTCCTCTCTCCTGCAACCCTCTGGTCTCCAGGAGACATAGGGTCTTATATTAACGATCTAAAGCACAAAGCAAGTCTATAGCGCTTGATGCTAAGTGATTTGGGCACACGTCTATAACATTATACGAGTTAAACTGCGCATAATCTAGCCTCTAAGAGAGGTGCAGGCTGCTAAAAAGTGTGATTAAGTCTATTGATAATACATAGGTGTGTTTTGGGCGCAAGATGGATCAAACCAACCAGTGTCAGGTTCGTGTTGATCCATGGCACAGTCGGTTTCACACTTCTTCAAAATAGGAATGAGCCAGCTGTTTGCCTGACCATCCCTCATTTTAAGACCAACACACCCAGTGGCACAGACGTGGGCATTTGCCATTGACACAATGTGGGTGCTGGATGAGAGATTGATAACTGCGTCAGCTGGAAAACAGCAATGACACCTGTGCTGTGCGCCAAGAAGCTTTGCGCCTGAAGTGCAATAATGTCAGATGCAGAGCCCCTGCAGCCTACAGCAGACCCTCCATCCATGGCTGATGCACTCCAGATCAAGACATTTGGCCCTCTTGCACTCTTGAGCCTCCTCTATGCAGTCTTCCCAGGAGACAATGACTCCCATCATGACCACCTGCTTGGACGATTGCATGTTAAGACCAGATCTGGCCTGGGAGTTATCCATGTTATGTTGGGCAGGATCTTCAGTTGCCTCCCAAGGTTGGCACCAATTAGCTGCTGCTCGCAGACTGTGACTGTTGCATCTCAGTTTCAGTGCACCATCTGAGGTCTTGGTATTGTATAAATAGAGGGGGTGAAAATGTGTTTTTGCAGTCATGATATCTTCAGCTGTGTGGCTGATGGCAACTACGCCATTATAACAGTAAAAGTGAGAGAAGTTTTAGGAGTAAAGGCTGTGAGAGTTGCTGTCAAGGTTCTTTATCTCACCTGTTTTACAGCTGCAGTAAAACAGGTTGTAGTATTAACTTTGAGTGAAGTGTTACATTCATCAGAGGAAACAAAGGTCAGTCCATTTAAAGGTCTGACTGTTAGTGTACAATTCTTAGTCATCTCACTGTTAATAATAAACTGGAAACAAGAGCTTTGGAAGATTTTACTCCCACACACACACACACACACACACACACAACCTGACTGCTGAGGAGAGCCTGACTGTGTGAATGAGGATCAGGATGGCCGCTGTCACATGACAGCATTTGTGAGTAATCTCCTTCAGACTGGGAGGTCTGCTTTGAAGCTCCTCTTACACCCTGATCCACAGTGACACACATGAGGGAATTCTAGGAGGCCACTTCACCTTCAAACAGACTCAAGTTCTGCTCAAGCATATCACCTAGTCCTGCTTTTAAAACAGAAACACAATATTTATATATTGAAAAAAACACAAAGAACATATCTGGATATTGCTATACGGGGGATTCCCAAAATCTGCAGTTTCTAAAAAATACAGAAAACGGATCCACTTTTTAAAAATTATATACTTTTTTTTACTTAAAGCTGCTATATGAGGAGTTTTTAGCTGGTTATGAAACAGACTGAAAGCTCTACTGATGTCTCTTTATGAGTTAAAAAAGCAAAGGAGATGGAAGCCACAAGAGTTCTCACTATGAAGAATTATTTTGTGCCTGAAACTGCCGCCGGGGGGGTAGGTGTCAGATGTGGTATCAAGCTGCATGCTGCCGAAACCGCCCTTTTTTTGTGTTCTTTTTCCACGGCAAAGATTCTTGATGAGTGATATGTTTGATTGTGGAAAGAGAGCATGGATGAGGTTATTGTTACTTTAAAATAAAACACTACCTACACATGTTCAGGACAAAAACAGCAAAGAAAATAAAACATACTGCTTTGTCCACAGGGGGCGCCAAATTCGTCACAAACCCAAAACATTCTCATGGAAGCTTTAAATTTAGGGATTCATTTGACAAAGTTAGGAACTACTGTCTTGGAGCTAATGAAAACATTAATTGAATCATTGGGGAAATACGTTTTAAAGGTTTTAACTGTCATACAGTGACTTTAATGTTAATTAAAGGTCAGAAAATTATATCAAACATGATGATGTTGAGTGTCTTGACCTCATATCGTATTATTGGAGTACTTCAAAGTAATTTTTGATAAAAAACTACCATTGTAAACAGTAGAAAATTAGCCCTGTGATTTTCCAGGGACTCTGGGTCATGGCTGTGTTTGTATACAAACCACTCACTGCTGTGCGTAAAGAGTCTCCACCTCCCTCCACCCAAATAGGGACAGCTGAAACCACTCCTCCTCCTCCACCTCCTCTCCCCGCTACTCTCTCTCACCCTCCTCCCTTCCTCCCTCTAGGTCTAGGCTGATGCAATGCTCATCTTTATAAAAGGTGGACTCCCCACCCCTCCTCCAGCAGAACTGGGTCTTCCCTCTGAGCGCACCGCATCTCTTGGAATTTCGGTTTAAATATAGATAAATCTAAATTCCTGTGATTTTTACGCGTTATTCGGCTTGTTCTAAGACTATTTTTTATTTATATCTTGAGCTGTTACAGCTGGTGTTTTAAGTCACACCCAGTCTGGTGAACAGGCGTCTCCGTTTGTTTTTAAATTTAATTCAAACTCAACCGAAAACACACTCAAGGATCAGGCGGATTTTGTGTAGAAATCGTCCGGACTTCTGTGTTTCTTCTTTTGTCTGAAAGGATTTCACAGGCATCCTGCCACATCTTCATAAGGTAAGAGGGCCGGCATCTTCTCATTTACATCTCTGACTATGTGGGCGGCTCAGACTACTAAAGATTAATCTATTTCCTCTGAATGGCAACATTTTACACCTTTTTATTTGGGATTTTTAAATTATCGCCCCATTCACTGTCTTTGTTTATTATTTTAAACGTCATTTAATTCAAAGTAGATGCGTTACCGGCACGTTTGGGCTAATTAGCCAGCATTAAAAGTATTAAGTAAGTCCCTTTCCTGTCAGCCATATGCAATGTGTAGATTTCATTCCTAAAGAGGCAGAAATGTCCTTTCTGAAAGGCCCGAGGCGTTTTTGTTTTACCAGGTCAGCCCTGGTCCAAATAAATAAATAATGCGTGACAGTGATGCTGCAGTGCCGGACTTGACTGTCTTGACGTGGATCAGGGTAGTGTCACTCCCACACTCAGACAATAGAGCACAAACTGAGTGAAAAGAAAAGAAAGGTTAACCTGCTTATGTGTGTGCGTAATTTGAACAGACTGTAATCATAATCTGACGGTGATTCAGAGCGCGAGCCTCTGCGCAAAATGGAGAGCCTTGCCCATAACGAGACAACACGTGCCATTGTTTCCATTGGTACCGGTCATGGAAATAATGTCATTAAAAAGATCTGGGGGATGGCCTTGTGGACTCTTTGTGGATCTACTTGTGCGTAAAGCTCAGCCAAGAGAAAATTAAGACAATTTATAAGAATGTCATATTAGAATCTAAACATGAAGCTTTCTCCCTGATGAATTCCTGCTTCATTCATGATTAATAAATGTTATGTGTGTGGAAAAAGAAGCTGACACGCCCTGCTTTGATCCAGCTTTAAATGATTTTAAAGACAAATGTGCGCAAAGTCAGCGGCGCGTACTGCGGCTTTTTGTCATTCAGCGGGGCTGAGGTGATGTCGGGTGGACTCGGATGCCGGTCTGGTATTTTTCCACTGCCGGTGCGTCAGCCCCCCCCCCCTCCCCCCAAATCCACCCTCCTTCCCCTTCCTCCTCTCCCTCCGCCTCCCTCCAAGTGAAGTCACATGATTCAAGAGCAGGGCTGCGGCGCGCGCCTGCTCACTACAATATTGATCTTTCAAAGGAAGCGTGAACGCGCAGGGCTAGAAATAAAAAAGAGATAACGACTGTGGCGTAATAACATGACGCATGGAGTAGGGGTGCGTAAAAGTACACAACAAACACTGACTTTCCTCATTGTCCCTGTTTTGAAATAGTATGAAACAGCCTACTGCCAGAACAGAGATGAGCCGTTTCAACATCTCCCCTGAAGAAGACAGCAGTAGCACCAACAGCAATGAGTACACGTACCAGGACTGTCCCAAGAAGGTCCCACTGGGCGGGTAAGACTGTTTTTAAAATGAAATGTCTGAAAACACAAAATAGAAGAAGAAAATCTCAAGGAGTAACTCTAAATCTTCTAAATTCTCCTTTTTTTCTTTTAAAGCCAATACTCTGACAATGATGCAGAGAGTCAAAACTTCCTCCCTGAACACAACCTGGGCAAGAAGAAGTATGAGACTGAATATGTAAGAGCTTCCCTTATCTCTGCATCACTTTTATCTTCTCTGTTTAATAACTACTGTTTTGTGTACTAATTCCCTTTCTGTAAACCTCTCCATTGTCTGCAGCACCAGGGAAATGCATCCTTTGGCATGTCCGTCTTCAACCTGGGCAACGCAATCATGGGCAGTGGTATCCTGGGTCTGTCCTATGCCATGGCCAACACTGGAATTGCCCTGTTTGTGTAAGTAGCAGCATTATTTTGTACCTGCTTGTTATGCCAAAGCAAAAACAACTACAGTGCAAATTCAAGATGAAAAAAAAAGTCAGATCTTCAGGTAATAAGTCATGCCAGAGTAGAAATCTGCTACTCAAGACAGTAGGAGTTTTGTTTCATAATCAGCAGTGGCAGGTGTGATTTTGTCTGTTGTGTCAAGGTTGAATGTCAGGATGTACTTAGCTCTGCAGTTTTTCCCTCCAGCTGCCTATTTGTGTTAACTGTGCAGCCACTCGACCCTGAGCAGCAGCAGATTACGTTGGGGTCGAAAGTTTACCAATGCTCGTTGCTGCAGTTTAAGCACTCTCTATCATGTTTGCTGTAGATAGAACCGAGGAGAGTATTCATTTTAGGTGGGAAAGAAAGACAAATTATGGGTTGTTAAAAACAGCTCCCCCTATTGGTTGTCAACTTAAATTTCAGATCACAATGTTAATGTACGTTTGCAGCATTTGAATGACTTTCAACAAGTTCTCCTGTGGATTCCTTCACTTTAAATGCCACTGGCACTTTTCCTTAAATCCCTCTTCCCCTGAAGAAACACTTAAGAGGCCAAAGGCAGGCTGCACCTCCAATCAGCTTAATGTCTCAATCTGGAGTGATAGGGAACAAGAAATCAGCTACAGAAAGACCGTTTTGTGTCCTTTTTAAGGCGCCTTTTTTTGGAAAAGAAAAAAAAGACTAAGTTATCTTTTACTATTTGATACTTAAACTGCCAGGGAATGGCAGTTGTAGTTGTCACTTTACAAATGCAGGGTGTGGCATGAGGAAGCAGCTTAGCCGAGCTAATCCCACTGCATTTGGGCCGAGTTGCGTAAACAGAGAGCTAACGTATGAGCTGTGTGTTCATGAATGGAGCACATAGCTTGGCTTACTGCTATCCTGCATCCGACCAATCAGAGCCTTACGTCTGCAGGGAAGTTAGGGATTAAAAAATTCCTGTGTGTATTTCGAAACGTTGTCTGTTGCATGTCTCATCAAAAGTAATAGCTGCACAGAAAGCTAAATCAACTCTCAAAGAACATATCAAGACTCCCCTTAAAAGGTCATCCAAAGCATATATTTGTTGAGTGCCGGCGTACAAACTGATAAGATACGATGATGTCAGAGGTAAAAAGCAGCAGGACGGTCACTCTCCTGAGGCTCAAATGTGCTGGAGATTACATTTTCGCACGCACGCACTAGTAGTACCCAGACACACTGTGCTGGCTGTGCAGCGTCCAAAGGTTGCTAAGACGATCCAGTACAGGGAAACCTTTCGTCCTCTGCAACCGTGCCGATGTTGCTGGGGGACTCAAAGTACCCCCAGACTGATGATGCATTCAAGGTCTTTGCTGATAAGGCAGGGAAAAGTGGGGAGATGCAGGTTATGCTGCAGAGTTAGGGGTCTTAAAAACCAAAGCATGATATGAGACATTACAAGAGGAACCTGTGCAGGGGAGTGTCTGACCTTCACGTTAGCTAGATGTCGATATGTGTGTTTACCACCGTCGGGGAAATACATTTGTCATTGAATTGGCCTTTAAAGCACATGTTCAACACAAGTGTTCATTCTAGAGATAAGTACATGCAGCAGCACACTATAAGCATCAACCAAGGCCATTCACTTTGGATTTTATCATCATTTCTAGCGTTGTCAACAGTCAGCTAAATATCCCTCTCGTCTGTTAACAGGATTCTTCTCGTGGCTGTTGCTATCTTCTCTTTATATTCTGTCCACTTGCTTCTGAAAACAGCTAATGAAGGAGGTGAGTCTGAGAAAAGGATGTGTATCTAATCTTTCCAATGGCTTCTTGAAGTATTTTTTAAATGTCTAAATCTGATTTTCTTCCTTTACAAAGGTGCACTGGTGTACGAGCAGCTTGGTTACAAAGCCTTCGGGATGCCAGGAAAGCTCGCCGCTTCCTGCTCCATCACCATGCAAAACATCGGAGGTGAGGGAGAAAAACAAAACTTATTTTTATGTGTTATGTAACTATAATTGAACTACTTCTCTATATTTATCCTTCATGTGTTTATGTCACGAGCTGAACACCGTCACTATGTGTCTTAACTGCCTGCATGTGAGGGGGAAAAGTGTGTGTGTGTGTTTGTGTGTGTGTGTGTGTGTTTGTAACATTGAGAAGCTTCCAGTTAAAACTTGAGTCATTCCTCAAGCATGTGTTCAACCCTTTTTTTTTCTTCCTTCCATTGGAAAAAACTCCCTTCAGCAAACGTAGACATCACTGTTTTTGTAGTGGAGTTTCCTTCTTGGACGTGACTCTGCTTTTCTTCACAGGCAAATGTACTAAATGTAGTTTCTGTCTTTTACAGCCATGTCGAGCTACCTCTACATCGTCAAGTACGAGCTGCCCATCGTCATTCAGTCTTTTCTGGGAGCCAGCAACGGGTGAGTTACAAGAAAATGATTTCATCTTTCCACCTCTGAAAAAGTTGAAAACAAAAGTGTCTCTGTGCGCATATCTAGCAGTGAAAGTGGTTTTAAGGTGGCAGGTTCTTAAAGGAGCCCTGTGGTTTTTCTTTTCTTGTAAACAAATAGAGGCTTTGTTTACAAAACAGGGGCCCATTCGTTAAAAAAAAACATTTCACCACAGCTCTCATAGTGGTCAAAAACGACACAGTGCAGCTTTAATTTTAGCAACCTGACAGCATGCATCAATTAGGGCCACATAATTATCCATAGCAGACCGAGCAGCAACCTCCAAAAATGAAGCCAATGTGACGTGTAACAAACTTTTGTGTCAGCTTAAGGGTCGCTGCAAAGATATTAAGTCCAATGTTGAAATAGCAGAAATAGGGGCGCAGATAGCCTAGTGGTTAGTGCGTGCCCCATGTACGGAGGTCTTAGTCCTCCAAGCCGGCGGCTCTGGTTCGAGTCCGACATGTGGTTCCTTTCCCATGTCGCTTCCCTCTCTGTCCCTGATCTGGAACTATACAGTCCTATCTCTACAATAAGGGCACTAAAAAGCCCGAAAAAATTCCTAAAAAAAACTAGAAAAAATAACCATGATTACAGCCTGGTACAAAAATTTAGTTTGGTATCAACAGCTATTATTTTTTACGATTTTTAATTCAATAACTCTAAGAGTTATAAGTTAGAGTTGTTTATAAATTTGTCAAATTAGGGGCATGGCAGAGTTGACTGACAGGTGGATGCATTGTAGCCATTTGCGAGGAGGGTAAAGGCCCGCCTTATCTCCATCTCTCTGCCCATTACTAGATTGATCGAAGTTAGGTTGAGATAGCTTTTCCAATATGGCCACAACCATCGTTTGGCTTCAAGACGCATCCTCAGAAACCAATGGATGACGTCACTCAGACTATGTCCATGTTCCTTTGTCTTAAGACTTTTCATAACATTTCTGTTGAATATCACTGAAAAAAAAAGATCAATCTAAATAAAAACATATTGGAAACATTCTAGACTTGAATTAATGAGGAAGTTTGGTGAAATAATGGACACGATGTAAAGCTGTGGGTTCTAGTAAGAGGAAAATCTCAACAGATTTCTAAACGAGGTGTGAAAAAGCAGGGACAGCTGGCAGAGGCACTCGAGGTGAAGTGGCACATCAAGCAAAATGGCTGCTGGTTGTTTTTCAAGTGTGTGTTTAAGGAGAGAGGGAGGAAAGGGGAGGGTGTGTGGCTGTTTTAAAAGGGGACGGACAGTACACAGTCTCCAAGCGCTGCCCCTTCAAAGAGCCCTTCTAGAAGATGCAGCCGCTGGTGCCGCATGGAGACAGAGCGCCGCATGAGCTCACCGCGACCTCGCCTTCAAGTTTGAAAAATTTATGGAGTTAAGCTCCTCAGTGTTGCTTTTGTCGGATCTATTTGTGAGAGCGATGCAGTCATCCTGCGCAGGCCAGTTTGAACAAAGCTGCAACTTGACAAGACGATATGTCAGAGAGGAAGCTGAAGGGTTTGATCAGACCGTAAGATGCCAGATAATCAAGCGATGCTCAAGAAAATTCTGACAGGATGTGGTACCCTCTGATGTTTTCTGCATAAAGAAGTCGAGAGGCGTGCTAATAAATGTACTGGTGTGGTACATGGTTGTGGTTGCTCAGTATTCAGTTCTTATGTGGAGAAATGTGACAGAAAAAGTGGTCAGTTGCTTTAGTGTTGGAGCAAAGACATAGCAAACGTCATAAAGATAACATAAATGAAACAGAAACCCTACTTTTATAGCTAACATGTTGTGCTCTCTTTTTGTGTTTCAGAGAATGGTACACAAACGGTGACTACCTGGTGCTGCTGGTGTCGCTCTTCATCATCCTGCCCCTGTCGCTGCTCAGGAACTTGGGTAAGAAGCGTGTGTTTGTTGCTAAATCTGATGGATCTCTGTACAGGGCTAGACAGGTGATGGTGATTCATGCGTGCAAGTCTCAAAAGTTTTTTTTTTACATCTCAGTGTGAAGTGACAAACAGCCTGAAAATAGAAACCGGACGTAAAAACAGAAGCTCATGTTTGTGTTTTTTACTCCCCTCCCCCACCACTCAGGTTACCTTGGTTACACCAGTGGTCTATCTCTGCTCTGCATGGTGTTCTTTCTGATTGTGGTGAGTAAAACACACTGTTTCCTCATTACACGCACACCATCAAACACGCACGCACGCATTCTTCCACAGCAGTCTAGTTGTAGTGGGGCTTTCCATAAAGAACTAACCCCGAAAAAGTACAAACAAATGTAAAGACCAACTGAGGATGAGTGCCAAAATGTTTCTTCAAATCTGTTGTCTTGTCATTCAGGTGATCATCAAGAAGTTCCAGATCCCTTGCCCTCTGCCTGTGGACGCCACCACCCTGAACGAAACGATCAGCAAAGTCCTGAATGCCACTATTACTGAAATGAACACCAGCGCAGTGGATTACAACGATGACGTTTGCACGCCAAAATACTTTGTCTTCAACTCTCAGGTAAAGCTCTTCGAGATATTAAACCCTCCCAGAGAATTTAACTCGTGCTAAAGCTGAATTTTCTGTAATGTTCGGGGCACAGATTTTAAAAATGTGTTCTTTTTTCCTCAGACTGTCTACGCCGTTCCCATTCTGACCTTCGCCTTCGTGTGCCACCCTGCCATCCTGCCCATGTATGAAGAGCTTAAAGAGTGAGTGCTTTCATTTATTTGATCGTTTCCACCAAAACCTCAAACCACAGCGGCTTTCCTTTGAGAGCTGATCTTACATTTACAAAGAAACTGCAGCTAAATGCAACGTACGTCTTTTCCTCCCACAACAGCCGTTCCCGCAGCAAAATGCAAGGTGTTGCTAACGTGTCCTTCCTCGCCATGTTCATCATGTACCTGCTGGCCGCTCTCTTCGGATATCTGACCTTCAACAGTGAGTCTCATTTGACAGAACATGTATACACACCGAGTGTACAATGGCGACATTTTAAAATACGCTGAACAGTTTTGGCGTGTGAAGAATCCAATGACAGTCTAGATAAAATGTCTCAAAACTATTTCACGGACATTCCTGCGTCAGTTAAATTAAACGAGAGCCACACATTTAATGCAACAACAAAAGTGCCAAATTCTGACGAGAAGATTACTCGGAAGAAACAAAGAACAATCTGACCAGTTCAGGTTAAAACAGGTCAATGTCCCTGAATGTCATGGCAGATCAATCATTCAAAGTGAAGGGAATAAGCTTAAGGGTCCAAATTCAATATCCCTCCTGGAACAAAGTGCTAAGCACAGGACTCAAGGCCTATTATGCAACGCTGTGAACAAGAACACCTGCTTCTATCGACCAATGTGACGCCGTGTTTGTGTTTCTGTTTGTCGTCGGAGAAACGTTCCAGGAACATCAAACTTGTTATACAAGAGCAAGATAGTGAGTAAAGACTTCCATAACCTTAAAGTCTGGACAAAACCTGCTCTGAAAAGTGTCGTTCGAGTCAGGGGGAAAAGAGAGATTGAGAAATCATCCTAAAACGGACAGTAAAACAGCAGCCGCCTTAATTTGAGTTTGTGAGTGGGAGTGAAATACACGGCAAAAGAAATCATTAATGGAAGCAGCAAATGTCCTAAAAGTGCTAAATGATCGGCACGGAAAGTTGTTGAACACAGGGAAATATTTCCCATTCTACTCATTCAGAGATATCACTGGAGCACACAGTAAAATATAAACGTTTAGCTAACTAAAAACGTCTAATTCTGACGTTTTCTACGGATTCCCTCAATTATCCCAAAGTGTAAAGTCTACAGGCGTGTTTGGCACTGCTCTACTTATAGAGAAAGCTAACATGACCATAATGACAATGCTTAGAAAGTCAGTCGAACTGCGCGTTCATCCTGAGTCACTTACATGGGTGCTGAATCCTCAACCCAAAAATTATCGAAAGTATTGCAGGACAGCACATCAAAATCTTGAATTAAGTACTTCAAACGTTTTCTTTATAGACGAGTCTGCTTTTTATTGTCAATTAGTTTGTTCGAGCTTTAGTTCTAAAGGGTCTCTTCTTTTGTTTCATCACAGTCCATGTCGAGCCCGAGCTGCTGCACACTTACTCCAAAATCTACAAGTCTGACGTGCTCCTGCTGATCGTCCGTCTGGCCGTGCTGACAGCCGTCACCCTCACCGTCCCTGTGGTGCTTTTCCCTGTAAGAGATCAAGCTAAACTCAGACTATTCGTGTCAAAGGAATTTCGTAGATCACGTAGGATAACCTCTCTTTTTTTATTTCTGTCCATCTGTGTAGATCCGTACCTCTGTCAACCAGCTCCTGTGCGCCTCCAAGGAATTCAGCTGGATCCGCCACACCATCATCACCGTGGTCCTGCTGGCCTGCACTAACGCCCTGGTCATCTTTGTCCCCACCATCAGGGACATCTTTGGCTTCATTGGTGGGTGTTTTTTTTATTTTTTTTTGTGCATGTGCATGATAATGTCATAAAAAAGCATCTGAAATTCAAAATGTGACTAAAATGACACATCTCTTCCCCTTATTCAGGCGCTTCTGCTGCCGCCATGCTCATCTTCATCCTGCCCTCGGCTTTCTACATCAAACTGGTCAAGAAGGAATCCATGAAGTCTGTGCAAAAGATCGGGGTAAGGGAGCCTTCTAGCTTAGCAATAAAGATGAAAAAACACTTGGAATCAGCTCGACCGGCTCAGATAAAGGACAAAATCTGCCCAGCAGCTCTTAAGCATGCTAATTAATATGTTACAGCTGGTGTAACTGTTGTATAATTAACAATTGGTTGTACAGGGAAGCTAACTATAGAATATTTATTATGCTAAGCTAACTAGCTTTAATATTACATAAAGATTAGAGAATGATTTTAATCCTCCCACACATGGGGTTGAGAAAATGGACCAACATGTTGTTGTGGTCTTTCAACTTGCTCAGGGTGAACACGTTAGCTAATTGTGAAATGTTTCCCCTCTCCAGGCCACCGCCTTCCTGTTGTGCGGTTTTGTGGTCATGATCGGCAGCATGACCCTCATCATTATGGACTGGATCCACAACGCTACAGCCAGCACGGACGCACACGCCGACGGTCACTAAACCTCCACCTACCCTGCTGCGTCCTGCCGAGGAGAGAGGAGCCTCTCGGCGCTGGACTGCTACAACCGCGCAACCAACAAAGATCGAAACTTATTGTAAAACAAAGAAAAACACAAGAACTCACTTTATGCTCGGCTTTGACTTCCTGAGCGACAAACCATGCCATTCCAAGAGAATGTATCTGAACTTTGTACAGTACGCTGTTATAGGCCACAGAGATGGTGTTTTACTTGTTTTTTGTTTTTTTTCTCTTTTTATTGTGCAATTTTCAACGTTGTTTTTGCTTTCTATGTTCTTTTGTAGTTATGGTACAGCTGAAAACAAATATTTGAAGGTGCCTCAAATCAGAGATGACATAGAAATAGAGTTCAAAGTGCAGCTTACACTCAGGTACGGTGTAATGTATGTGACAAGTGTGGCTGTGAACCTCCGAGCTCGGCAACGACAAAACAACAAAATCCTGCTGAGAAAAGTGTTCGAATCTCCTGAAGTTTGGCAAGAGGGGACGGACTTGAAAGTTTAAACCTCAAGGACGATTAAGTTCCTTCCAAAATTGGATGTTTTTTTTGTTTTTTACTTTGCCAAAAATGTATTTGTAAAGCATCTTTGTATATTTAAAAGCACTTACTGTTCAGCACACTTAAGAAGAAAAAAAGATTGTCGGTTTTCACAGGCGAGGCCTACTACATCGCCTACTCAGTATTCGTACGAAGGTTTCTTGACCTTGCTTATAGTGTCAGCTTTTTCCTTGTAAAACATAGTCTAAGTCATCAGAACCTGCCTTTTCAAACCCGACACTGGGAGCTGCAGAGTCTCTCGAAAGAGGACTCTTCTGAAACTGTATTTACTCTTTATAACCTGCTGAAGATCTTGTTGGAATAGCGTGTGCAGCGACGACACTACTGCTACGAAAGTTCAACTTCCCCATTCAGGGGAGGGGGAAACTTAAAAGATTTTTTTCTTTATGGGAGAATACTTTGAATTTGACCACATGCAGTGGTTGTAATATACCTGTTTAACTTGCAAAAAAACCCTAAAAACCAGAAGTCAGGTGTGCCCTCGTGCATCGACTACCGAACGACAACAAAGAAAGCTGAGGAGAGCGTCTGTCACAATATTTTAAGTGTTTTTACGTACGGTCGCACAAGTTATATGCTTTCAAAATTTTTCACAATGAAGAACTTGTTTGCTCGGTGCGGGCCTTTTTTCCGGTCAAGCCGTGAACCTGTCATCTTGATGGTGTCACTGTGCTTCCAACACTAACTTAACACGTCACCAAACTGATATTGTCCAACATCTATTTATGGAAGACCGTGAAATCAATGTAATTTAATCTATTTTACTATATTTATATAATGATGTATGTATATACATATGTATATATATCTATTGAGTTCAACTGTATATACGCTTTGTTTTGTTTGAAGTTTTTTTTTTTACAATAATGTTTGGAGCTGTAAAACAAAACTACCCAAGCTGGTGAATTTGTGATATGGAATCAGCTCCGACACACTGGAGCTTCAGCTGTTCATCTCCGTTAAGACTGACTGAATTATTCTGCTGTGTTGATACTGTGAGAACTGTGTTACATGTGGAAGCCACTGATAAAGCGGCAAAAGTTACGTCTCCTTTTTTGGCCCCTGAACACGAACCTGGATCAACAAAATGGTCTTTACGCACATATGTTGGTTGGAGAGTATGTCAGCCATCTCTTGACCTCAGGAGCAAAGAGGGCTTTGCCCGCCAGTGTTACACTCTTGTTTCAATGAAACACTATGTACAATGTGTAAATAATGTCTGAATAAAAATCAAAGTTAATCTTTAACATTGGGCTGTTTTCTTTTTTGTAAATGTGGTTCATGAGGACGTTGAGTTAAATGGCCTGATATCCACTGAATGAAGTTATACCTTGTCCTTCATAATGCTGTTTCCAAAGTCGTCAGGTAACCGTCAGAATGCGTGTCATCACCAACAGCAGCCCCCAGGGGGCGGTGTTGGTGATGACAAGATTTCTCATAACAGTACAGTTAAGTTGTTTTTTTACATATTTGTATGGCCTTTTGCCTTTATGGAAAAGAAAGCTGAAGACACAAGAAATATGGGGAGGGGGGGGGGAAGACGTGCCTTAAAGGGCCGAGGACGAGGACTGCTGCCTGTATACGGGACGCCTGCTCTTCTAATCTAAACAAGCACCCCGGTATAAGTCTCTTTTTGCTGTGTTGATCCAGCTCAAAGTTTGTTTCCTGACACTCGAACAAATGATTTTCAAAGAGCTGTGTGCACCTTAAACTGATGGATTACTATTAAAACCTTTTAGACAGAATGATCATGTAGCACTTATACCTCACACAAGGTACCTAAAATGACTGTTTCTTTTTTTGAAACCCAAACAGAAACCTGTGATAAAGGTCTAATTGCGTGAAATAAACAATAACATGGCCTTGATGTTTCTCTTGGGGAATGTGGTTTATGAGGACGATGACTTCTACCTTTTATCAGGGAGCCACTGAGTAGATGTGTACCCGGTGCACCATCATTTAACATGTATGGTCAAATGGTTTCCAGAATTATTGTTCACATTAGGGCCACTAGAGGACCGCACAACGTATTTCTTTTTCAAAAAACGTCTGTAAATTACGGAAGCCCTAAAGGGCCATGCATTAAGTTAATTTAATTTGTTTTCTCGTGATAACGAGTTAATTTCATTTGTTTTCCCGTGATAACGGGATAATTTTCTCGAGATCTCGAGATAACGAAACGATAGTGTAGTATATTAAATCATTGCAGGAAACATCATTCAGCTGTTGTAACATTCATTCATCCCTTCATCAAAAACTAATTTAGTATAGAAAGCGTAAACGCAAAAAACAAACGGAGAAATAGACTTACATACAGTAGTGTTCAAGAAACCCATCTCAGGCCTATCATATCGCAGTCATTATCCCCGAGATCTCGAATTAATTATATCGTTATCACAGGAAAACAAAGTTTTCGTTATCTCGAGATCTCAAGAAAATTAACTCGTTATCACGAGAAAATGGAGGAAATAAAATGTATGAATGCATGGCCCTTTAGGGCTTTCGTAGTAAATGTTGTTCTTCTTTCAAATTCTTTTTCACAACACAGATGAGTTTTATTAGAGGGCACTCAGGGGTTAATAATTCAGAACCTCTAGTAAATAATTCTTCCTTTCCAAAAAACATTTTTTTTTTCGTTATTTCCTTAAAGACTAATCAGTGACAAGGACTGGAAATTAGCCCTGGCTAGAAGTCCGACATACATTGCATCGGTTGCACTTAAGATGTAACAATGTCTTCATGTATTGTCCCTGACAAATAAACTGATAAAGTAAATACCGCTTTTTTGAGGAATAACTCTTCTTTGTTCTTTGGTTTTTTATATTAGAAAACACATTTTTATATAGTTACCGTCTCTTCAGCAAACAAAGGTCATGTGTTAATGGAGGGGGGGTTACTGTTATCTTAGTGCAGACGGACATAAAATAGCCTTAAGCATCGCTGCTGTGTTGGCCTCAACGTTTTTCTCCAGGGATGATCACCTTTCTCACGACAATGCTGCCCCCTAGTGGTCAATTAGACACACCACAGATGAAGAAACTGAAACCAGCATGAGTGCTTTGACGGTTTTTGGTTGGATCGTTTAGAAGTAAAGCTAGTCTTGCATGTCTCTCCTGAATTGTGTACCCAAGTGTGTTCCCTCCTTTTATCCTCGAGACATAAACAAATTATATTTTGATTGGATCTGATTTAAGAGCAGGCGATTTTGTATCCAATCATCTTCATAGTTGTACTAGACATGACACTTTGCACCTTTTGATTATTGAACATCTACATTTAAGCCTGTTATTAAGCTACAAAATGTAACTCACCTTCAGACTTAATGACAAAAACGTCTCACCACAGGGGCTTGATTTAGGGCCTGTTGCTTTCTGTTCTTCATCAGCAGATTTAACTCATCCAGTTGTCATGGAATCAGAGATGTTCAGGTATCGTTTCTTTCCAAGTTGGCTAAATTGTTTAGACTATTAATAAATTCTTGACCTTTTAGGGAACGGCCGGAAAAATCAAATCAAGCAGACAAAGAATGGTTACATCACGATCCCTTCCTTTTAGTGTGGAGCAGAACAATGGAGGCGACAGATGAAACACTTCCTCCATGTGAAGCCTCTGACAAGGACACAGAGCAGATCAGGAAGCAGCTAATTTATTTCACTACTCTCTGGAAACTTTGCAACGTTCATGTTCACCCATGGACATTTATTACACATTCAGGCAGGGGGTGTGGTCAATGTCAGGTAATCTGCCCCTCCCCTCTGAGACCTGTGCCTTACATAACACACACACTGCTGATTGATCATTCCACGCAACACCTCCTTAACTATTGAGGGCCCTGTTTACAATCACACTCATCCGTTTTTAGACCTTCATTGGGCCATAGACAGTTAATAAAGGCAATGCACTGATTTTAAACTAGGCGCTCATTTGAAATATTATATATTTAAAAAAAAGAAAATTGACAATATTCAATCAATAAGCTACGTGATCAGAATGCCATATAGGAGAAATTCATTGTACCAGCCGGCACCCTGCAAGAGGCTCTCCATTACATGAGCTGTCGTCATACACTGAGCGTTGCATCATTAAGTATTAACAGTCCCACCCGCCCGACGCTTGCCCGCCCCCCATACAGTAGTTCCCAAGTCACATATTCTATGCAAAATAAAGGGCTCTTGCATTTCAATTTCTGATTGAGTCATTTTTTTTCTAACAAAATATGAAAATCTATAGAAAAAAATCTTCATCATTCAGTAAAAGGTAGATATCAAAAAGAAAACGTCGGCTTCTCCGTCCTCTTTCAGTTAGGAGGCCGAATTCCAGCTAGAGGAAATTGCACTTGAGCAGCTGAATGAGTCTGTGAGGGTATCGGCATGCCAGCAGCAGCAGGGTGGGGGGTTCATCATTTCTTGCGGGCGTGCTTGTATTTGTCCACGTAGGCCTTCACCAGGTTGGCTACTTTACTGGCATTCACCTCTCCACTCTTGCTGTGACACACCTGAATTAAAAAAAAACACACACACAGGAAAGGTATATCAAACTGTCAAGCTGATTGGCTAATTACCAAAGACACTTTAAGTCAGGGCCTCAAATTCCACTGGGTCACCGCCCTGTACAGCCATTGTTGGCAGGGCTGCAGTGTAATGGAAACACTGGTTGTGCCTGAATCCTAACACTCATTCTCTACTCTCTACATTAGAACTCATTCAGCAAAATACAAAAAAAACATTTCAGACACTCCTCGCTACCTAGCCTGCTGACGATAATGACGTAATTTCTGTCGCGAAACGTAAAACGTGCAATTTAACACCGGCAAGGGATCAATAATAACGGAAGGGGCGCCAGTATCCTGGTGGTTAGTGCGCGTTGTGGTTCTTTTCTTGCATGCCCCCTCTCTCTCTCTCTCTCCACGATTTCTGACTCTATCCACTTTCCTGCCTCTAATAAAAGCATAAAAAAAGCCCCCTAACAAAGGCTGCTCCGTTGAAGATCCTTTACGCTTTTTATTAAAACGGCTTCTAAATTTCTGCCCCTAAATATTGACGTTTCTGCGTTCATGCTGGTCGCTCCCCTTCTTCCGTCTGCCAAATATGAGAGCAGTCAAAAACGACACTCAAGCTTTGTACTGCACTGCATGATGGAATATATTGCTTGGCTAAAGAGCATCAGTTGTACACTACTTTTCACATTGCATTGTGGGATACAAGGAGTGTACTATATAGGGTATGATCATTCTCACTCAGAATTCGGAAAACAATAGTTCAATATGGTGAGTAGTGGGTGATTTTAGACAAAGCCACTGACTTTGCAAATCTCCTTTTCTGCAAGTTATTGTGACACATGATAAACAGTTACAAATCCTGATCTTTCTCTTTTACATCCCAGTTCCCTGAGCTACAGCAACAAGCTGCAACGACGACCCATCAGCCCACAAATTCAGTCAATTGGTTTTGTCGACCTCTGCTTGAAATCTTCAATTCTTAAACTTAAAAGTTACCCAGGCTTTGTCACCATTATCACTGACCTGAAGAAGTGCAAGAACAGAAAGCTAGCAGGTTAGCCACAGTGACTAAGAGGGGGAAAGAGCTTATCAAAGTGTCAAATGTGCGTACCTTCTCTACCGCTTTGCGGACAATCTCCTTGTACTCGTCCTTCGTGATTTCCTTCCTTTGGTAATAGGGTTTAATGGCTGTCTTCACTTCGTTTATAGCTCTCTCCTGGATCTGTTGTTTCTAAATCAGAAAAGAGGAAATAAGATGACAAAAAATAAATGATAGAATTATACAAAACTTCTTAAACGATGGCTTTTTTTTATGACGTGATCGTAGGTGACCTTTTCTTTTTTGGAGCTGTCAGCTTGAGCCCTGTTATGCTGGCCTGGCTGAGTTGTAGAGGATGGTAGCACCTGGCTTTGTCCCAGATAGCCCTGGGTCGCCAAGGCAACACCGGCTTTGGTTGGGGTTGGGAGAAGGCCGGGTTTCCCATAAGCCATCATTGTACTCGCCATCTATGGCAAACCACAGAATAAGTGACAGGGATTGTAGGATAACGGATACGCTAATGGATTAGCTGAGTCTGAAACTATACCATACCTGTGTCATGAGTCCATCAGGCTGTGCTGCTGCTGTCTGGCTGCCTTGCTGCATGGGTGGAGGAGGTGGGGGAGGCGGAGGAAGGCCCTGAGTGCCGACAGCGGGGACTTGAAGTAGCGGTACGGCAGGGTGGAGATGAACGGGGACCTGAGGAGGCATGCCATACGGTGCTGCAGGCTGTAAGCTGACGGGCAGGGCTCCTCGCGGTCCCTGCATCGGGTAGTGCTGTTGGAGAACATTCAACTGAGGAGGAATCACGTTCATCACAGGCACAGGGGCATTACCTGGGACCACCTGGGGAGGGGGGTCACTTTTAGAGGCATCTGAAAAACAAGAAAGACAAAAATAAGAACCTGTCAGGAAGACATCCTGCATAAAAAGAAAAAGGCGGTAGACTATAATATAGAGCTAAAGTAAAATAAGAGACTGTAAAACTGCAGATAAAACTAAGCAAGCTCTCTACCTGCTCCTGCCGCTGCTGCCGGCTGCTCCTCCTCTTGTCGGTTCCAGCCTCCTGATCCTCTCTCCCTCTTTGAGTAATAATCTTGGACGTCCGCAGGTAGTGTCCTCCTGACAGCCCAGCTGGATGCAGATGACCAGCCTGATCGGTCTCGCATAGAGTCTCCCTGCTCTGTCTCGTTCCTCCGGCCACCACCGCGGTTTTCGTTGAAGCGGCTATACGCGTCGTTTCCTGAATTGTTGCCTGTACCTGAGAAGTTGTTTCTTGGCTGCCAGCGGTTTTCAGATGATTCCTCTGACTGGTTGTAGAAGCTACGGTTGCTGCCGCCACCCCTCCCTGCCCCCCTACCACGTTCGAACCCTCCACGCCCTCGAGGTTCTCCTCTGCTCCCGCCACTGCTGCGATTCTCTTCCCAGCGTGAGCTGCCACTGTCAGCACGAGTCTTCTCTGTGACCCAGTCGGGATTCTCGGACCAAGCCTGGCGCTCAGGAGAACTTTCTGCAGGGACACCATTCTCAAAGCGCCCAGCGCCTCCATGATTCCTCCGCCCCTCACCACCAGACCCACTACTCTGCCCAGACCTCCAGCCGCCTCTTCGCTCCTTCCTCTGTGGTGACTGCTCTCTGGAAGATGGACGTTCAGGACTGGGCCCTCGTCTGTACGATCTTGTTCTGGATCGTGACCTGGACCTAGATCGTGACCTGGACCTGGAGCGACTCCTTGATCTCCTCCGCCTTCTTTCTCGACTCCGCTCTCTCCTCGAATGGTCCCTCTCAGAGTCTCGGTCCCTGTCTCTTTCTCTGCTGCGAGCTCGGGACGAGCGGCTGGAGGGCGGGCTTCCATCACGTTCTCTGGAGCGGGAGCGCCTTGATGATTCTCGCTTCGACTCCCTCTTAGGTGACCAGGTAGAGGTTGGGGAGTGGAAGCGAGACCTTCTCTGCTTGCCATTCTTCCTCTCTTGGCTTCCTTCTCTCTCTGGGCGGTCACTGCTGCTCTCGTCCTTAGTTTCTTGGCTTTTGGAAACAGGAGGTTCTGCAGGAGCTGGGTCAGTGATCTCCTGCGGCGTTTCCAAAGCTGGATCGTTATCATGCTCGCTGTTAGGTGAACTGCAGTCCATGGGGACCTCTTTAGTATCATCCATGGATGGACTGTCATCCTTGGTTTGATCCACAGAGTTGACATCTACTGGAGGCTCCTCTGATCTGAGTGTTTTCGAATCAGCGCCCTCAGAAGTATTTGATTCTGGGACGGCTACATCGTCCTCTGACTCTGCAGCCGAAGGTGAAGCTGGTTCTGGAGAATTCTCACACGATTCAGCTTTCACTTCCTTTAAAGAGTCTTCATTGTTTAATTCTTCTGACTCTACCTCCATGTTGTCATCCTGCTCAGCCTGCTCATCAGAGTGTGGAGACGGCAGGTTCTCCAGAGGAGCGTTGGGAGACTCAGAGGGAGACGGTGACGGCGAAGTCCTGTTATCAGAGTCCTTTCCTCCCGGAGAAGCGGGACTTGCTGGCTCTTCCATGTTCTCCCTCTGTTTGTCCTCCGAGTCTGAAGCAGGGCTGTAAGGAGCTGAGTCTGAGGGACAAAACGGGTCATTGTCTCCCTCGTCTGGTTTCTGTTCATGTTCATTAGATTGTTCCTGAGATTCATCACTGTCCTGTGTAAAATCTTTGCTCAAAGATTCAGCAGCTCCTTGCTCATCAGCTGAGCTGTCCTGGTCTTCATTTACATTGTCTTCAGCCGGCTCCTGCTCAGTTTTGTCTTCTTCCTCCGCCTCCTTTTCTATGTTGTCATCTTTATTCGCCTCTTCTTCTTCCTCCTCACTTGCTGCCGGGCTGCTAACAACTTCAGGAGATTTCTTTTTCCTTGTTGCTGCTTTCCGTTTGCCACCAGCCTTTCGGTTTGTTACCCGTTTGCCTTTTCTCTTGGCCGGCGCCTGAGCAGCTCTGGCCTGCTTGGCTGGTTGGCCAGTAGACGAGTCAGAATCTGAGGAAGGAGACTTTGGTGGTGACGGATCCGATGCAGGAGCCTCTTCCTGGGATTTACTGTTCCGTCCAGATCTCCTGGCCGCTCGCGTCTCGGGCTCTTTGGTGGGAGCTTTGGAGGTTGAAGCTCGACCGCCTCGCTTCTCTCCTCCTTTAGGACACGTGATTGCGCACACAACACCCTGAAACACTGAGAGAGAAACAGTATCTTTATGTCCCTGAGGAGCTCTGTGTGTGTGCGTGTGTTATGTCGGGCCTCCTGCTGTGAGGTGCATGTGTGAACAACCAGATCAGGAGGATCTAGAAATTCTCTAGAGCTTTTAAGGAGTCTTTTTGTGAATCTGGCTGATCTACTGACATGTTTCCAACAGAATGACTGTGTGACCAGTGAGGGGAGATGATTGCATATTCAACATTCATAGAGAACACATCCCCCTGAGAACAACCGATGTGCAAGTTCATGAAAATCACTTCTCGATAGTCGATGTCTGATCAATATTTTGAAGTGTTTTCTTAGTTTTTTTTTGACTGGTTTAAAACTGAAACTTTTTACTGTGGAAGAGCAGCCATTTTTAATTAACATAAACTTATTGTTCTTTGAATTTCTTTACATCCCTTTATTAAATATTAATAATAATCAGAATAGCAATAAAACCTGTCAGACTCACCAAAATGACCGGGGCTGAACAGTGAAGTGGAGGTGACGGGAGACGAGGGAACTCTGAATGGAAATGGACTGTGGTTCCAACCAGCAGGATGGACACTTTGCCTTGAGAAAACAAAAACAAAAAAACAATATGAAACACAACAACATCTTAGGTCAAAGGTACAAGGCTGTCTGTTGCGTTTACGTTCTTAAGATTGAACCCACGTCAAAAGGCAAGGCAATTTTATTTATATAGCCGCTACAGCAACAAGTCAATTTAAAGAGTTTGAACAAAAGCATCACGACAAATTGGAAAAGCAACATTCAAATAGAAAATTCACAAATTATCTATCTTAAAGGAGCAGTATGCAACTATGACACCTAGCGTTTTTAAATGGGTACTGCAGCCCAAATTCAAAACATGGGAGAGAGCTCTCTCCTCAGAGTCGATGCTCATGCAGGTTGCTATGTCACTGAAACTTCAGTGTTTAGCCAGCTCTGCATCGGCCTTGAAACATTTCTGTGTTCTTCTAACGGCTCTCCATTTTTCAAAAGCATCTCCGATATTGATCCTAGTTTGAGCACGTTTCTCCTCGTGGAGCTTATAAGAAAAAAATGCAGAGGCTTTTTAGGTTGGGTAGAATCAGTTATATCTGAACCAATTCGCTTGCCCGCTTCCATCGCTGCAACACCTGTTGGTCTGCTGCAATAACTGGTCTCATATCTGGTAAACAGAGGGGTGTCCAAAACGGCCGTGAGGGGTTGCTTTAAGACCTTCTCTGGTCCATACAAATACTGACCATTCAGGACCAGAATCGAAACTCAGAAGGAGAACATACTGTCTGCTGCGTTATTGTCAGAGAAGCCAGCACTTCAACACAGCATGTTTCCTTAATGTCTGATGATACAGTAAGGTCAGTTTATCATTTAATTCAGTAGATATCTTACAGATTGCTCCTTTAGAATCCTTAAAACAAAAGATAGGACACCAAAAGTTAATGGTAAAAGTTGTTTTATGTGTGTTGTTGTTCAAGACTAAATCAGTTTGATTTCTTAGCCAGTTTAAAGACCCATATATACTGCATTTATTTACTAGTAGTAGAGAAATGTGTCTTTTCTGTTTCCACTTATATGAGGCTGGACGTAAAGGAGAACGGTTCAGGACAGAAACAAACTAGGAGACATTTGTAGTCAGTTCGGCTTTCTTACCTTGAGACTCCGTTAGCAGGGATGGGAGCAGCAGGTGAAAACCACGGACAATGTTGCGTCTGGGGTCTGCACTGTTTGAAGATGCTGTCATACGGGACGTCCTCTGCCACCCAAACCGGCTCTGCACTGCAGGAGGAGGAACACAAGAGTTACTGATGATGTCCCTTACAAATGTTAAGACTTACCAACTAAAACCCTTTCAAACTAAAAGCCAAAAATGTATAACTGTAAATCGTTGACAGTGGGAAAACACTTCTTTAAGCTAGCCAACTGTTATAACCTCTGAATCCTCTGGTAACATTGATCCATAATAATTCATCAAATAGGGAAGCGTGTCTTACATGTCCTGAGTCGATGTCGTCGTCAGTGAGACACATGGAGAGGGCGACCAAGCACAGCACTCTGTTCCTCTCACCTGGAAAGAAAACATCAAACACGGATGAGAATATGAAACAATGAACTGATTGTAAGACCAAACGCATAAAAAGGTTTATGAGAAAAAGCGATGGGAACAATTCAAACACCTTTTTTCTGCTCAGTGAGGACGGGTCTTCATCGTTACCTGGAAAAGAAAGTCACAGGCTGTAAACCGCGTTGGCAGAGCGATTAACTTGTGAATATCTCTGAAAGAAGAGCAAGTTTTTTTCTTACATTTTCTCACAAGTCCTTTTGTTTTGGTGTCTGCCGTCCTCTCCACCTTTTGCCGTCTTAATCGTCTTGCAGGCTTACTTCTGAAAACAAACCTCGATTAGAAAACCAAAGTTACACCCAAAATGATTTCCTCAATAATCATACAAAGAACTTATTCCAAGCGTCCTTTAGTTTACAAGAAGCATAGTCTCAGAGTCAGCACAAAGGAGAACAACAGAGAACATGACTGCGACTGTACTGCGACTGATTTTGTGGCTTATTTCTTGTCATTTAGGTCAGATATGGCCCTCTAAGGGAACACTAGGCACGGCAATCCGTACCGTGCCTAAGCAAGCTTCACCCTCAAAGTCCAGTTCGTTTGACTAGTGTGAATGCTCCAATCCGTGCTCAAGCACGGTACACTTCCTTGGACCTGGCACGCTTTGAAGCGTGTACAGTTACAGTACAGTTCATGCACAAAGACAGTCTTCCATTATTGAGAAATCCTGGAGTGTTCTGGCACTATCTGACTAAAATGACTTAAAATAAGCCACAAAGTAGCCGTCATGTTCTCTGTGTTGTTCTACGATGAGTGGACGCGGACCGTGTGTCCCTATTTTTTCTTTATTTTTTGAGTCTGCTTGTCTCGTAAACAAAGAAAGCTTTATGATCACGTAAAGCCGTTCAAAAAAGGTAACCATGCTCTGGCCCGGTTAGTCCTGGAGCAGTGTGAGTGCAGGCAAGCGGGGGAATGGGGAGTTAACTTTGCCTAGTGTGAGTGCGCCCTAAAACTCCTGGATTTCTCGATTGTGCACTGGGGCATCATGTCCACATTGTGTACCCGTGTTTGTGCATGAGTAACCGTTCCGTGCAGAAGCCCCCCTCTTGCAACCGTGCCAGGGTACGGAGCACTCACACTAGTCAGACAAACTGGACTTTGGGGGGCCTAGTGTCAGTGCGCCCTTAAATTGGACTTCTGGTTGGGGGGCAGCATCTCTGAAAGTGGGTAATGAGTTTCCAATATTTAAGGCCACGTTTCCTCTGATATAAAAGTTAGCTAGTTTTAATGTTTGGTGTCTGACTCCATACTGCTGTGATACCAAGAGACAAAACTGAACACATACACTGTTTTGTTACAGAAACAGGCCTGGATATATTCAAACGGTCTGGTACTTACTTGAGACAGTCTTTCTGAAGGGGGTTTCTACAGCAGCAACTCTCAGCTTCAGGCTGAGTCGCTCGCTTCTTCACAGGAACCTTTTACGACAAAGACAGAAGGACATTAAACTTTGCTGCAAAAATTTGCATAATATGCCATAAAAAAAGATGTCAGGCTTTCAGTGTGTGACAAAAGCTCGAGCTGTAGGCCGAGGGCAGACTGTGTAGCAGTTGTATTTCCTCAAGACAACATAACACAATACCCAAAGTGACAGAACTTCTTTACGTAAAGCTAAAATTGCATAACATGGAATGCAATTTGCGAGGTATCCAGTTGTTAATATCTTTAAAGCAATTGACTCGCAGCATGCAAACAAATGCATTCACAGACAGGGAACATCCAGCTCACACAGCTTTACATTTCACTCTCCTCGAGGTTACAGAGTTGAATTAAAAGCAGGACGGTTGCAGATTCAAACAGACGAACCTGCACACAGCTGAGATTCCCGTCCCATCTGTAAACATTAGTAAAAGGTCTTCTGTCCACCGGGCAGGAGGGAGCCATCTGCAACTAAAAAGAGAACACAAAACATCTAAATAAACACGTGCAAAATGAGCACATTAAAATAACACAAAAGGTCTAAATGCCCTGAATGCTGTTGCTATGCTAGGATACAACTGTTTTGATTGGCAGAGGGTCTTAGATCAATGAGCTAAAAAGTGGAACGCAATTTTGAGTGTCAGTCTCTGTAAATTCTGTATTTAAACATTTTCACAACTCCTTTTTTAATAACATCCGATGGGAACAAACTGCTCATTTGCATACGTAAAAGCCCATGCTGCCAGTTCACCTGTCTAAAGAAAACTATCACAGGAGTGGAGGAGCTCATTTTATAGACACAGTCCTGAACCATATATCACTCCCATAAGTGAGAACTTCTAAACCTAACACAGCAGAATGGAGCATCACCTCTGCCCATGTGAGGAGGCATCTGAGGCAGAAGACGTGGCAGCAGCTGTCGGGCATGGCGAGCTCGCCTCCAGCCAGGACGCCCAGGCAGATAGGACACCGCTCTGCCTCCTCAGGGTCTGTCCCATCAGGCGGGCCCTGGCCACCTAAACCCACAGGACAGAGAAATCCCCCGTTAAAGTGTTTAAGTGTCAGCGTGACTCGATGCTTCATTTAGACAAAGGATTAAAGGTGCGTGCGTGTGTGTGCAAAGTCTCACCACTTCCTGCTCCAGTCATGTCCCCCCGGCCTGTCCTGCTCACCACTACAACACAGAGAAGAGATGATCAGGAGGATTCATTTGTTTTGGATGAAAACTAGAAGAAAAATAAGGATAAGGATATATTGTTTTGTATTCTGTTAAGCCCATAAGCTAAAATTAACTACTTTACCGAGGGAACCATCAGACACTTGTTCATTTAAAGAATCTAAAATGTAATGTGGAAAGTCGTAATTCTGACTAGGAAAACTCGGAGCAACTTCAGTAGTCGGAGTTCAAATCCATCATGGCTGCCACGTGCATCAACAGTAACGTTTAAGCTGTAACTATTGGGTTAAGAAGCAGCTCAATCCTCTTTATGTGTAATTAAATCAATCACACTGAAAGTATCGTGCGAGTATCTGTGGACATGTTGTCATGTTATTTTCATGCACACTTTCTATCACAGTGTGTTGTTATCGTCAGGTATCAGCAAACAAAACAAAGGTACTCCAGGGGGGTATTCCATCAATGTAGCTAAAGAAAGCCAGGCTCACCTGAAAAAGTCAGACTGAAACTAACACCATCTCCTAATTAAGACTCAAGTTGTTCCATGAACACAATCCAGCCTTAATTAGTCAGGGCTGATTCAAGAAGACAGGCTTGCATAGTCTCGCTTTGTCTTTTGTCGCTTTTATCTTTGATTGAAACTTCTTTGTCTGAACGTTCGTATTACAGACAGACAGACAGACAGACAGACACTTAATTTAATTATTTAAATACTTAATTCATCCTGAGGGAAATTGAAGCATCCAGTAGCAGTTTATAAGACCTAACAACACCTGCTGCCCCCCCTCCTGTATGTATAGAGCCCATTTACCTGCACAAACATTAAAAAGAAACCCCTACAGAGATCAAAATCTAAGTATTGCCTACAATAAAAAAATAGACATACACCATTCAAAAGCAAATGAACACTTAAAGGAATAAAAACCTTTATACAATTTAAATCACAGATTATATGAGACCTGTCCAATATAGAGCAGACCTCTGTTACAGCTGCACAGAAGCATTTCTATGGAAATGTACAGCAGTGTCTGAATGGAGGTGGTGCACATTCACATTGAGTCTGTGCAGACTTTAAGGTTTAAGTGTTGTAATATATTATCCAACAAGAAGTGTCCAACAAGAGGCTGTCTCTTTAAAACAGATAAGTGAAAAGGCTATACATCCAGGAGTGTGCTTCCCCCTCTGCAGAGTGCTGTGTGACTATATGGTGTGTAGTCTCCATAATATCAGAAGTTTAAAATAGTGTTTCAGGCCAACAGGAAACAGACAACACATGACAAAGTATTCAGGTTGTTAATAAGCCCTACTAATGTGTGTGTTTGTGTAACATTAAATGTTAAACTCCACAGTGGTCAGGAATGAAATGTCAATTTTACTGTCATAATATTTCTTAAAATAATAAATTAAAGGAGATGCCATGGAGGCAGGAAGAATAGTGGCTTTCTTTCTTTCATTCTCTGTGTATTAAATTATCTCACTCAATTTCCATTTCAGTACTGTAGGCCTACGTCAGGCTTTATTGGCATCTCTCTCTCTGTTGGTCTGTCTGCCTGTCTCTCTTGTTTCACCAGCCAATCAGAGACAGAGTAGGGCGGGTCCTTGTAGGATGTGAATTATTTATTAGGCTTTTTATAAAATCATGTTCGTTTTACCTTTTTTAATAGTTCCTCACGTGTAGTTGCATTAGATGTGTGACTTTTGCGATATAATGAAGGGTTTTATTCATGACTGATTTAGAACAAAGCTGAGACTTCAGTTTAATGATCTTTTTTTATTATTATAACATGACATGAGTGACGTGAGCGCGGACAATTTACCTGACGGAACGATCTTTATGAGTCTGTTTCTACCCGTCGGACATTCTTTGACACACAGCTAAACTAAGTTCGACAGTTAGCCTGGTCCGGAGCAGACTTGTTCACCAGCATAAGTTACCATGGTAACTCAGCGAGGATTCATATAAACTACGTTGATGGAACGAAACTCCCACTTAAATGAGCCAGACTTATTGAAATAAGCGAGGATTCTGCTGAATCCTGCTTCATGGAATGACCCCCTGGAGGCGTCCATGGTGTTTGTCCGACTCCTTGCCGACTTTAGGATGTCGATGATTTAAACTCGACTGCTTGAACTACTGACTACCAGATTTGACTCATAGATGGTTCTTCTTTAATGCAAAAAGTCAAGTGTACTTTGTCTCTTTCTGTGTCTCTGTCTGTAACTTTGTGTTTTTGCTGCTGACTGTCTTGGCCATGGTCTCCCTTGAAAAAGAGGTTCCAAATCTCAATGGGAGTTCAGAGGTAAAAGGAAAGCGCCATGAGTAGGACTGCACGTCACAATACGAGTAAAATATTTGATGTACGGTAACATGTTGATTATGTGCTCATATTTATACACACACTTGTACATATTATTTTTATTGCACCTATATTAACATTGGGGTTTTTATTTTAATTTGAAAACATTACCAGTTTTTTTGCACACTGATTATGTTAAACATATTTCTTTGTACATTTTAGTCTTTTAAAAAAAACAGATTTTAGTATTTCTTATGTATTGTTATTAGGGGCCTGTTACGACCTTATTAAGATTCAATCTAGGGGAGCAGGACAGTGCCTACATGTTCTTTGTCCAGTGTTTTTAATGTCCCAAGTGTGTTTGCAGCTGCTGTTACAGTGGAACTTCCTGCTAAAGATGAATAAAGAATCTATCTATCCATCTTCAATGTGGCCGTAATATGAAGTATGACCTAATAAAATGAATGAAAGAGTGCCCTGAAGTTGTACCTTAAAGTATCAATGTCTGTCTTTTCTTCATGTCTTACACAACAACTGTGTTTCCAACATGTTTCCTCTGAATCCAAAATAAATCCAAAAAGCAGAGATTTTGTTTCACCCTTCATTTGCAGCGTTTAATCTGACTGCATCAATATGAAAGCAGGGTCATTATACTCAGGCCTCCATCAAATTCCTATTTAATGCAACAAATTCAGACTACTGCCATGTGTGTTTATCATGAATGTTCTTATTGCGATAACCATGAAAAAGCGATGAATTGGGCAGCCATAAATCCGAGCATAGCCGATTATAATTTTAGTTGAGTAAAGTTTCCGTTTGTGAAATCACTCCTCTGTACACAGTGGAGACGATGCAATGGCTGCTACACACACCACGCGCACATATGGTTTGATTGAATGAGCTCAGTCTGAAATCAATCAATGACAGATGTAGCACAGTTGTGACCCTCGACATCCTCATTATGAGCTCAATTCGTAATGCACTACAAAGGCGCAAAAACTGTGATAACCTATTGAATTCAGACATTCATTAGTTTGGATTTCACTGTTATGTTGATGGTTCTGTCATTTAATAGTCGTACAATTGTTGAACAGTATTATTCAGACTACTTATTACATTTGTCCCCAGGGGCGCAGACGGCCTAGCAGTTAGGTCGCACGCAATGTACAGAGGCTTTAATCCTCCGAGTGGGCGGCCGGAGTTTAAGTCCGACCAGCGGCGCCTTGCCTGCATGACATTCCCTGCACACGCTCTCTCCCTGACTCTCAACTCTAGCCACTCTCCTATCCAAATAAATAAATACATCTTCTAAAAAGTCCCCATAAGAATGACTTAATTCTTTAACATTTATTGAGCTTAAGTTGCATCAAAAGTAAAAAATCACTCTGCTGGTCCCCCTTAAATATTTCAGTTTTGTATGTAAAAAAAAAAAAAAAGACTTTACAACCATGTGACCCTATATTGATTATTTGGCTCTTCATATTCAGGGAACCCTTTAACCCTGTGGCCTCCCCTGCAGTCTACACAGAGGTTGGAGTGATTTGTCAGTCCATAGTACATGTAGAGCTCT
Organism: Tautogolabrus adspersus; assembly: GCA_020745685.1. Lineage (NCBI taxonomy): Eukaryota > Metazoa > Chordata > Actinopteri > Labriformes > Labridae > Tautogolabrus > Tautogolabrus adspersus. The sequence goes on along the minus strand of CM036555.1, from coordinate 6,096,817 downwards.
TACTCCATGGTCCAAGTCCAAAAGTCTAAAAAAGATTTGCAACAGTAAGAGATTTTAACATCGTCAAAATATCCCTGTATCTACTGTATAACAAAACGTTTATAATTATTGTGATTATGGTTATTATCACTAACAATGTTCCTTAAAGCATGAAAGCATAAGGCCCCGTGTCCACCCAGAGTTTTTTCCGGGCAGTAAAGCGCTGGCTGTGCGCTGGGGATCGCCTGCATGAAGCGTTTGTGTGCAAAGAAGAAAAGCGCTGCACGTTCGTCCTGTCTCTATGACAACAGTCTGTTAACAATGGCCGCTGTATGACAGACACGGCTCTGTTACTTTATAGTGTATGTTTATATTTCATGATCAGACATGGAGCAAAGAGGATGTGGCTACAAGACACGATCCCAAGGCAGCAAAACTACGGTGAAATATATTTGGAAAAGAGCGCCGGTGACCTCAACAGACACTTTTTCTCCAGACGGCCGCCTGCTGCTCCGAACGCTCTCTCCTCATTGAAAACAATGGAAAACAGACGCTGGCGCTTAGAAAAAAACGTCAGGTGGACACTTGGCCTAAGTGTGCCTTTGGTTGGACAACTGCTTTATCATAATATCGTAATGTATCATACCTGTATGTATTGAGATTAAATATGCAGAGATTAATGTTACTGCCACGCTCAACAGGCTGAGGATAAAGGCGGGGTTGGTAATTTTCGAAAACTAGCATGATTTTGAAAGGAGCATTCCTTCGGTGCTCCGGTCAACACCCACCCCCCTCTGTGCTCCCTCAAAAGCCACGCCCCTCACTTGCATGCACGAGCGCCGTTGCTCCAGAAGCGGACGTCAGCTCATCGCATTGTGTTGAAAACTGACAATCTAAACTTGTCATCTGTGACGCGCTTTGAGTGTGGGCTGGTGCACACAAGGGGTAGACAACGAGCAGGGAGACAGAGAGGCGTGATTGGTTCATCACATTGGTTCCTCGTGGCAGACACTGGTCAAAGTTTTTACAGGCTGACAACTGCTACAGATGACAGATTTTCTTCGTTCCTTTTTCAGAGCACGTGAGGTATTAATTTCTGTCAGGACCTAAAGACAATTTCAACCAAAGTCTTAAAAAGTGACGTGGGGGGGGCATGTTGCAAACACAGATATTGTATAAAACATAAAGAACAGCAGATAGACATATAGACTGAGTTATAACATATACTGTATGCAGTAGGGCTGGGCGATGACCTCAAATCAATATCACGATTAATTGAACATTTTACCCTGATTACGATTAATGAACGATTTTTGTTTTTTGCCCGCATAGTTCACTGACGTGGTCTCTACTGTTAATATGCTCAACTATTAAAGCTAGGATAGTTTTTCTAATGAAGTGATGAGAGCATATCTGATGAACTATTTTGTGCTTATTCATTGAATATTTCAAACTGAAATCAAAGCATCGCTTGAAATGAAAACGACACAGTTTAGTTTTAATGTAGAAATGAACTTCGCTAAAATAGTAGGAAATAAATCACTTTTAATAACAGCTTTTCCGCAGTGTTTACATTTGACTTCTTTTTCCCCAAAGAAAAAATGTGTCCAAACGTCGGACATTGCTTCCATGTCGCGGATTGATGTCGTCAGGCGACTCTGCCCTGAAAATAATCGACATGGGCAAGATGATGTCGGTTAGAGGTTCTGAATGTCGGTTTCGATTAATTGCCCAGCCCTAATATGCAGTCTTTATCGCACATCTTCAGTTGTTGCAGTCCTCAATTCAAATTTTGCGCACTTTTTTGTTAAGTTAATGTTACAAGTGAAAGTGAAAAAAGAATCTCATGAGTCACTTAGATCAGCCACCGTGATATGAAACAGGATGTATGTGAAGTCTAAGTACTCAATTCTCTCCTGTTGGTCAATGGTTAATTGACAGAAATCAGTTCTTGTATATTGTTTTTCACTTTCAGGGTCTTTGTGGACAGATTTCACTCCCGCAGGCCATTAGACCTCTCTGATAGTGAGCAGGAAGCCGGAGATTTAAAACCTCTGAAAGCACAACCAGGTTTGGATTTGAACATTGTCATTATGACGAACTTATATTGTATGAAATGTTTTTCTTTTTTAAAAAGGCGAAGATCAGAACTTTGGTGGTGCTAGTAAAGTCTTAACTTTCATTTCTAAACACTCTTAATAAGCCAAATAAAAAGTACAGGCCAATTGTTTCTAAGCTTGAGGTTCAATAGCTGATTATTTGTAAACCTGCAAGCTTTCACAACCCGTTAGCTTTCCGTCAGGGTACACCAGGATGCTAAGTTACATAAAACCGTGTCCCCGGTGTAACTAAACAGCAGATGAGTTGGCATGCAGGCACTTGTGAGAGCTTGCTGCTGTTTTGAGCCAACACGGCCCGCTTCCCGGAGACACAAATTTAGCAGCACTTGATCAACCGGTGCCAACACGACGACAACAACACGGTTGTTGCTGGTTAGCAAGGTAGCTAGTGCTAGCTCAAAACATAGCTACCTGAGAGTTAGCTGTGTGTTGTTAGCACTGCAGCATACTTTGCTAAATGGTGTCTAATATTAGCCATGATGATTGTACTGAAGGTCACAAGTTAGCTAGCTGGCTAGCATCAAGCTGAAAGCTAACTAGCCGATTTGAATAACAGCACCTGCTTACGTCGCTTTTAGCCTGCTAGCAGTTAGCACTAGTTAGCTAGTTGTTGTTGTTGTAACTCACCTTTAAGTGCTGCTGCAGCTGGTCTGCACCGAGTAAACTGTTTTAAGCGTCCAAATTCCCGCTATAAAATGCTGACGAATCGTTCAGTCCGGGAATTGTTTTTGGCTAAAAACGGAGCGAAGCTTTCAGAAAGTCCCAGCCACATGTCTCGCAGTCTGGCTGAGAGTTGGTGCAGCTGGCGCCCCCTGCTGGAACCGCCGAGCATTACAGGGCAGGGTGACTTAATCCGTCTAAAAGCATTTACATTAAAACAAATAACAGCAACAGGTGAAAAAGTAACAAAATACTGGATTCAACGTACACTTTGTTAACATGCTGAGGTGCTTTGAAATAATCCACTGCTTTCAGGGTTTCACCGTTTTAGTTGTGAAGCTGTTTTTTTATTGTTTATTTCATAGCTTCGACCCCCTTTCATCATGTTTGTCTATTTTTAATTGAATTCCTTTTTTTCTTTCTCTATAGATGTATCTTATCTTATTGTATAGCTTATATCAACTTGTATTGTTTTAATCTATTCTTATTGTTTTGATTCATTTTAATTGCTTATTTATTGTCTTATATCCTTATTGGTTTATGTAGCTCCTGTGTTGCCTGGGTTGTTAGGATGTTTGGGTTACTGTTGGTTTGGGTTCTTTTACTGTTTGGGTTTGGGCAGACATTTTCAACTGGGGGGGGGGGGGGACTGGAATTTTTATGTGAATGTAAATAGTTCTTTTTCTTTGTCTCTAGACTTTAAAGTAACCCAAAATACAATGTCTCTGACATATCTTGAATATTTCATATCTATAAGTGTTTAGACAAAGAGCACTGAACACTGCTGACTGCTGAAGAGATCGTCCAAAGTATTAACAGTCTCTATCACAGGTGTCCACATGTAGGTTAGGTCTGTCCATGTCAAGTGAAAACAATCACTTATAACCAGTGGTCATAAAGAGGAACTGCAACAATAGATTATATACACTTGTGGCTAACCCACATTTTTTTAAACAAAAGGGTATTTGGGGTATTTTAATGTTAGGAATAGGAGTATGGGTTTAAAAAATAGCTGCTATCGGATATAGTAGGCAGCTGCATTAAATAGAAGGTATTTATCGGCTATACTGAGAACAAATCAAAGCAGTTATCACCAAGTAAGCTGTTTGATTTCTCTCAACAAATATTGCAAACTACAGATTATTTAACTTCAAACTGTTTAAAGTACAACAAGGTACAAAAATAACTAAAAATGTTAGTTTTCTGCTTCTGCCTGATGTTTAAACTATGCCTTGTGTGTGTTTGTGCGTGTGTGCGTGTGTATGTGTGTGTGTGTGTGCGCGCGTGTGTGTTTAGGTGTGTTGAAGTTTGCAGGTTTTTGTTAGAGCTTGATAGTCGAAAAGTATCATTTTGCCTCTTCACTACCCTCTAGTGGCCAAAGTCAGAAACTGCATCGTCGCACTCGTGGTTAACACATTCAAAATATAAATACATCGGGATAAATTGCACGGGATGGAAACCCTAAAAAAGAGAAGAGAAACTTTTACATTTTTGCCCTATCTGCAGGATTAGATCCAAGATGGCGCCGCGGACGGTTGCCACGGTTCTGCGCTCTCTCGTAGTTGTTGCATTTTTTTTATTTTTGTAGCTTTTTGCTCCCCTTCTCTGGTCACTTACACCAGAGAAGAACTATTACCTTGTACATATTAGTCTTTAATTATTTGTTTATTTTTTTTAGCTTATTGTTGATATTTAATGTTTTACCTTTGTACAAAGAGAGCACAGTCTACCGAAGTTAAATTCCTTGTGTGTTAAACATACCTGGCCAATAAATCTGATTCTGATTCTGATTCTGATTTGTAGTTTTCTTTTTGTGTGCACTTCACCAATTTATAAAACTGGATAAACAGTTAGCACAGTTCGCTCTAAGCTCACTGTATATCCAGTTGTATCATCCTCTAAGCCTCAGAGTGTTGGATAAACTGTCACCTCATGTGGCTGTTCAATGAAAACCTGAATTTCAAAAGTTCCCAGACAATTTCATGAAGTTATCGATTTAATCTAAACAAACACATTTGGCACATGCACTGACATGTATGTTCATAACTTTGACCAAACGGTCGGGGAAACCCTGTATTCATGACTCATCTCAGAGTGTGTGCTGAATAAAAGAAGTGTGAAAAGACTTAATATTCAGCTCTCAGTTTTCATGGTTGGTAGTCAGGACTTCAAACAGCCCTCTTGTCTGATGGAACCTAATAAGCTCCATTTGCTGCCTTACTTTATCCTTTTGTTCTGTTTAACCACTGGACATGTCTCCCTTGGCGCGTTTCTTTCAACATAATTGAATTCTTAATGACTTTACAGAGCGCTCCACTTCCCACAGCTAACCGAAACACACAGAGAACGGACTATGTTCACCAAAACAGTGTATACAGTGTCACTTCTTGTTAGTGTTTACAGTGAGATCCTTATGTTAGTTTGTGTTTGATCACTGCTGAGTATTTTTTTGTCTTTATTGGAGAGACAGGATATTAATAGAGTCAGAAATCAGGGAGAGAGAGAGTGGGGATTGATATGCGTTGAAGGAGCCACAGGTCGGATTTGAACCCAGGATGCCCGATGCGAGGACTACAGCCTCTGAACATGGGACTCTCACTAACCATTAGGCCACCGGCGCCCCAGTGCTGAATATTTTTGTGCCTGTAATCGAATCAAAAGTATTTAAATGTTCAAACCTGGGCTCTAAAATCACTTCAAGACCCACAAATAATGTATTTGATTTAGACATGTGGTTTTCATTTGACAACCTTTTGATATTCTGGCTTGGGAAAGCATGTGTTACTACTAAAGTTAATTCTATTCAGTCGTCACACTGAGTCATCATGTAAGACCTTAAATCAACATGCACATCGGTATGACTCGGAAACAGGCGCTGCTTGTAGGCAAGGCAGGCAACTGATCCGGGCCCCCAGGCCAGTAGGGTGTTGATATGTGTGTGTTTTGTGATGAGCGGTGTGGCACTGATGCTCTTTTACAAAACTGAAACTCAAATAAAATTATTTGATATTCAGCCATCATTGTTTTTATTATATCTTGTCCCTATACAAATACACATGAGATTACGTCGTTTGTTGATGTAATTTCATATTTAGTGATATTTGGCGTGAATATGAAAATAAACTGAACGTTTCTGCTTCTTTTGCGCTGACGATTGTAAATGTGAAATGGACTTCCAGACTGAACTGATTAGTGAATAACTGAGCTTTTTCCAGAAACGTCATGTGGCCTTTCCAATGTTATTTCTTCATCCTTGGCTGAATTTCAACCGTCTGTCCACTACTTCAGCTGATGATTAAACTATTTTAGGCTATTTTGCAACAGTTTGCAACACGTAAATGACTTGGGGGCAGACACATCTGGCTGTAGTCGTTCTCCCTCCTATGTTTGTGGAGGATCTTGACAAATATTTGCTGTTTGAAAGTTTTATTTGTGAATAAGCTGTTTGGCATTGGCAGAGAAGATTTGGCAAGTTTTGTCATGGGCGCAACCGACATACTCAGCTCTGCTGCTCATCCCACAAATGAGCAGCAGAGAAGCAGCAAGGGAAATAAACAGGCTTTCCAGCGGTATGAGATGTATTGCCAAGAAGAAGCATTGTTACAACAAAGAAATAATCTATAACAAATGATCAAACACAAATGTCCTTACTTTGTGTGCGATTTTCATAAAAAAATAAAACATTGCATTTATTCATTACTTATCTCGGACTGTTGCAACCAACTGTCTGTTTCTGTTTTTAAACTCTTTAAAATTTCACTTCAGGTTTTTAACAAACTTTTCAATACATATCTTAAGTCCGGTACAAGTGTCAGTAAAATTGAAATTTGCCATTTCATCCACTTAATCAGAAATATTAACTTGCTAGGAAGACTTCCCTGCTCGATTAGTAATTTTCACATTCTGGTGATCACAACATATTGTCCAGGAGTAACATGACGCTAGAATAAAGAAATATATAGGCCTATAAGTATATCTTCTTTTCTTCTCACAATGTTTCCTTTTAGCCCCAGGCAGCAGGATACATTGTTCAACTCAAGGTTTGGAAATGAATTCTCATTGGCTCCTTCATACGATGTAAATACGAAGTTTGATCCAAAGGAAACTGGACTGGTTGAAGATCCTGAAGACGTTTCACCTCTCCTCCTAAAGGCTTCCTTGGTTTTAAACTATCTGGTGGAAGGAGCAAGAAATGTAAGCCTCTGTGGATCATTAGCGTGCTAATAGTGGTTAAGGATGACTCACATCAGAGCTGTTTCGCCTGGAGTCGTTACCACCCCCGTCGTTAGAGTCACATGCTCCAAGGTGGGACCGGGGCCTCAGTTTTTTAGGGAGAGAATTCAAAACAGCATTGTAGGTAGGTGAGAGATGGTGTCTCAGGCCACCACCTCGGTTAAGGGATAGTTTTTCCACCTTATCATAGATGGCCTCTTTAACACCACTTTCAAACCAAGCGTCTTACCTGGCCAGGACATGCACCCTCAAAGGAGTGTCCTTTGTCCTTCAGTTGAAAATGGACCGCAGAATCCTGTCCTGAAGATCCGGCTCCCCTATGCTTTGCCATGCGTTTGTGTGGTATGTTGTGAATATATGTACAGACTTCATACGATTATGGATTGGAGAGTGGGAGAAAATGGTGAGGAAAAAAAAGAAACAAGCGTAAAAACCAAAGCAAAATGTTCAGTGTTTTATTTAAAAACTATAAACAGTCACCAAAGTAAATAAAGCCAATCTCTAACAGACTGTTAGGTCTATGTATAGTCACACATCCTACTGACACCGCAGAAATGAGGATGGTTGGGTTGCCCCGGTCAGATGCTAATACGACAGGCAGTCATAAATGTTACACAACACACGGTAGAGAGGACAGTCTGAGGACGTGAGCCGGAATGTGGCATGGTATTAAGAATGAAAAAATAGTACAATAAAACTCCACACTATATTAAGATAGAAAAAAGTAGTGAAGAAAATATCATACCTGCACGTAAAGCAAAGAACACAGGAGAAAACCTGTATAAAAACTCCATGTATTTAAACCAATTTACAAATACAAAAAAATCTTGGTACGCGCGCACTGTGCCCGTACAATGACAAAACGCTTACAGTGGATATATGTTACTTGTGTGTGTGTGTGCGTGTTGAGGGGAGGGTGTGTGAGGGAAGAGGGGGGGAAGAGAATACCTTCAATATTTTTTTTTCTTCTACAAAATGACATGAGATATATTATTCCATACTCTTTCAGCCAGCAAAATGAGTTCTACAAGGTATTATAATACAAAAAATGTCACAGTTCCACAAAAAACTGTTTTCCCCCTCCCTAAGCTTTACAGCATCAGTACCTTTGCAGAAGTATTTACAGGTTTTTAAGTACATTCATCCACTGCTGAGTATAGAATCACATTAGATACAAGTGACCAGGGATCATAAAAAAAAGCAAAGAAACAAAAAACAAACTATTTTATTCAATCCTACCAAAGTAATGCTTCTATTACTCCACAGAGCAAGTTCTCCAGTGGCTGCATCGGCATGAAAGAGGATCTTCTTTATATATATTCACAACATATTTACAAGATTCTTTTTCATTAATTGTAATGGTATTCATTTCAATAATAAATAAGTGAAAATATATTGACTCAAGTAAGAAAACCAAGCTACCAAGTTTCTAAAGAAAAAAAAAAAACATTTCTCTGCGTGCGCCAGTTGCCAGCCGAGTCTGCCTCCACCCAACCCTGTGGGACACCTACCTAAGCCCCGCCCCCCTCCTCCTCGCCCACCTGTACTCTTCAGTCGACCGCCACTCGCTCCAACGCACACACCAGCTCACGGGACGAAACAAAAACAACACAAAAAAAAAACTTGAACAAAATGTGCTCGTGTTTGGGGTTTCATCGGTGGAGTCCCTCAGGGAAGCAGTCTCAAAGAGCTCCCCCTGGTGGGCAGCTGGTGGAAGACCCCGTGGCAGTTTTTTTTTTTCCCTCTGTGTGTGTGTGTGTGTGTGTGTGTGGATGGAGGAGGGCGTGGGTTTTGAACACAGGTTGGTGAGGGAGGAGGAGAGAGATGTGAGGGGGTTGAATGTGCCAGGCTCAGCAGAAAGGAGGGTCTCTGGTCTTCTTCCCGCCCTCTGCTCTCCCCCTCTGCAGACCTGCTACGGCTCACTGGTGGCTTCCTCCTCTCGTCTCAGGAGAGGGATAAGCGAGACCGGGTGAGGGGATTGTAGAGGTTGTCCTTTTGGCGTTAAGCCTGGAGCGAGCGCGTCAGTTCATAAAGGCATTTGGCGAGCGTGGTGGAAACCTCCATGTTACTTAGCGCCAGCACAGAGAGGTGCGTCTCATGCCTCTTTACCAACCTGAGGGACGAGGGGAGACAAAAGGGAAATGTAAGTTAAAGATACAGACAAGAAACAAATCTTTCAAAACCAGAAAGTGCACTCAACCCCTCCTGGCAGCTCGTAGGACACTTACATGCGACCACAGTCCGAGTGCTTGGCGATGTTCTTTAACGTTAAGGCAGCAGTTAGTCGTATGTGTTTGGTCACTGGTCCCTCTTTCTCATCCTACGAGAGAAAAACAGACAATCAATACATGGAGTCAATTCCAAAGAAGATCGAGGTTCAGTAGGAGAGGCAGATGAAGAATAAAGCTGGACGTATAGACAGGTGCAGCTAATTCTACTTTGTTTCTAGAGTAGTTGCAGACTCATGGCAACATAAGCGTTATCACCTTTCTCTGCAATGATCGTTTATCCCCTACATACAGTATTCTTCACAGTCAAGGCCGTCCATAAGGGGGGGATAAAGGGGAAAGCTTTCTGGGGCCCAGTCTCGTGAGGAGGGCAAAAACAACATGGTCCATTCTAATTTAAAGCCACAATGACCACATTTCATTTGACACATAAATACCTCAAAACACACTTTATTGATTGTTGCTTCAGTAAGTTGTCGCCTGTTTCAAAATGTAAACCCCCTCTTCTTAAAATGATACAAGACTTTTTTGGTAATGTAATGTAGGCCCAGTGAACTTAACTGTTATTTCGTAATTAGTAAAGCCATTCCAGGACCCGCTCAAAGTTAGCATGCCAGAAAAGTCGAAGAAAAGGAGGGAGCTGGCTCGGGGGCATTTGACCCCAACGAGAACAAACTTGTTTCAGTCTGCTGGGAGCCAGGCAAAGGGAGCTAATGTTAGCCAGGAGGCTAGCGCTAACAGCACTGATTGAATGTGCATACGTTGATTTAAATCATATCCTGGGAGGGCCGATACACTGGGCCTTTCAGGGACCCCCGCCATTTCTGCGGGCCCGTTCACAGTAGCATGCCCACTGCATACAAAATAATTCGCTTTTAACTATGCAGAAAATGATCTACAGGATCACTTTTTTTAAATGTTTTTATGCAGATTTCCACTTTTTAAAAACCTGGAAAGAACCAAATGCACATTTCCAGTCTTTGTTATGACCTGTGTGTGAACTATAAAGTAAGGGTGGGATTTAAAGGCTCAAGAGCTGCTTATGTCCACCTCTGCTATAAGTCATACTAACTTGTGTTTAGAAGTCTCTATGTGTGTCTTCAATAAGTGTTGGGGAGAGATGTGATGATACTCACAGTGAAGTCCCTGAAGACCAGGTTTCGAGAGCCTCTACGTAGGGCCATGAGAGCTGCGCTCGGATGATTCACGATTGCTTTTGGTGCTCGCGGTGCCGGGGAACTGCCTGCTGCTGGAGGAGACCTACCACGACGAGCAGACACACAGCATGTCAATGTTATTAGTCAAATACTATTCATTACTTTAATCTACGTTTTATTGATTGATGATCCTTCAAAAGGTTCAGACTCAAACAAAGCGGGTATACATTGTAACTTTAGGCATCAATAATGGGAAAAGAAAGTTGAAGAGAAATGTGATCTTACTGGGAAGAAGTCTGATTGGGACTCTGCGCCTGCTGCTCCTCCAGTTTGAGTCCAGCCAGCAGAGCCTCTCGAGAACAGTGTTTATCCTGGAAGAGAAAGGACAAACACCACTTACATTCATCTTGTTCTGTAGTTTTTCCAGGAGTTATAACTTTCTGTTTATGTTTCAACATTGATGCCAAAAAACAGTGAAAAAGCCCAAAAGAGATTGTCTGCTGTTACAGGTGTCTCACCTGTAGATGTGTGATGAAGGAGAGTCTCTGCCGGGGGAAAGATTCACACCCCTCCCACAGACAGTGACCGCCATACACGCCTTTCCCACCGTGTTGCGTCGCTGCGTGGTAAAACACCTGAGACGGCGTTTCAAACCACCTGAAGAACAAAACAAAAATAAAAAACAATCAGCAGGAGCTCGACAGCTTGTGATGGTTATGAATGAGAAACAGGCGGCTTGTCTCTATGACGTACCGTTTACAGGACTGCCACAGACACTTGAAGTTCTGTCCGGCTTTCCTGCTCTGCTCGGGCGCTGCGGCGGGGGATTGCTGTGCTGGGAGGTGAGGACTGTGGTTACCTACGGGTGCAGGCTGGGATACTGGGGGCGGGGATGGGGTTATGGTAGGCTGTGGAAGAGTAAGAAGTAAAATAAATATAAGTTGAAAGCAGATAGAGAGGCAATCAAGTCATAACCCTCCATCCAGTTTACAACAGATCTAATTCTTTTTTTTTACGCCTTTATTACGGAGACAGGAGAGTGGATAGTTTCAGAGACAGAGTGGGGATTGACATGCGGGAAAGAACCCGGACCGCCCGCTTGGAGGGCAGTGGCCTCTGTACATGGCGCGTGCACTAACCACTAAACTACCTGCGCACCGACAGATCTAATTCTTAACAGAATAACATAGAAACTCTAAAAACATTTAGGAGTGCTGAAAAATAAAGGGATTTGTAGTTGTTCTAAAATCCGGTCTTGTCGGCTGAGAAGTAACACAGGCCTTTCTACTGACATGAGTTGTTCTCTCAGCTGCTTCGCTGTAGGAGGTGGGTATCGGTGAGAGCCACATGGTCTTAACTGGTCTCACCTTCTTAACCTCCAATCACGACAAGCTTAAGGTCATGGCCGCCTTTGATTGACAAGTTACTACCATAGTAGCCTGTCCAAAAAGATGTGTTTGATTACACACACTCCAACACACACACACACACAGCAATCTGAATACAGAACAACTCCCTTTTCTCACCTTCAAAACATTTATAATGTCCGATTTGAATATGTGACTTTTCTACTACACAATGTGCCGCTTCAATGCAGTTACATAACATAACCTGATTAAAAACGCACCCTGTGATGTAGCTGACCGTGAGGGGCAGTAAAGAGCAATGTTTCGATGACTTGTCTGTGTTCTACCAGCATGTTTGTGGGGAAATGTAAACTGTCAAAAGCATGGAGTAATGTGGGCCAGATCTTCAGTAAACTATCGTGTCTTACACCTGAATTGAGAAAGTCACATCTCTTTGTATCATGATTCATGATGGCTGGAGTTCTGGCAACAATCTTAAGAAGTTAAACATATTGAATATAAAAAAACATATTTTTGTTTGCTTAATTCATCACATTTTTAAAAAACCAGATGCCTATGTTGTTTTACTTTAGGAGATGCATCAACCTGTCCGCTACAATGAGAAGCAAACATCATCTGTTCAGGTGAATGTAAATACATCTGTTTTTTACTATCAAAGTCATGGGGTACCTTTATACAAAAAGGATGTGGTAAATTAGAAAAACATGGTTGCCACAGAAACCTGCATCCCTTGGTAATACTCAGTGTTTGTGTGACAGACTAGGAAGACACATTTAGTGGCAGACCTGACATCCAGTCATACTACTAGAAAACACTGTGGATAAACGTGGCTTACTGTGAGACGACCCATACAATGACTCACCGTTAAGCCAGCTGCCTGTGTGGGCGAGCAGTTCCTCTGCTGAGTGGCGTTCTCTATTGCTACTTTGGCTACTGTGCTTGGGTCTGTTCCTGCTGGCACCGCCACCATGGTGGAGCTGCTGCCGGCATTGTTTGGGTCGCTGATGGTGATAATCCGCACGCCCACTTTATTGGGGATCCCGGAGGACACTGCAGCTGTGCTGCGGTCCTCGTTCTCAGCCGGTCTCTTGAGACCTCGAGCCTCAGAGGCCACTCCGTTCGCAGGAGAGGCAGCAGGACTCTGAGAGGAAAGAGTAACAGTGGAGAGGAGGGTGGAGTTGGGGAGCAGTTGCTGTCTAAGCACAGGCGCAGCATGGCCCGGCCCTAAAGGTCCATTGGTTAGTTCCGAGGGAGGCTTGTTGCCTACTGCCTGGGGTCCATTGGCCAGGCGCTCAGCCTGCTGGGCTTTGGCAGTGTCCTGCTGTGGGGGAGGAGGACTCGGGAGAGGAGTATCTGACCCGTGACTCTTCTCAGTGGGGCCCACCTCCCCGTTCCCCAAGTACTGTTTGGAAGCAATGTGATTTGGAATGTTTTTGTTGAAGTTGCCACCACTGTCACCCCGATCAAAGTCACAAACCCCGTTGACAAGAGTCTTTTTGGGGTCGGGGCTTCCTTCCAGGGGTGTGTTTGGGCCTGGGGAGAGGGCCTGCTTCCCATTAGCAGGGTGACTCTCCATAGCCGGGCCGTTGAGCGCCCCCTGGCTGTTCCCTGAGTGATATGGAGGTAGATTAGACTCCATGCACTTCCGACCGTTTAGCAGCTTGGCACCTGCTCCCACATCGCCATTACTGGTTTTCCCATTAGAAGAGTCTCCATCTGCTAAAGAAGAGTTCTCCATCACCTCTATCTTTCTCTCATGGATATGCAGCCCCGTGGCATCCTTGGCCTCCTCCTCCTTTTGACAAATGATCTTGTCTCCTCTGAGGGGAGCTGGCAGTGGTGGCGGTGTAGGTGGTGTTGGTGGTTGAGGAGCTGTCGGGGCATGGTGGGGGACTGTTCCTATAGAAAATGGAGGAGGAGGAGCTGCTGGGGTCACGGCCCCCTGGCTGACAGCAGTGACAGCAGCAGTAGATGTGGTGAAACCAGTGTTGGGGACCACGGTGAACGTGACTTGTCCAGCTGCTGTGGGGCCCTGGATGATGGTCGCCGTCCCTGGGCTACTCGTAGAAATTAGCTGGCCTGGCAGGAGCTGCACTGTCTGGAGGGCCGGGGATCCTGCAGCAGGAAGCTGACCAGGAACCAGCTGAACATTGAGCTGCTGGGGCTGGGGAGAGGGATTCTGGGGGCTGTAGTTTGTCTGGTAGATGACCTGTGGACTGGGGGCTATCGTGCTGTTGGGAAGGGGCACCTGTGGAGCAGGAAGGATTAGCTTTCCTCCCGGAGTTGAAGGCCCTCGCTTTGGAAGCAGTAGCTGTTTGATCAAGCTGGACTCAGTGGAGGTAGGCTGAGAGGGGGGAGGTTGGGAAATAATTTGGAGTGGGGGCTGCTGTTGAAGTTGCTGCTGTTGATGCCGTTTAATGGAAAGAGCTTGGCTGACGGTTTGACCGGACTGAACCTGGGTGTTGGAGAGAGAAGTGGGAGGCAGACAGGGACTGGAAGCAGCTCCAGGCTGCCCAGCTATCTGGATAGTCTGGGCACCCGGAATGGCGGAGGGGTTGGCAAGAACAATTTGGTGTATGGCAGGGGTGTAGGCGGGGCTCTGCTGGGGGTTGGGACTGACTATGACGACACTCTGCGCCTGCTGCTGGCTGGAAGGGGCTATTGTGGTTGTTGGTCCACCTGACTGGTTTGGCGCTGGTTTGGGGGCGATGTTCTGAAATGTGACGCGTGACGCCTGGGAATTGGGCACACCTGCGATACTAAACGCCTGACCGCCCCCCACCTGGATGGAAGAAGAGGGTGTCGAAGCCGCAGCAGCACACTGAGGGTCCGCCTGCTGAGTGATGGGAGGGCACACACCCTGCACCCTGGCTGTGAGGATGTGGCCCTGTGGTACCTGCTGAAATAGTGTGACAGGCGTCCCGGTGTGGATCATGGGGGAGTGTTGCTGCTGGGGGGCAGGTGGAGCCGTGTGATTTTGGGTAGCCGGTGTTGACGTTGGAATTTGGACCACTGGTCCAGGTCGGACCAGTTGCTGCTGCACTGCTGCCAGAGGATTTGGTGGTAACTGCGGAGTCACCTGCGAGGACATCGGGTGACGGGGAACAGTTGGGTGGCTTGCATGTGGAGGATCCTGTGCAGGCAAGGCCATGGATGGGGAAGCACCAGCGGTGCTGAGGCTGGATCCCGGGGCCCTTGCAAACTGGGGTCCAGGACTGTGATGCCCGGGAGGCAGGCCTAATAAAACAGTAAAACACAAACAGAACTGTTTAGGTCCAAGACAAAATGAACTCGCTACTTTTCAATGTTTCAAGGGACTTTTTCTTTTTGTACAAAGCCTCTGTAAACAGCGTTATAACAACACTGTGATGTTACATGTCTCTTATTTAAGGTGTTATTTCTGTAAACAATAAAGGCCTCCTCCTGATTCAGGCAAATCTTTCTGTATTATTCATTTAAAATGAGAAGAAGCTGCATTTAGGCAAAGGCTAAGCCTCAAGTACAAACATTCTTTTGAATTCTTTTCAAACAAATATCATGTCTGCCAATTCAAGAATCTTAACTTACAGTAGTTTTAAAAACAGTTGCTGCTGCTGCTGCTGACTCTTATCAGGGTCAGTGGCATCTCTTAAAGGATCTCTAAAACACTGTGTATACATAGGAGTAGTCTGATAGTAGAAACTAGCTTTAACACCGGTACCATCATGATCTGTAGAATATGACATATTTCTCAAACAAGGTATAGTCAGGAGATTAGTACTACGCTTGTGACTATGAACTAGTGTTGTAGTCAAGACCCCACTAACCGAGACCAAGACATACCCGAGACCAGAGTGCTCCGAGACCAAGACTTTTAGGGATCGAGACCAAGACAAGACCAAGACCACATATATCACAGAAAAATCATCATCTCCTGTGCAAGTGGCATGTTACTCTTTTAGACCGTAACCGAGGGACAAAAATCAAACTTCAAATGAATTGAAGTAATTTGTTCTTTAATGGGCGTTTGATGTGGAAAAATAGCCTATCAGTGGTGGTCCTGACCAGTCTTGATTCAGAATCTGGAGTCTACCCACGACTGGTAGTATAAAAAAAAACAGACTGGGCTTGTGATATCACAGCTTTTTCTTCTAACCATAATAAATACGCCACATATGGGGAGCTAGGATGACTCTATTCAATCAGTGGTGGTATGACCATCATGTTGAAGTCATTCTCAGGAGCAGCAAAAAGGGAACAAAAAACACTCACACAACTAAATAAACTAAAAAGAGGAAACTTAAACTCATATTTTGAGAATGATTTCAATTTTATGGACACAAATAAAGCAGCAGCTTCTTTTTCAGTTGCGTGACATTGTTTACAGTTTAGCAGCCTTCCTTTCAGTTTTCCTGATATGCTCCTCGTCCTGAACACTTTTCTTTATTTGTTTGCATTTCTAATTACTTTAGCCTTCTTGGTCACTGCAGTAGCAGCTCTACTTTCTTTGCAGAGACCCTACAGCCTTCTGTAAAAAGCCACTTTTTCCGGAGTGCCTCCTCCTTCATCCGTAGCACTTTAGCTTTAGACATTTGGACTTTGTCTGCCGGGTTTACTAAATGCTAAAAGGTGTGAAGCATTTCAGCAGGAAGAGAGTCAGCATGTTGGTTAACTGAACGAAGCATTTTCCAGATTGTATTTACACTCAGATTAGACAGAAAAAAAACAGAATGAAAGAAGTGTAAACATGATTAATTCTAAGTTGTACCTGAGGGCGGGGCCTGAGGGTCTCCAGGAGCATCGTGTCGGGCTGCTGGAGCTGCTGCTGCTGGGCTCTGCTGCTGATGTTGTTGCTGCTGGTAGTACAGCTGGATGGGCAGGGGGATGGACCTTCTCCTTAACCCTACCAGCATGATCTGAACCTGACCGTTGGACTTAGCCTCGTCTTGCCGCCGCATCGTGTGGTTGGGGAAGACAGTTCTGTGATTGGAGGGAACAAAGGGAATAATGATTTGGAGATATTCTGAGCCTCTTCAACAGTTCAGGAAATATTTTCAAAGATATTCTGAGGCAGAAATTGGGGGATGGATAGAGAAGTTTCCTGACAATGTAGAAAGCTTCAAGAAACATTACTGATTTTATTGCGGATTTATTTTGCATTCTTTTTAAGTCCCAGTGCTTATTGAGTATGTCCATTGATTTAGAAATCGTCAACAGGAAGCACTATTTGAACAGTGCATTTTCTCTCAAAACCTCGTTTTCAAACAATAGAACCTCTTATTTTTAATCACATATTTTTCTTCTTATTACACTTTTTCAAGTTGTTTTTTGGGCCTTTTTTTACTTTATTGGACAGGACAGCTGAAGAAAGACAGGAAATGTTGGGAGGAGAGAGCGGGGGATGACATGCAGCAAAGGGCTGAGGTCGGATTGGAACCCACAGCCGCTGCGATGAGGACTGTACAGAGGCGTACATGGGGCGCGCGACATAACCGCTAGGCTATCCGCCACTCCCTTTCTGAATGACGTCTACTCTGGTCATTTACTCTACCAGCCACGAATGTCACACACAGTAAGAATCAACTGAATTAATTATTAGACATGATATAAACTGGACACAGCTACAACAGGCAGAGAATAGTAACTGTGATGGAAACAATTCTAATCAGGCCACAGGCATCATTCAGCGCCCTCTTCTGTTCATAACGAGTTCCTTTTTAATGCCGTAAACTTCAATCTACCAGAAGGTCCTTTCTTTATTTCAAAATAAAAGCAGGTTTGAATTCAAACAGCAAGTAAATACTCTCACCTTAGGGCAATACAAAACTTCAAAATAAAGGTTTAGTCATTTTTATTTTTAAATGCCAAATAATGGAATTTCAAACGTGATTAAAAAAACGATTAATCGCGACTAACTATTGAAATTTAGCGATAACCGTGATTAAAAATAGTAATCAATTGACAGCCCTAATAATTACATTTCATTCAAATTAAATATCCTTTAAGGTTAAGTGAACACATCCTAATATGACTGAATAGATTGGTTGCCACTGACTCTGAAAAAATAATTTGTGACTAATCTGCCAAGACGTGATCGCTGAAGGGTACGAAAAGCATCGAAAGAACACTCACCGCAGACATTTGAGGAAGCCGGTGGAGTTTAAGATGTTGCTCCGTCCCATTTTACTGCACGTGGAGAGGTACTCGGAGTACATTTCTGATCGCGACACAGAGCCATCGCCGTGTGTCTCGAAGTGTGCGTTGAGCCTGGAGGAGAAAACACAGAGGCTCACATGAACTCCCGACAGTAGGAACAAGACGATTTCAAACTGGGTTTATTTTTAGCTGAACAATCAGAATTCACATCTCTTGAAGACAGCATCTTACCACTGCAGTGTGAATTTCTCCCCATCTAGTTCAACGATCCCAGGTGGAGGTTGGGTTGGTTGGATTGGAACCCTCGTTACTGAAAAAAGACAGATGAGACATTTAAGGTTTTATGTTTTTCGTTGCACTGATAGGCTTAAAAAAAAAGAGTTATGAGGTTAGTTTGCCCTTTGATTAAAAAAAAAACTTTAAGACTGAAACACTCTGCAGGCTGTCCACTAGATGTCAGCAAACCACTAAGAGCACAGTGATGACACTACCAAGGTGAGGTGTGTTTAAATCCCACCAGGGTTCAACTGTTAATTCATGTAAATCATGGTGCTGCTGTGGCGAGTTTGGAAAGCTGCTTTTAAATCTGCCTTTCACGCCACCGTCTCGTTGTCACACGAGGATATGAGCAGGAGGCAAACAAACAGATTTATTCTAAAAGTGCAGACATCTCAAACTAAGCAGGTGTTACACGTATGAGTCAAGTATTGAAAAAACATGATTTTTCACTTTTATTGTGATCTATATTTTCTACATCCAACATTGTATCACGGACAGGATTAAGTTAAAATATGGAGCCCAGCTCTTTTTTTAAAGGATGTTTTTTTGGGGCATTTTTGCCTTTATTGGACAGGACAGCTGAAGAGAGACAGGAAATGTTGGGAGGAGAGAGCGGGGGATGACATGCAGCAAAGGGCCGAGGTCAGATTCGAACCCACGGCCGCTGCGACGAGGACTATAGCCTCTGTACATGGGGCGTGCAACATAACCGCTAGGCTATCCGGCGTCCCAGGTCCGCCTTACTCCAACATTCCTTATCAACTAGCTAATATTTATTTGGAGATAACGAACATCTGTCCTCTTGATCAGTGTGACCTCTTTTAGCAGGATGTTTTCTCCATCAAAAGTCAGAGCAACTTATTTACAGAATAAATGTTTACAGATATTTCAGCCAGGACTGGGTATAAAACCAGACTGGGCGTGTAAACAACCTGCTGAGAGGGATTCAGTGCATCTCTCTGACAGCTCAGCAACAGGTGAGTTAGCATTTGTAGATGAATTAGCATTCATAGATTCAGAGAACAGCAGCTCTGGGCCGACGTTACATTGAATCACTTTTGTTTCTCTGTGCTCCAAACAAACAGTCAAAGACATAAAACACATCTTTGGCTTTTTTATATCATGTTGTGTTGAACTGACTCAACACAAACAGTCTTTCATTTGACCTCTTGTGTTTACTGCTGTATGTTAAGAATCTGTTAAACCCCTTCTGTTTAACACATACAGTGGGTCTACCTGTCACCTTCACTTTATAAACCATGATTCACAAATCCACTAAAATCCTCTCAGTATGTTTATTTGTGTCAGATTGTGGCATTGTGTCATTAACAGGACCTTTTGAAGTCTGACCTGCAAAGATGTAGGAGCCATAATGTGTATTTATACCTCTGTTGACTATTTTTTGTGTTTCGCTCCTTATATGGGTTTGATATAATTACGGGTAATTAGCAGTGGGTGTGGTTTTACCTGATTTGACCTGTTCAGTTGTGAGGCGGGAGGCTGGACAAAGAGGGCGAGTGGGTTTGCAGATTTTCTGTTGACCGCCATGGTCACCGTAATCATCATCATCGTAATTATCTTTATGTTTTGGACTTTTTTTTTTCAGACTCCCAGAGGGCCATAATGAGTTTAGAAAAAAACTCACACACACAATCCTCTGAGCAGTTCATACACCACTCTAATAAAAGCATCACACGGTGATTTTACTCTCCTGGTCATTTTCCTCGTTTGCCTAGCTGGAGGCTGAGTGTGCATTGATTGACTATTTTCTGATCAAGGAGCACATGTTCAAACCAACTCTCTTCTGAGAGTACGCGTGATGAATTATAAAAGGCACTCACCTGGTGCTGGAGCTCCCTGCACGGCTGCAGGAACCTGCTCCACCAGCTGTGGTCGAACCTCGGCGGCCTGGTCGGCGTTGGCCTGATGCTCGATCAACCGCACCGCTGTGAGGGCGTCGGGTCCGAACGTGTGAAGGTCGACGGACACTAACCGCACTAACAGGTCTGAGCAGATAGAGGAAGAAACACATCAGGTTTAGAACAAAAGGGGCCTGGATGAAATCACATTTCAGTAATTTATTTAGCAGATAAAAGAAATGTTTACTCGTACTCTGAGAAAATTATTCAAAGCAGAGCCTCAAAGATTTTAGGGTAAAAGGAAAAACAAGTTGTCCCTTAAGCCGAGTGTGCATAAATGGAAAAACTAGCGTGAGAAACTCGGCAGGGTGAAATGTTGCCAAAAATCCAAAAAGCTCAAGTGTCATTAGATTTCAAGCCCTGGATTCACTTATTCAGAAATAGAACAAGAATTAACTCGTGTTTAAAAGTCACGCAAAGTACAAAGAGAACATCGAACAGGCTGCTCTGTGAAAGTTCAAGAGAACATGTAAGGGTGGAGGAGTCATACCTATGCTGTGGTCGACTGAGGCGATCTTGGTACAGGGATTCTCTCCAAGCTGGGCCAGCAGGTAGAGCACCTCCAACGAGGCCATGAGGAGCATGAGGTCAGGCAGGGTGAGGAGCATCATCACCTCCCTGTACGAGTCCTGGTCCACATACTCGCAGATCAGCACGCCGTTGTCCTCTGCCTTGCTGAGGTTGCCCAGGATTTCCATGGCTGAGAGACAAAAAAAACAGAAACGCGTTGCACTTAATATGCTGCAGGAGGCATCTTAACGAAAGAATGAGGTCACTACAACAACACAACAAGACCTCTCACCTCGCATTTTGAGAAACCGGTCCCTGGACATCAAGCATTTGGTGATGGTGTGAAAGATCAGATGAGTCGTCCGAAAGTCAACAGGATCCAGCTGGAGCTGCAAGAAGTCAGACAAGAGTTATTCAATGAGCCTGCCACCAGTCAGCAGGTCAGAGCATACTATGGTTTAAAGGAAGAATGTGCAACACTTCATGCGAACGCGATTGGAGAGGGGTTGGAGGTGTGCCGCTGGAGGAGAGCGGAGGCTTCAGTGGGGAGGAGGTGTCACCAAACAGCAGTTTGTTTTGGTCTAATGCTGGTGCTCAAGGGCGACATCTACTGGATCAAAAAGACGCACATTCTTCCTTCAAACAGCTCAAATAAAACACTTAATACCGGTAAATATGAGTCACTACGGGACTACAATAATAATAGGCAGACAAAAAAAAGCGCCATCCGAGAGCTGCACCTTGTCAGATGATTGTGAGCCTGTTGGACATATCTGTTCATGTCCACTGTGAGTGAGCGCTCACAGGAGTGACAGCACTGAAGCTATCAGACGTGCGCATGACAATGAAATGTAGAGTCTGTGATAGTAATTAACGGGATGATCTCAGAAAAGTCCCTTACAACACACTGGAATCACAGCAAAAACCATGTGACATCCTGAAATATGCGTTTACTTGTCAGTTGATTTCAGACTCCGAGCTAGCCAGTGGAACGTGCTATCAGCTGGCCCGGAGTCTTTCGATCCTTCATCCGGGCCAGCAGGGCCAGTTAGAACGACGAGCCCCGATTAACGACATCATCTATTCTTTTATTTAATCTCTCGATCTCAAAACATTTTTTGATGCCCTAAAAATACACGCCTGTCAACCAGCTAAATCCAAAGCCCTAGCCACAACATCTATGGAGCTTTACTGGTATTTACATTTTCGACAGTGACAACAGATAACGCAGAGCTTAGCAGTATCATATCCATCATAAGAATTTGTCTAGTGCCAGAAACGCAGCAATCCAATTAAAGGCATCAAAGGCTTGAACTGATCCTATCAGGGACCCTGTGCCTACAGTTTCTAAAAATAGATACGTGTGCTCATTAACATCTCCTACCAATAACTGTGATAATACAGTTAAAGCAAGCCTATAGTGTGTTCACTGACTATTTATATTAGAATCTCAGTTTCTATTTTTTTCTGCATTGGTTTGGGAACTCAGAGTTCTATTTCATCCTTCCTGACCGCCAGAGGCGGTGCTTTAAGCACTGAATGATACCATATCGCGCATGCGCAGGTCGAGTAGCTATACCAACAAAGTCACGTGTGACCCCTGATGACCCCGACAGGTCTATATCTTCCGGTGTCATCAGAGGATCTGTTCCTTTACATCTTCTCGCTCGCAGGTGTCGGACTATTGAAGTAGCATTTAACTTGAGCTTGTCGCTGGTAGCCCTGTGACTTTTGTCGGAGTTGCGTCTCTTCAGTCGCCCTCCAAGGGCTGCGACGAGCTTGGCCTTTCGGCGTTTTTCCTTTGGATCACAATCCCTAAAGGTTGGTCGCCGTCTCAATTGTGAGTATCACAGTTTTCTCGTTGTTGCTGACGGTAGTGTGTTTTCGCCACATCCAGCATAATTCAGTCTAAGTTAAGTAATAATTAAGTTTTGTTACAGTTAGCGGTCGTGTCCGGCCGAGCTAACACGCTAACGGTGTAGGGTAGCAACTCGGTTGCGCCCGTGCTGTCTCTGTTGGCGGCCTTTATTGTTTGACGGTAGCGTTTCTTTGAGCTACCTGATATTACCGGCAGCACCCGTTGTCTGGTGCCTGCCTTTTTTAGGGTAAAGGCGGTGATTGCGCGCCTCCCCATTAAGTGGGCAGCGCTTCCGCTGACAGCAAACTGGTGGTAGCCACTGTGGTTGTACCGTTTTGTCTTCATAGATCCTTTGTCGGTGACGGCAGCGTGTGCGCTCCCTCTCCCGACATAGGTGCGTCCTGTTAGTTGTCTGGCGGGGTGTTTTCGCTCGAAGCTGGCTGTAAGTGACGCGCGTCCATTACCTTGTTGGAGAGGCAGTGTTTCCGCTCTTACTCCAGCATAGGTGTGTGCTGTGTTTCGTCCGGCAATAGTGCTCCCGCTAGTGCCGGTCGCTGTATTGAATGTCAACTGGTTGGTGAAGGCAGTGTTTCCGCTTCCCCGCTCCCAGCTGGTTGTTGGGTCCTCTGTCAGTGCCCACTATGTTGGGCAATCACTGCTGTGCTGCCTGTATGGCTACCATGCCGCCTGAGGACGGTCATGATCTCTGTCCCTCCTGCCTGGGTCTTGAACATTTGAGGGAGGGCCTGTCTGAGGATCCCTGCATGAACTGCAGCTACATGCCTCGGACCATGAGGGCTGCTCGACTGGCTGAGGTGGAGGAACTCCTGGGGGGGGTGAGCTCACCAGGTTGTTTGTCTCCTCCTCAGCTAACTCCGGCTCAGGGGCTGACCCCTCCTGGCCGGCTGAAGCGTAGAGCTGCTGAGACTGGAGGCGCTTCCAACCGGAAAGGGAAGAGGGCCAGGGAGTCCAAGCTTGCTTCCAGGGTGGATCAGCTTACATCAGAGCTTAATCAGATGAAGGCTGCGTTTTTCACAAGGCAGACTGAGGCGAGTAGGGGCAGTGTGGTTCCGCCTGCTCCTCCTGTTGCCACAGCTGTTATCGAGGAGGACATTCTCTCCATGGCGGCATCCGCCACAGAGTTTGGGGAGTATGGGGGGGAGGCACTCTCACAAGAGAGGGCTTCTCAGGCCTCGGCGGCTGGCTCCCGTTCCTCTGCCCTCAGCTCGGGGCAGGGCTCGTTGGATGACTCCATGGGGTCCCTCATTCGTAGGGCCCTAGCGCGTCTGCAGCTGGACCCTCCTCAACCAGAGCGCCCCCCCCGGCAAGTGCCTTTTTTCGGCGCAGTTCGGCCCCAGCAACCTTCACGGTGCCTCCCTCAGAAGAGTACCTGAGAGAGTTGCATGCATGCTGGAGGGATTCAAGAGCCCTCTCCCACGCAACCTCAGATGGCCGGGCACTTGCAGCTATGCAGGATGCGGCCAAGTTTGGGTTGGGCCACATGCCAGCGATAGAGCCAACTATTGCTGCTCTTATTGTGTCTCCTGATGAGGCCCTTAGGCAGGATGCGAGGTGTCCCCGTCCTCAATGTAGGGTAACAGATGACCTCCTGTCTAAGGCTTATGAGGCAGCAGCCCGTATGGGGCGGATAGGGAACTCTATGTCCCACCTTCTGCTTGCCCTCTCAGCCTCCCTGCCAGAGGCTTCACCGGATGCATCGGTGCACAGCCTTAGCGATGCGTCCCTGCAGGCTTTCGCGCTGATGACTAGGGAGCTGGGGCGGGTGATGTCCACACTTGTACAGGCTCGCCGCCAGGTTTGGCTAGCGCAGTCGCCCCTCACCGAGGCCAGCAGGAGGGTCCTTCGCAGTGTTCCGGTGGAGCCTGGAGAGCTGTTCGGATCAGCAGCTCTGGAGGCTCTTGAACGGACCATTCAGGCTAGACAGACCAGGCAGCAGCTCTCTGGTCTCAGCAGGAGCCTGCCTCCCCATAATAGGCCTAGGAGTGCTTTGGCCCCTCCTCAGCGCCGTTTTCAGTCCCCAGCGGGTGCCAGTGGTCACCAGCAGCCTCGGCGACCGGCCCAGCATCCTGGCCGCCGGGCAGCCCGGGACTTTCGGGTCCCCGATCACATGCCCTCCAGGCAGCCTCAGACCTGGGGCTCAAATCGCCGCCCCCCCGGAGCCTCTCGGGGCCGGGGGGCCAGGCCCTGAGGCCTTGGGGCCGGCTGTCGGCTGTTTTTCCCAGACGCAGCTCAGCTACTGGGCTGCTTCAACACCAGACGCTTGGGTGGTTTCCACCATAGCCCAGGGATACAGACTGCAGTTCAGACGCCGGCCCCCAGCCTTTGGCCGGGTCAAGATGACCATCATAGGCGACCCGGCAAAAGCCCTTGCTCTCGACCAGGAACTGTCTACCCTCTTGGTCAAGGGTGCCATCGAGCCAGTAGACCCTGTGGCTCAGCCCGGGGGTTACTACTCAACGTACTTTCTTGTCGCAAAGAAGGACGGTGGACTTCGCCCTATTTTAGATCTGCGGGGCCTCAACAGGTTCCTAAAGGTCTTGCCCTTCCATATGCTCAGCACCGCAGAGGTTCTGCGTGCTGTGGACAGGGAAGAGTGGTTTACATCCATAGACCTGCAGGATGCTTACTTTCACATCCCCATATTTCCTCAACACAGGCAATTCCTCCGGTTTGCCTTTCACGGCCGTCATTTTCAGTTCAGGGTTCTTCCGTTTGGTCTCTCCCTTTCTCCCCGAGTGTTCACCAGGTGTGTGGCAGCAGCTCTGTCCCCCCTACAATCCCAGGGCATGAAGGTCCTCCCCTATCTGGACGACTGGCTGGTGTGTGCGCCGTCGCAGTCACAGGTAGCCAAGGACACCGCAGCCCTCATTTCCCATGTGGCCCAGTTGGGCCTCAGGGTGAACTCCGAGAAGAGCTGCCTTATTCCTTCCCAGACCATCACCTTTCTGGGTGTGGATCTGGACACTGTGTCTATGAAGGCTTATCCATCACGTCGGCGGGTGGACAGCATCCTAGGCCTCCTTCCACTTTTCCGTGGGGGCAGGAAGCTCCCTTATGTCAAGTTCCTCCAGCTCTTGGGGAAGCTGACGTCAGCCGCAACCGTAGTACCGTTAGGTCTGCTGTCGCTACGCCCCCTCCAAAGGTGGCTCAACGGCTTCCACCTAGATGCACAGTGGCACAGGCACAGGGCACTCAGGGTGTCTCAGCAGTGCCTCACTGCCCTGGCCCACTGGAGGAAGAGGTCATTCATGCTGAGAGGCGTGACCATGGGCTCGATTCCTGCCCGCCGCGAGACTGTCACGACCGATGCCTCTCTCTCAGGTTGGGGCGCAGTCTGGCAAAACCGAACTGCTCAGGGGCAGTGGGCCGCCCAGATCTGCACAGACCACATCAATGTCTTGGAGCTACGGGCTGTGCACCTGGCTCTGCAGTGTTTTCTGCCGGGCCTCAGAGGGAAGCATGTCCTTGTGCGGTTGGACAACATCCCAGCGGTCTCTCACGTAAATCATCAGGGGGGTACCAGGTCTGCCAGGTTGCTGGGCGTGGCCTGGGAACTCTTGACTTGGGCAGCCCCCCGCCTGGCCAGTCTGAGGGCAATGTACCTACCCGGGGACCGAAACCAGGTGGCAGATTTTCTGTCTCGGGGCAAGCCTTCTCCGGGGGAGTGGCGTTTACATCCGGAGGTGGTGCTCAGCATCTGGGACCACTTCGGCAGGGCGTCAGTAGACCTCTTTGCTTCAGAGGCCACAACTCAGTGCCCCCTCTGGTTCTCCCGCACGGAGGTGAACAGCCCTCTGGGTCAGGACGCCCTGGCTCACGACTGGCCAGGGGGTCCCCTCTACGCTTTCCCCCCGCTTCCTTTGATACAGGCGGTGCTTCAGAGGGTTCTCCGGGAGGGCCACAGGCTGCTCCTGGTAGCCCCCCTTTTGGCCGGGGAGGACGTGGTTTCCACTGCTGTGCAGACTCTGTCACGGCCAACCATGGCGCCTCCCAGACAGGATAGACCTCCTGTCCCAGATGGGGGGTCGGATCTGGCACCCCGACCCCTGTCGCCTTCAGTTGTGGGTTTAGCCACTGCAGGGCCCGATTCGCTGCTGAGAGATTGCTCGCTCTCTGTTCGCAGGACAGTGTTAAACGCCAGGGCGCCATCCACTCGCATTCAATACGAGAACAGGTGGCAGCTGTTCTCAGCCTGGTGTTCAGGCAGGAATTTGGACCCTGAGCACTGCTCTGTGCCGTCCATCCTAGAGTTCTTGCAATCCCTCATGGATACTGGCCGTTCCCTCTCTACCCTGAGGGTTTATGTAGCTGCCATTTCCTCTCGACATGTGCGGGTAGAAAACAGCACTGTTGGGTGCCACAGGTTGGTTTCTCTCTTTTTGAGGGGGGCTATGAGGCTTCGTCCACCTCGAGCCCAGAGAGCACCAGCTTGGGACCTGCCCCTTGTGCTTGACAGTCTATGTCTGCCTCCCTTTGAGCCCCTGGCAGAGGCAGATCTGAGGTGGCTGTCAGCAAAGACTGCTTTCCTCCTTGCCATTACCACAGCAAAGCGCGTGGGGGAGCTCCACGCTTTGTCTGTAGATCCTTCATGCCTAAGGTGGAGCCCAGACGACTCGGGGGTCACCTTGTGGCCGAAGGCCACATTTCTGCCTAAGGTTCTGTCAAGGTCCAACCTTGATCAGCCGATACTGCTGGCACGTTTCAACCCCCCACCGGGGGAAGACAGCAGCAGGTCAGCGCTGCTCTGCCCTGTGCGGGCCTTACGAGCATATGTCAGGGGTACAGCCGGTATGCGTGGATCAGACCAGCTGTTTGTTTGTCATGGCGGTCCTAAGAGAGGTCGTGCTCTCTCAAAGCAGCGGTTGTCCCACTGGATTGTGGACGTGATCAACCAGGCATATCAGGCAGCCGGTCGTCCTCTGCCCCCGGGGGTGCGGTGCCATTCCACGAGGAGTGTCTCCACGTCGTGGGCAGCCCTGAGAGGGGTGCCCCTGGAGGACATTTGTGCCGCGGCCTCTTGGGCATCGCAGAGCACCTTCACGAGGTTCTACAGAGTTAACATCCCTAACCCCCATCCGCTGGGTGTGGTCCTGTTACCAGATTCGTCAGCTTCACTGAAATGAGGTTGGTAGGTGGGGATTCCTCGTGACTGTGTTGGTATGAGTCATCCAGTGCTTAAAGCACCGCCTCTGGCGGTCAGGAAGGATGAAATAGAACGAAAGTTACGTATGTAACTACGGTTCTATGAATCCTGGATGACCGCCAGAGCTTCTGGTCACTCGGAATCATCGTGTCTCGCGAGAAGATTCTGAAGGAACAGATCCTCTGATGACACCGGAAGATATAGACCTGTCGGGGTCATCAGGGGTCACACGTGACTTTGTTGGTATAGCTACTCGACCTGCGCATGCGCGATATGGTATCATTCAGTGCTTAAAGCACCGCCTCTGGCGGTCATCCAGGATTCATAGAACCGTAGTTACATACGTAACTTTCGTTCTGCACCTGATTAAAAATGTGAGATTTCCCCTTTGCCAAATTAATATGTAGAAATTATTCTGAGAAACAGGCTGCATGGAAGTGACACAGCACACCATCTGGCAGACATCATTTCTCAGGAAACCCCTGACACCGCAGCTACGACGGATTGTGTTTAATAACACATCGTCCACTGATTGTCCCCGATGAACCTTGTGGACGTAAACTCGTCATTTAATTGTCAATTCGTCTAAATTTCTGACGAAGACGGTGTAAGCTCTTTAGTGAGCTGACATGGTGTTCAGCAAATTATCATGCTTTTTTTTTTTTTTTTTTTACATGTCTGACCTCAACTAAAGCCTGGCTCCCAATAAAAGATGTTTCAGGGTTCACTCACACTAGGCAATCCATACCCAGACTAAGCATGTGAGTGCTCTGATCTGTGCTCAAGCACGGTACACTTCCTTGGCCCTGGCACACTTGGAAATAATGAGCTTCGGCACAGTACTGCCGCTCATGCACGAGCTAAAGCGCAGGTATGCAAAGTGGACATGAAGAATAATCGATGCCAGCCTCCATTATCAAGAAAAGAGTGTAATCCGACCAAAAAAAAAAAATCAGTAAATGCAGTCATATTCTTGAAGTTGTTCTCCGATGTGCTGACGCGGACTGGACCACGCGTCCCTTTTATTTTTTTGTCTGCTGGTCTTGGAAACTAAGCACGCTTCATGATCACGTAAAGCCATGCATGTATTGTTATCACGACGTTATGTACGAGGGGTAACCGTGCCGGTTAGTCCTGGAGCAGTGTGAGTGCAGGCCAGCAGGGGGAATGGTTGGGGGGGGGGGGGGGAGTGTTCCCTTAGAATCAGTATCCACAGTATCCATCAGTAAATCAGTAAAAATTAACTTCTCCTATCTGGTAAAAAGTTACAACTCAGCTAATGTTACCGCGTTACTTTGGCTTCGTTCGCTCTATGGATTGGTTGAATACTAAAGAGTGACTTTGTAATATTAAGCAGGGAATGATCTGGTCCGAAACATGGCATTCTTCACATAAACCTTTCATGCACTATAGTTCGTAGATGGTGTGCTCCTTGGCCTTTAAACGTACAGTATGTAAAATCTGCCGCAAGGGGGCTCTCAATCAAAACAATAACAAAAGAGATGACGTCGCTCCTCGCAGGGTCTCATGGGATCTCTACAAACTCTTTAAATACTAAAGAAACCCTGAGTATGATGCACACTACTTCAATGTGAAACCCAAAGCTTAACGGACCTGCTCTGTCTTATAATAGTTGCCTGTTCTTCAGCTCTGATTCGAGCTGTTTTGGAGTAGAGATGATGCCTCAAGACTAGACAGTTAGCTTTGTCACACTAACCTACATTTGGAAACAAAATCTTCTGCAACCCTCCCTGCACTCTACATCACTGTGCAGACTCAAATCCTGCACATCAGGGTTTTTTTTTTTTTTAAATGCTGCTCTTTCTGAAAGCATGCTGGTTTCATTTGGCAGATTTCTTTTTGGCATCGAATAGTTTTGAATCCACACCAAACAAGAACACCGGACTAACCTCGGCTGCCACGTTGCCCAACGTGTCAAGTCCAAGCTGTCGGAGTGAGATGAGGTTACAGTGGGCACAGAGCAAAAGGAAGCGCAGGCACGTTCGGTTGGCCGCCAGCAGCTTGACGTTGGCCTCCTCGAAGGAGAGGTTCCGCAGGATAACGGCAATCTGAAGCACCCGCTGGGCCTCCATGTCGCTGATGCCCGAGTTCCGCGGCGGGTGGAAGAGGCTCTGCCAGCGCTCCTCACACGACGTACCATCTGCAAAGAGAGCAGAGCGGGGCGAAACTTAGAGCTCTGTGCCAGGTGATGGTGTTTGAACATATTGTTCAACAGGAATGAAGTTTCTGAAATTCAACTTTCAGTATCCCTACAACATTCATCCTACTGGTTATTCTCTCTTCCATCCATCTGACCTTTTCTTTGAAATATTAGTGAAAATAGTTAGTGAAATAAAGGATGTGTTTACAAGGTTGGGTATCAAGGAGAAAATGGGATTATAAAAACAGCAAAATGCATCCCTCTACCCGCTTATAGCTACAAAAGGAAGTCAAAGTAAACAAAGCATGCCTACATGTCGCAGTACTTTAGATGTCAATAAAAACGCCGTAGGAGTGTACAAGAGAAAAGCCTTTTATTGTTTTCTGCTGTTTAGAGCACACAGTGTGTGTTTACCTTGTGCTGGGTTGTTCTTGTCCCAGATCAGCTCCCTGACTTCAGAGTCCTCCACCACCTCTTTCCAGAACTGCAGAGGAACAGCAGCTGTTAGCATAGCACTCAAAATGACACTGACAATTCAATCGTTTCCAAATCCTGCGAGAGCAAATCGATTGTAACCGCCATGTTCAGAACCGAGCCGCTGAACTTGGTAATTCCAGTAACTATAGTATGACTGTAACCAAGTAACCCATATACTCAGGTTAAAAAGCACTCATACTGACATGTAAACACTTTTACACTAAAACCTTAAATACACTTCCAACAATGTATCATCATACTCAAAGCCTGTTCACTCATTGCAGCCTGGGGACTACATTACCCACAAATCAGCTTCTTGACTACAACAGTTTGGCAAGACATTCTGGTGTGTTATGTTATTGGCAGATAATGCAGTCTAGAGCAGTTTGAGTCAAGCAGAGATCATGAGAGAGCTCACTGAGATAAGATGATGAATATGAAGAGAACATATGACGGTGAGTGTTGATTGAAAAGATTGGGACTTGTGGTTGCATCTCGTTTAGGATCTAACATGTTTAGCATGAAATGCTGAGAACCTCTGTTTTGCCTTCTTTTCTTTCTGTTGAAACATGTGAAACTTTGTTCTGTTTTGTTTTGTTGTGGTTCAAACTCAGAAGCTAAGTGAGTGGTTTCCTGACAGAATACGTTATGTGAAAAAGGGTGGGAGAAGCTTTGAGCTCACACCTTCTTGTACAGTTCAGACTCGAGTGTCATCACCCGAGGCAATGTTTCCAAGCTTTGCACAGCTTCCTCTGGATATATTTAAGGCTTTGTTTTGGAAGGATGTATGATAATGGATTGTGCATGCATCAGATATGCAGATAGTCTCAAACTCATCTTGCAGACATTTTTTTTTTTTAATTAACTACTACTATTCCTACTTGTATTGTGATGCACGATATGCAGGGTCAAAATGTTCATATTCAATGGACAATGTGTCGTGATGGCAGTTCATTATCTTCACAATCAAAGGCTGGAGCTGTCACATTAGGAGTGAAATGTCATGTTGCTAGTCACATCGTCAGAAGTGTTCATTTTTAGCAGATTCTGACATTAAAAAAAAAAAGGAAGATATTTTTTGGGCCATTTTTTTACCTTCCTAGATAGGACAACGTCGGGAGGAGAGAGTGGGGGACAAAGGGTCGAGGTCAGATTCAAACCCACGGCCGCTGCGTGGAGGAGCATAGCCTCTGCACGACATAACTGCTAGGCTATCAGGCGCCTTTTATTGGGGAGCTTGTTTTTTTATGCCGTTATCAACTCTTTGGGAAAACTTTGACATTCGCCTCACGATAATGAAAACATGCTCTGTGTTAGGCAATCAATGAGGAGGAGACAACAGACTGAAGCCTTCAGAGCTGGATGTCTTTTTTAGCTGACTGCGACCTCTGATCTCTCTAAAGGACTAGCGGCCACGATAATGCACCCATGGTGGAGGGGAAATTAAATGCTACATTATTTTGGAGTCATGACTTTACTTTCATGCTTGGCGTAGAAATTGAGCGAGATCAAAGTGAACTGCCCTCCGTTCTGCTTGTAAAGACGCCTCAGAGAAAACTGCTCCCTGAGGTTCCTCTTTAAGAAGTAACCGCTGAATGTTATGCCAAACTTCACACTCACACACAGAACATGGCTTCACAGTGAACACAAAAAAAAAAGATTTATTATCTATAAATAATTGCCAAATAAAGCTACACTTCTAGCAAACTTAACGATGATGGAAGAGGCCATACAGAAAAAGACTGTTTCGAAGTTTACCCTGACAAAGTCCCGTGTGGTTTTCTCCTTCCATTCCGACCCAAATACCCCGGAGAAGCTGCCTAGTGCTGCAAAAATAAAGAGGAAGGGGTTAGAGTGGAGCATCACAGTTTTAGATCAGTGTAGTAGTCGGTTTTCCCTCTCCCTTCTTTTCCCCTTTGATAAATCACACTTAAAGACGTGCGGAGAACAGAGAACCTTTGACATTCGACAGGGAGGGGCTAAGAGGCAACAAATTGATGAAAATTAGCTTTCCCCCCCCCTGAAATAATCATTGTATTTTAGGGCTGCATGTCCATGATGAACTTGAAGTTCTACATCAGTTAAATATAGTACATTACATGTTATTTTTGGATATACTACTGTATGCAACAGACAACTTTTCTGTGGTTTGGTTCATAGTCTTAGCCGTAAATGAACAAATGCCAACAAGGTTTTGGACACTTACAGTCGTCGAAGACGCCGGCGTGGGCCAGCAGCAACGTGACCAGTTTGGGGTCCTTGTCCAGCTGCATGGCGTGCTTGCTCTCGTTGGAAAGCAGAGTGCAAACGTTAACAGCGAAGTCCACTTCGTTGGGTAGGCCCGAAAGGAGAGACAGCACCAGTTTGTTGTAGTCGCACGGCGGAACAAAGTCCGTAGACAGTCCATAGCTTTGGCGAAGATAGTCTGGAAGAGCACAGAAAAGAATCTCTTAGTATGTTTCTGAAACAGGACAATACAGAACTATAGTATTTTAAATCTCCATGAAACAGCTAGCAGAGCTCTACAGGTATTTCCTGTAAAGACAGAGCATTACAGAGGACATGCCTTCATTGATAGGTGGACACGGAGAATAATGAGGCTAATATCAAATTAAACAGGCCACATGAGGAGGAAACACTGCAATGTTGAAATGATACATATAAAATAGATGAGATTTAATGACAATTGAACACATTTTTGAATTCACTGGAACCTAAAAACCAGGGAAAGAGGCATTAGAAATACAGCCAACCAAAACAAAGTAAACACAACTGACTGCGGTGTAATGCTAATGATGCTAGTAAAGCATGGCATTTGACCTGAACATGTTTGTCTCTGGGGGAGAGATGCAGAGAATAAATGAAGCTGGATGAAACAAACACCACTCAGACGTTGTAAAAAAAAAAAACATCATTACAACATTCAGCACCTGAAGTGCAGAGGAAGAGGAAAGCGGCGGCTCCCTCTTTGTAGTTCTGTTGCCTCTGCACACCTTCAGCCACTTTAACGCAGATTTATTTTTCATTTAACCGAGTTGAAGCGAACCAAATGGGGCAATGAGCAGCTCAGTGAAAGCAGTTTTTTTTGGTTCTAATTAGCCCGATGAGCCGTGTCTTGTCTGACTGAGGAACATGAATGTTCTCTCCACTTTTAATTGTGTTTGTCTGGGACTTAGGCAACCTCCATAATGGGCTTCTCATAATTACAAAGTTTTTTAATCCTGAATTAGAAAACACAGTTTGGTGCATAGGGGTGTTGAAATTAACTTTTTCGACGATGCATCGCGACGTGGATGTGGATGATTCTGCGTCGCTCCAGTGACTGAACATAATCGATTATTGTTTACCAACGTTGCTTGTAGTTTCTGCAGCCTGGCTGGAGAAACTAGTTTATTTAACTTGGTTTACACTGAAAAGACATTCATGTTGACATGGACTTCTAAAGGGAGTACATTCTGTATTTATCTGACTGCTCGTCTTTGATGAAAAAGAAGCCATGTGCAGTAATATAGAAAATTGAGGATGCAACCCATCGTGATATTGCATCGAATCGTTCTCAGGATAATCGGATCGGAAGATGAGGGAGGATGCACAGTCTCCTAATGGTGCATGGGACCAGCCTCGTATCATGTATATTCTAAAATGACAGAAGATCCAGTCAGTCAAGTGCAGTCGTTTTGTCAATAAAGACCCGAGTCTCCTCCCGTGCCACGGCTTGATTTTCTGCCATCAATCATTTTGTGTGCATAGGTGTCATTTTTCCATACAGAGGGTATTTCAATTTGGTGCAGGATCTTTGTAGCCTGCTGCCTCTGGAAACCAATCATAAAGCAGAGAGGAGTCCTGCTGAGTGAATTTGATTTCCATGCTGAAAAGGTTTGTGCAGGCAAATGTAATTCAGCCCAGTCTCTATTACAGCGGCAGCATCTCCTGTGTCTGCTCGTCCTGCAGCTAGCCAGCGCTGTACAAACTCCTGATGCACATTGACAACTATAGACAAAGCTTCACAAGCGGACTGATTTAAAAGTGGTCGTAGGCCACGACATGACAGGACAACGGGGCAGATCAAAGCGCTGGGAGAGATCTCTGAACCGACTGTCAAGAAATGAACCATCAATGAGTCTGCCAAGCTAACGTAGCACGATTACCGCCCTGCTGTTCTATTACATTACCGTTATTTATAAATTCAGAGCCTGGGGTACAGACAGAGTTCACTTATGAAAGGTCTGTAATAGAGACATAGCAATAAATCAACTAGACACATATAGCAGCGTGTGTACGTTCAGAAATGTAGTACAGACACTCCAGACTGGGTTTAAGGTGGTTTTGAAACACTGTGTGTCTAAGTATGTCACTGTGTTCACAGTTAAAGACATTTATGTTCACATCAGGGCTGCAGGAATGCAACATTTTCTCTAAATTGATTACTCGTCCCATTGTTAAAGCAAGCACTTGAGGAATAGTTTTGTCACTCTGCTTTGGTGTTCATGTCTTACAAACTGCATGTTGCTGATCTCTTCCAGTGACGGTGTAAGACTCACTTCACTGCTGACATTTTTTTTTTTACTCTGAACCATGAAAACAGATCAGTTTGCCCAGAAGGGGAGTACCAGTTTGCCAACTTTAAACTGACAGCCACACAACAGGTAAACATTGGCTACCAACATCGGTGTAAGGCACGTTATTTTCCAATCGGCTGATGTTTGTCTACAAAGAGAAGTTATCGAGAGATACGGATGTTCAACCAGTGCCTTCTTTTTCAATTTAACCAGTTGTAAAATGAATGGTTTGAGTATTAATGCCGATATGATATGAACAACTGGGAATGGCTGAAACTAAATCAGAACCCCTCTACCCTCCTCTCCAGCACAACAGGGCTCACTGTTAATGAATAGAGCCTGCAACTGAAAAGCCGCAGGCTCTGATCTAAACTGAGCTGGAGGGAAAACCAACAAGTGCTTCCTCCTTCCTTTCATGAGAAAACTGCTGTCAGCAAAGTCAATTATCTGTGAGAGCAGCTTGTGGTCAACACCACAACACTGGGAGGCTAATGGACAGCATGCATTCATTGTGAGTAGGCCGGGTTGGACGGTACAGACAAGACGATGGCCTTGGCGAGTCGCACTAAAATATTTGGTTTGAAATACGATGTGGTTACTCAGGCTGTTCTTCCATCATGAAAGCAGCAGCAAGCCTGGGTTCAAAAGATTATTAGTCATCGCTGAGGTGTGTGTGTGTGTGTGTGTGTGTGTGTGTGTGTGTGGAGAGAGAGGGGGGGGCCAATGTCCAAAAAGAAAAAAGGTACCAACAACTGCTGCAAACACACGCTTGATGGCCTTGGTTCAAACACAACCGCGCTTAGCAAGTTGAAGAGTGAATTCAATGAGTCACTGAGTAATGAAAGGGATGAACGTAACAACAATACAAAGGCTCAGGAGCGAGTTTAAAAAGCAGAAAGTGTAGCTACGACAGGGATCCTGAAAAAAAACACTTTGATACTCTCTGTACACTTTGCAGGAAATGATAGAGATCTTCAATACAGAGTAAAAGCGTCAACAGAATGTACCTGTAACTTTTGTTCAGTGGATATTTTGAACGCAGCTCATTTGCATCTCACACATTTTGTTGTAGTTAAAGTACTGATACTTCAAAACAATCTAGTTGTGTTCCAATAAGTCCACAGTCCTGCATTTCAGAGCCCGACCGATTCATCGGCCTGCCGATAACAACGGCCGATATTAGCATATCCAGTGAATATCGGTATCGGCTAATTTAATCTCAGATATGCAGCGATATGACTAGATTTATTCACCAGTCAAATAGCATTAAATTTGACTTCCATTGTATGACACTAGCAGTTCTACTTCACCAGCAGAGGGCGCTATATGGATACAACAAGCATCACTCTCCAGAGTGTCGAGAGGTGATCAACGTAATAAATATGTCTATCTATATTTATCCATCTCTACAGATCCAAGATATCGGTCGATATATCGGTATCTGTTTTTTTTCTTCCCAATATCGGTACTGGCCCTAAAAATCCCATATCGGTCGGGCCCTTCTGCATTTCACTTGTTTTCTAGATGTTGACATTTTTAATATGCAGGCAGCCAATCATGTTGAAGCTATAAAGTCAGTCAAACATTTTATCATGTTGCAGTTTATGTTGACTTGTCACTTTAGTAACAGAGGTTACCTCCCGAATCAGACAACTTAAACACCACGGGTGCTGTGCAGACGTGCACTTAAACAGCACTACACCTCTGAGAATGACTCAGTTATTAGTTCAAACCGTACAGTCAGGCTCGCACTGGATTTCTTGAATTAAAGGAATAGTTCATCACATCAGCGAGATATTGAATAAGCACACTTCTCCATTTGTAAACCTTTTGCTCCAGAAATTCCTGGCCATTTCAGACAACACTTCATATCAGAGCAACAGAGTGCATCTTTCTTCACTACAGCGCGTGACAAACTAAGATGTTTGTATCAACAAACCACAGTACATTGACTTTGACAGATATGAAAGTGATCTGAAACTTCATGCTGCAAATTACGTTTTACTTTCTGGTCTTTTTTAACAAAACAAAAAACAAAACAAAAAAGAGTCGAGGCACTTGAAAATCCTGGGAACAAAAACAAGCTTTGTTGAAGCACATTTTCTGTGCATATATTTGACCTGTGGGCTGACCAGATTCTCAAGCTTCTGAATGAAGTCATGCTCTAGTGTAATCACATCTGTGAAAGGATTAGGAATTTGAGTTGTGGAGAGGACAAGAGAGGATGACGCTGGGAGAAAATGAGAAACTGAGCAAGACAGAAATTACACATAGTGAAAGTGAGTCCATGAACCCGATACTGACGTGACAGGGTTGGAAACAAAGAGTGAACTTGTGACCACAGAGAGACCAAGAAAGAAGAAGAAGAAAAGTGTGTGAATACTCAGAGAAACGGGTCGACTCTGCCTACCTGATACACTGTGTTGCTGGTAGTTATACGAGTTGGGAATTGCACCGATTGGAAGAGAGGTTTTGGGATTCCCCGGCTGCGCTTCATCATCATCCTCGCCGAAGTGGTGGACTTTTTCATACTTCTCCAAGTATCTGCAGAGGAGGGGAGGAAAAAACCAGATGATCAGCCAAGACTAGCTTAGTTTGAAATTGTGTTCTACTTTCTTTCTACAGTGAGTGACAGAAGATTTTGTTTTGTTATTATGGAGGCACGTTTTCTTTTCTTTGGAGTGCAGAAGGCTCTATGCAGTATTCTGTCTTAATGTTACAGACTCCTGACTCAGGACTGGTAGCACTGGTAGCCTAGCGGTTATGTCGTTCGCCCCATGTACAGAGGCTGTAGTCCTCGTCTCAGCGGCTGTTGGTTAGAATCTGACCTCAGTCCTCTGCTGTATGTCAACCCCTACTCTCTCCTCCCAACATTTCCTGTCTCTCTTCAGCTGTCTGATCAAATAAAAGGTCAAAAGGACCAAAAAATGACTTGTTGCCCCATTATAGAAAAACTGTTCCCTTGACGATAGACTGTTTACTAGTGTAGCACAACAACATGAGATATGAAAGAATCACAGGCTGCTTCTGATAGTGAAAAATACTCATACTGAAAAAAGACAGCAATATATCCTGTTATTAACCTAGATCATGGTTACAAGTCGACTGACATTTTTCCAATAATGGTTTGCTTTACTTTCTGAACCCCATCAGGTCAACGTCATGTTTTCACTGCGTTCATAGGACATTATATTTGAATGCTTGGAAATCTTTAGAGAGAACAATTGCATTAATAATACTGGGGGAAAAAAATATTCTCTCAAAATATGCAAAACTCTTGCAAAATGATTCACCCTGAATAAAACGGATGCAAAGTTAACAACGTGGAGAGAAAGTTTCAGTCCAATAACACACTGTGAAGGAGACCATTTGCTGAATCAGCAGAACTCACATCCGTGTGAATAATGATATTAATGTACAAGAACAGTCAATGTGACCCCCCAGCAGTGCAAGTTAAAACATCCTTCCTTCACTGCAAAGCGAGCGAGAGTTGGATTTTAAAGGCAAAAGACGAACGTTTTCCTGAGCCAATCAGGCGCATCATCTGAAGGACATCATTGTTTTACAGCAACCGAGTCAAGCTAGAGACGAGGGCCGTCATGATACCAGTATTTCAAACTGTTATGCCATGCTAGGAAGAATCAAAAGGATATCGATGCATGTCGCCATGGCAACAATAACAGAAGTCCTAGGCAACCACTATGAGGTCATTCCTTGTTTTTAATAACCAAAAATAGTAAACAAGCAAACTCCTGCACACTGTCTAAATTAGACAAACATCATTTTGCAGTGGTTGTGCAATTAAGACAGTATCTTCAGTTGTCCCCAGATATAGGGTATAAACCCCCCCCCCCCCAAAGTATTCCATCTCAAAATCCCAGTGAATTACAATTGACCACTGCTGCTCTCATGGCAGCTTTAAAAGCTTCCATACTTTGCAATACCATCCATCACTAGAATAACTGAGATTGTATTGTTTTATAAAAATGTGGTATCGGAAATATCAAAGAACTGAAAGTTGAGACAGCCTTACTATGACGACATGCAGGTGAATGAGTGTGTACATGGCAGGAGCAGCCTGAGAGACCATGGCTAAGAGAGACACAGGAGATCAATCGACGGAGAATTGGAGGGAAAAGGCTGACAGAATCTCCCGTACTGTCTGAATGCGCTGAGGAGCAAAGAAACAGCAGAGCAGCTGAGCCTCAATACAACACATTCATCTGATCAGGAATAGAGAGACGCTGAAACAGTGAGAGGATGCTTTTCATAAACTGCGATTTTACAGCTTTAGTTTAAGGTTCCTTTCTAACCAGACGGAGCTCCTGTGTAGAAAACACAGAGGCTGTTGTGATTTCAAAGGTTCAAAAGTGGAAGAGTGAAGCATGATGCACTTGAGCAATGAGCAACATGAGATAAGCAGACTTTGTATTTGCCAGTTTTCTGACTATGTGAGCAAAAATGTCTTTAAAATATTATCTACCCACACAAAAAGTTCAGTGTAGATTTTCAGCACTAAATAGGCAAACAGCTCGATATTGCAGGGAAAAAAAAGATCTACAAACTTTTATATGCGCTAAAAAGTATCCCACTGAATGACTCATTTTGATATTTGCTTATCAGGGAGGACCAGGAAGTTAGTTAAGATATAATAGCATCAAATACAAATAAGTATCCTGGGTTATTTGTATAAAAAGACTTCTTATCTGTCGTAGTAGGAACTAGTGAGCTGGCTACAACACGAACAGCTGTGAGCTGACATCAAGCAAAACAAAACATCCTAAACCAAAATCATTCTCCCATTCGTCCCCATGAGCACGCAACAAATATTAATTCAAGCTTTCTTGGATTTGATCAACATCTTATGCTAATACTGAGAAGCCTGCCAGACAAACAAAAACACTGACACACGCAGCAAAATACCTCGGCAGCGATAGCGTGGTGAAACCAGCATGTGCGGCCGTGAGTCACCGAGCAAGCGCCCGTTTCTGAATGAGGCCCCGCTTGTTCATCGTGGCCAAGGTAATCCCCCGTCCGCTGGCTGCCGGGTGACACGCTGGACTATAAATACACTCAGCCTTCATTTGTAGAGCAAGTGAGAAAGAGAAGGAGGGAGGGCGGGAGGGCGGGAGGACTGTGAGAGAGAGAGAGAGCGGGAGAGATAGGCCCCGAGTCCCCGACTGCAGCGTCATCAACCGCTGTCTGGGCACAGGCAACGAAAAGGGTGGGGGCATGAGGTGGAGAGAGCAGGAGGGAGGATGGTAAACTGCAGCTGCTCATGTCTCCGCTTCCCCTTTTTTCACAGATGCATGATAAGAGGAACATCAATCCCCTCCTACTTGAGTAGAGCCACAGGGCGAGTAGAAACCACAGGGCTTTTATCATTTCACTACAACTGTTCAGGGAAATGTGTGTATTATCACTGTCAATGGCAAACGTTTTCCCTCCCAAAAAAAAAAAGGAGCAATAGGTGGTGAAACTAGGAAGGAATGAGGGCTCCACAAAGAGGAGCTGCAAAAAGCAACGGTCATGCTTTGCATGTTATTTACGGTTTTCTGTGCAGAGACTCCTGGCTTCAATTACTCACTTCAAATGCACTCGTGTGTGCGTCAGTGTGTTGGAGTTGATTGCCCCCTGCTGGACTTGAGCAAAGACATGCAAACACACCCAAACAGAAATGTTTGCTGGGATTTAATGGAGCCGGCTGTCAGACACAGGCTGAAGAATGGTTTGCTTTGTCAATGACCACAGGACCGTTTATTGATGCCAGAGCCAAATAAGAAAATACTGCAAAGAGTTGGATCGTTTACAAAACAGAGCATTTGTTGCTTGAAAATAAGAGCTTAGTGTAGAGTATCTTCTTTAAAGAAATAGCTCATGGATGCTGACCCTGTGCCCTCTAATGGGTATTCCTGTGCCTCATGCAAGTGCACAAGAGTCCAGTGCACATGGAGAGGTTAGCACTATTTAAGAAGCTATGCTTAAACAAGTGAAGTCTTTCATAGTTTGAAGCGTTTCTATTCCAGTTATCAGCATCCTTAAGGTTGTGGTAGCTCGCTTGTTTGGAGCATTTCCTGGGTTCAAACCAGGACTTGTGCAGGTTGAGTCAGCACCAACAGGATGCTCGTCGATATGCTTTTCTTGGACCAAGTTGTCCTTTTGAATGATTGCTTGATAGTGTGAAGGTACACTGTATCCCAGGAAATATACTCGATAACCACTCAAGGGTATTTGACCTCAGAGTCTCCGAGTCTGAGGTGTAAAAATGATCAAAATAAAATCAACAGTCCGGACTTGCACTGCCCAGTTCATACGATTGAATATAGAAAAATCTCCGGTCTGAATTCTGTGTGCCTGAAAGTGCTGAGCGACTCAATGATTCAGATGTTTGTAGCCGATAGCCAGAGTCACTTGATATGCTAATATGGGCAGATTAATCGGTCAGGCTCTAGTCGTGATGTTTCTTAGCTTGAGCCAAAATATATTTATATTTTATTCATTTAACCCTCATTTAACCAGGGGGAAAAAATCTTTAGATGTTCCTGTGATGAGATGAAGGTAGAAACTTCAAAAATGGTGTCACAGCAGGAGCAGACTGTCCACTCTGTAACTGTCCGAAAATGTGTGATAATGGTGTGTATCATACTGAACATAATTCAGCGGAATCAAAGCACCACCAAAATAGAAGTATATTGTTTCATACAAGCTAAAGAAATGTAACTTTCAAAATACACTCTGCTCATCTCCTGGTGAATCTAGTCGTTACTCAAAGTGTTGCTAAACTTCGGAGGGCCAGCTTGTTAGCTGACAAAAGCTCCCAGATTTAAAAAAGACAAAGAAGAGAGCTGCACTTTCTCTTCTGGTTTGTAAGTCAAGGTCTTATCTCCTGAAAGGTGACACCGCAGCAGTGCATATCAAAGTGTTGGGGTTCTACATGATTCAGGATACACCTGCCACCATGCCCAGCCGGTTTTAATCATCACGTGCAACATTAAACATTTCAACTGGCCACGCAAGATCTATGTAAACACAGAGCCAGTGGTACCTCGCAGGAGACACAGAAGAGTCATCACACAACCTTGTTCCTTAACAAAGAGTGACTAAAGATACTTTTAAACTGATGTATTTATTTAAATAAGAGAATATGTACATCACAGCCGGTGACCTTGCCGCTACACTGACTCTCCTTATTTCATTATCTGTCTCAAACACTAGCCAAAAGTCTCCCCAATATCTGCTCTGAAACTGATTATTATTAATGTGGGCTCTTTGCTGTCGATAGCATCTGGTACGGACAGTCCACAGCTGTGTGGGGTCACCTGTATTGTTTTTTAATTATGCAGAATGCAGGTGCTGTTATTCCTATTATATAAAAACATTTCATTATGCCTTAATTTGCATTTGAAATAAAAAAACATTCTGAGTCTTCCTGAAG
This sequence comes from Tautogolabrus adspersus, assembly GCA_020745685.1. Taxonomy (NCBI): domain Eukaryota; kingdom Metazoa; phylum Chordata; class Actinopteri; order Labriformes; family Labridae; genus Tautogolabrus; species Tautogolabrus adspersus. The sequence goes on along the minus strand of CM036555.1, from coordinate 6,054,576 downwards.
GGAAAGAAAGAAATAATATTCATGCCCACATCTACGAGTCTTACACTCGTTTTTTTTAAGATGTTACTTAATAACATTACAGAAAGTGTGGAAGAAATTAGACTTGTGTCAGCAGCAGAGACCACTACAGCAAAGCTGATTGGCTGTTTATAAGCTCCCCATACACACACACACACACGTTTCTTCTTTTACCAAAATGTTAGAAACACACTGCTTGACTTCCTCTGAGGAATATACGGATCTGTATTACTTGGAATAGACTAGAATCAAAGAACTGACCCAGCTATGTGTAAAATCCACTTACCAAGTCACGTCATTCTGTTTCTACTGAAGAGCTGCAGCTCCCAAAACACCCAGAGCAAACATTTGAACCACATCATGTGTCTAATGAGGTGGAAAAGCTCACTTTTAGGTTCAATGTCAAGTACAAGATCTGTCCATCTGCTAGTTAGCATGGAGACTGAGAGACAGAGATTAGGCTATCAGTGGTGTCCAACAGTGCAGGAGGGCAGGTCAAGTTACAGACAGACAAGAAACACAAAGTCTCAAGAGCCGTCAGATGGCATTTTAAGATAGTTCCTTTACTCTACCGCTCTTTCATAATGCTGTATAAAAGGCAGGAACAGCTCCACACAGCCTCGTCTTTATCCACAACCGCTCGTCGTCTGAGCAGCAGCTCGGTTGAGGAGGGGGAATACAAACACGGCAAACGCGAGCCAGATCAAAGGCCACTTCATCCAGATGTTTCAGATGAGCGCTAGAGTATATCGACAGACGCAGGAAGCAGAGCAGGACCAACAAGCGTGATGGTACCAAGAATAATCTCAAAACCAGGTGTGGAGATTTACACCTGCCAAGCAGAAAAAGTTAGTGATATGATTCTGTTGTGAACACTGGGCGGTAGTTTAATCATTTGTTTGTTTATCAGTAGAAAATATCACATTTTGTTCTTTATTGAAATGCCTCGTGTGCCAGAAACTGCATTTGTTTGACAAGAGTCTGACACCTGCTTACATCTATAAATATATTAGTCACCGGCTGAAAGATTCTGTAACGAATGAGCATCTTTCGTCATTTTTTTTTTTTTTTTTACAAAACTACAAATAGATTTTGAGATTATTTTCAATCCTGCTTCTGGTGAAAAATTGAACAAAACTGCATAAAACTGAAGCAGCTTTTGTCCACAGCTGGCCTCCTGTGTTTAGGGGTTTGTCTCCTGTGATTGAACTCTTAATGATAGCTGGGTTAGCATTTAGCGCTAGCAGACTGCTGGTAAGGCATTCCCTTTTGCAAGCTGTCACTGGAGCTGGAACTTTTAATTAGACATGCTTACAGCAATCCTTACGTGTGGCGTGCCTTGTGGTGAGCCCCCTCAATGTTTACTATCTACCAAGTGGGCTGCTTCCTGTTTGCTGTTGTAGACAGCTCATCTTTTTTTATACTTTATTAATCCCTGAGGGAAATTCGGGTTTACACTCTGTTATTGAGAGGCATGCTCCTAACACACACATAGGCCTAAAACACACACATGCACAAACAGGACCTGTGGACATGCATCAGTGAAGAGAAGTCAGCTGCACACGTCTACACAGGGATCACGCCAGAGCTGTTGGGGGTTCGGTGCCTTGCTCAAAGGCACGTTGGCAGTAGGGCTGGGAATCTTTGGATGTCTCACGATTTGATTTCGATTCTTGGGGTCACGATTCAACTCAGAATCGATTTTCGATTCAAAACGATTCTGGACTCATTGATCCATGGATTCAAAGTCTATTTATGAATGAGTAAATACTTCAGGATCTACTCCAGTCATCTGTGAGACTGGCTGAATTTCTTGTTGCTCTATTTGGCATTCTACTGAGTTAAAGTGCAAAAAAAAAAAAAAAAAGATAAAAAAATGTTTTAAATTTTAGAAGAGAAGAATCTCGATTTTTACATAAATCGATTTTTTGTCCCACCTCTAGTCGGCAGTACTCAGAAAGTGACCCGGCACCTCTCCAGCTATCAGACCAACTTCAATATTTTGGTCTGCACAGCGACCCTCCGGTTGCTAACCCAAGTCCCTACAGACTGAGCTGCTGCCAACCCTCAAACCTTTTGGTCGTACCAATTTTCACAAAGTTTAACTTGACTATTTTCCACAAACTTCTAATTACGTTTGATATCTGATTATGTCGTAACTACAAGGTGAGAAAAAGAATGACTGACGACAGCTGTGGGTGAGCTTTATGACCACCTCGAACCAAAGGAGCGATATGACTGAAACAAACCCCAAAACAAAGAAATCGCTAAATGATTTTATTCTGTTCGGTTACAAATGTATGTGACAGTGAAATTGCTTTAAAGTCGTTTGGTGGAAGTCTGACATGATTCAGATGTAAATGACCTGAATGATGGATTTCTACAAAGACAAGAACACTTACTGCAGATTTTGGCACAAGTAACTTTACTTTTAGCACATAATGAGTTTATTTGTTTATTAGAAACAGAGGCCTTCAAACTAGAAAGCCACCGATTGTGATAATAAAGGGCCAATACAGATGTTTTAAATAACGACTCAGCCCATTGCCAGTTCTGATACAGATGTTTTTTTCATTACCTGGTTATAATTCCTGAAGTGTTTTTCAAAAAGCCATGACATTTGATTTATTTAAATGTACAATATGTAGAATTTTTACATTCAAATATCTAAACTAATAAAAAAAATGGACTAAACCTTTGTTATGCTATTTTGTTAAGTACTTACATTACCTCAAACATTTCCAACAGTTATCGAAGCCAGAGAAACCTGTAATTTTATAATTGTAACGGGACGTGTCTTGTTGTGGCGGACATGTTTATCGTTGCCGTGGAAACACCAGATGTTACGTCACAGACAGCTGCACAAGGAAGCATGAATAGCTACTGAGAGCTGTCGTACTGATGAAATAAAATTGTCATGTCAATTATACAAAATACCCCGCCAGCCTCCACGTCATCTTTTGTTAGTGTTTTGATAGAGAGCCCCCTGGTGGGCAAATTTACATACTGTGCCTTTAACTTGTCATTAGTAGTCTATCCTCATTACTGAACATGTCTTACAGCATGTCGCTGATCTTTCCCAGAGACTGTAAAACTCCACACTGCCGATATTTTCTTTCATGTTTGACGATGAAAACAAATTAAGAGTTTGTCCAACAGATGACGTCTTCTGCCCCAAAATAAAAACTCATCTCTGAATCAGCAGTTAGGTAACTAGCTTGCATGCTTCAAATTAATGCAACACAACACCGGCTGCTTACACTGGTGCATGACAGATTATTTGCTGATTGGCCAATGTTTGTCTACAGGGCTGATATCGGCAGATAACGATGTTCAGCTAATGCATCGGTGCATCCTTCCTTCAAATATTTGTAAGTGCCTGACACATTTTTTCTTATGCCTCTGTAGGATCTGATTAAACGAGTTTAATGTCTGTTTGAATCAAACTGCTGCTGCTAGGTTACATGTACATGAAAAAGTCCATACAGGCCACAGACATATTCTTTTTTCTCTACATATACAGTAACCTGAAAGGTTGTCAGATTTGATTTAGGAACTCACCTAATATTGCTTGATATGCTAAAAGGGGCACAGCAAGCTTGATATGGTAATATTTGACATTTTACGTGATAAAATGAGGTTGAAATACCTTTCTCTATAATCCACTTTCAGCTGGCTGTAAAATGGAGGGAAAAAAGTGTGCCATAGGATTCACATGACTACTAAATTACAGCCTAATTGCCGGGGTCATGGGAATTCATGGCCCTCAAAGTGGCTTCACACGCCGGTAACAGCTGAGAAACACAGTAACAACTAGTACAGCGTTGGCAGAGGGTTAATATTAAAATGCTACACATTCAAATATCGACTGGAATGAGTAAATCTGATTGCACCTGCTTCTCTACGCCGCAGACAGTTAGGGTGACAGATGACAGTGCGGTGTAATCATTTTGTTGTGCAGGAAGCAGCAGGTTCAACTGCTATAAAAAGGCAGATTACTTGGTGGAGGATTCAGCAGGAACAGGTATATTCAAGAGCTGGTTTCTGTTTCTGTAATCACAGTGGATGGCAGAACTAAAAGTCTGCTTATTATACAGCACGGGTCAAAAGGTGAAGCTGATCTGGATTTTACTGGGACGAAATCTGATGCATCCAAATACCTTTAATTGATCGTTGATCATAACAAAGCTTTGGATGAACATTTCTCCTATGCCGATTCTTTTGCAAATCATGTGTACAAACCTCCTCAGTACAACAGATAACAGATTTGATCGGGCACAGAATTTGGCGAGCAGTTCCTAGATGTCAGTGTCCCCTGGGCCTGAATTCCTCCCAATGGGGATGCAGCGGGGAGGTCAAACTGAGGTTGAGCAAGGGTATCTGTCACCTGACTTGGCGTCTGTGTTCAAAGAGCTTCAGTTTGGGAAAGAAGTCACCGGTTGTTGCAAACACCGGAGGCCTGATTTCCACACTCCTTTTATTCACTCTCAAATTACAGCGTCCATCTAGACTGTAAGGATGGTGTTTTGGTAAAAAAAAATTAAAAAAACAGGACTCCTTTCCCTTAAGGAAGAGTTTAATGCAAACCACTCCCACATCATGTGAAAGAACTACTGGAGATGTGAAGCAGTTATTGACTGAGAATCATTCAAATCAGTGAAGCCACAGGGAAACTGCAAGCAGACGTTAGAGACTATTAACCCATCCCACTGGAACACAGTGCCCAGCTGTAGCACTGAAATCTATGTTGCATTGAAGAACTTTAAAGGGAAAAGAATCTAGTTGCTTAGTTGGAATTCTGTTCAATAAATTTGCTTAATTCTTCGGAAGTTCATGATTTTATTCAACACTTGCAGCTTTTGGCAACATCTTACTGTACGTCTCCACAAATCAATAATTCTCCCACTCTCACGCCTGAAGACCTCATTCAAATGTTTTTACTTCAGTCTTATTAATAAAGCCAAAAACAGAGCTGCTATGCACTCAGTGTGTCAGTGTGATTTGCTGTCAGAGCTTTGATCCAGACTGTGAATCCTTCCTCCCTCCAAAAATGCTGAAATAAAATCAGCGCCATTGGTAGGACTGATGTCAAAGTGGAGCTTCAACAAGTTGAAAATGAGCTGGAAAACTGTTTCTGGCAAGCGCTGCTCACTTATGACGGAGTGACATTCAGATATCAAACACACAGCAGCAGGAACTGGCAGTGAACTTTCAGCGCTGCTTATTACTCGGCTCGGAGTGGAGAGCGCTGATCGGTGAGAGACGCATCACGGTTAACTGTTTCATTCAGACGGGGAAACTTGGTCAACACAGAGATAATACTGTAATCAGAAGAGACAGAGGTGGGACTGATTGCTGCAGAAATGGGGTCCTTAATAACTCATTTAACTCAGTCTTATAAAAGAAAAGGATCAGGACTCAACACTGGAGTTAAGTCAACTTAAAGTCGGGCAAATAAACCCCTTAGCCCAGTGCAATCTAAATTGTCAACCAGTGTCTACTTTAGGGTTAATACGGTACTTGATTTCTCATCTTGGAAGTAAAACTCCAACGACATTGACACCTTTTTTAACACGTATCAAAAGTGCTTCAGGATAACACGCCAAATCGACTCTTTTTCTCTCTTTTTTTTCGAGCAACAAAAAGAGACAAAGAGTCGATTGGTGTTCTGTCCTGAAACACTTTCGAATCATTTTTGATGATTCATCATCCATATAAGTTAGAGGGTGAGCATGTATTTTGGATTTCCTTTACCTTTTTAAACTCCACAGCTTAATAAAAAGAAGCCCTAGGCCACAAAGATTGAGGAACTTCTTGCTTTTAATTACCAAAAGTGGCAGAAACACCTGCTCACTGTTTAAACTGCACAAATACATTGTCAATGTTGCTCTTCCTCCTTTTCTCACGGTAGCCATGCTTTTTTGATACTACAGATAAAAATAACACAGTTTATTGCATGTAAGTATCAGAAATGTCCCTAACCTTAGTCTTCATTGATAGTTTTGCCTAAAAAACTAATTTCTTTAGAAATGTTCAAAACCTCCATATCTCTAGAATATCTTAGGTCAATCGGTTTTGTACCACAAGAAATGCTAGAACTAATGATGTGCACATGCATTTCCATTAGTTCTTGGTTGTAAGCAAACAAAACAATATGGGTGTCTACTGTATAACAAACATTGTACATGTCTTGATTTTGGAGATGTGATTATTTCTGTACGCAGAGTTGAAGGGCCTTTTCACAGTTTCATTTGAAATAGAAGCACGCTGCCTACACTGGTAGTTTCTGTGATTTTTTTCTGAGAGTATCTTCAAATGTTTTACATCTGTAGAATCTGAACAGCGTTAAGAGCAATGCAAGATTTAAGTTACACTCCAGCGTTTACAGCTTCTTATATTAGATCATTTTAAACAAAGGTTTATGCAAACAACAAGTCGATGCTGCCAGGTCACACTTGTTCCCCAAAGTAATGACAACATCTACTAAAGTGCAACTTGATGATGCAAAAGAAGAAGTCTTCGCTTTTGGCTGCGACAATAAAGCATGCTATTACTGTTATACCTTTTATTTAAGGCCAATCTAAACATTGCTGTGAAATTATTTCCTGTTCTGTTCTAAAGGTTTTAAAGGCCACAGCACAAGAAAGAAAAAAAACAATGGGCCACATGACTTTCTCATTAAGTGATACATGATGTCCAATCATCACCTACATTACCAACAGCTATAAATCATTTGAGTCGCCAGAACATGCACAAATTAAAAAAGGTGCACAAACAGCGTAGAAAGATCCAAGCAGCTCGGGGGTCACAGTTGGACATTTGACTGGATAATAAAGCTTAACACCTGATATTAGCAAACATCCAGCCAGCTTAAGTGTCCTAGAGTGAGACACTGAATCTGAACCAGCTTCAGTGAGCACATAGCCACTGTGTTACTGGCAGTGACCCTTGAACTCACCGCATGAGGGCAAAATGAACATTTCCCTCCCACAGTGATGACATTATAAACCCACTACTGCATGGACTAACGCCTAATTCATTCTATCACACTCTGTCATCAAAAAAGCAGCACAAGGGGGGGGCGAGGATAGTCTCTGTATCTAGTTGAGGCAGGACAAGTCTGTCCGCCTGCTGCCTCTGACGTCCACTACACCGAACTGCCTTAGATAAACTTTACAAAGTAGCTCCAACCGCTGTTGCGACACAAGTGTGATAGTCAGCATATCGGCTCTGTTTATTGGCCTCCTTTGCTCATCCACAGGTGAAATTTTCAGGGGAGCAGATCATTCCTCTTAGAAAACATGATGCTTACGGCTCTATATAGTCTCCTGCTTCATCTTGCCATCTGCGAGTAATACATTATCCACCTGTTGGTATCTATAAACCACCTTCTGACACAAGTTAATAAGCCAAAGTGTCGCCTCCTTGAATTAATGTAGAGGATCAACGAATCAGATTATCAGTTCACTTTCTTTCTGTGACATATATTTCAGGTAATCTCAAAACTAAGCCTCATGGTAGAAAGCAGATTTCTGTATGTTACGGTTTTACTGAGCGTTATGTAAAGTTCCCATTCAAATCATGTCACATGAACGCAACACCTGTGCCCAACAGCACCTTCAACTCGAAGAAAAGACTAAAACAAGAGTCTTGTCAGCAAACAGAGCTTCCAAGAAGACCATTTCACCAAAATACACGGTCTCCTTCTTCAGAGAAAAGGCTTTTCAAAAGTATTGACCTTAAATGTGAAGCTGGTTAAAAGCTGCTTGTAGCCGGTGTGGTACTCAGGAAGCCCTCAAATGACACCAGCAGCACTGCGAAGCCTACATGTGGCTTAGATGCATCTCCTTCAGCAGATGTGTCCATGGTTATCCGTGAACTTTTGAGGAGCTTCGCGTCTCAATAAACAAACTGACTGCAACACTTCTACATAGCAACAGATTGCTTTAAAAGGGACCTTAGTAAATTTAAAAAATAATTATCCGCTGCTTATGATATCAACAAAGGCCTGCAGTGCAATATCAATGAGAGTTTACAACCGTTTTTCTGATACAGAGGTGTAATCCCCTGCAGGCAGGTGCTAGTTATGGGAACAATCGTTGAATGATGAAGGAGGGGGGGGAGAAAAGGACTACACAGAAAGCAGCAACAACCAAAAAACCACAAATGCCAGCTGTTGGGGAGAGCTGCGTTTACACCAGACTCCCATCACTGGCAGCTGACTGTGTGGAGACTTGGAGGCTGAATGCTGAACACATTTCAGCACCCTGAGCGGCTTAATTATTAGAGCTATATCAAAACTCAACACCCTGTGGCTCTACCATTTGACTTTATGGCTAAGGGCCATCACAGTCATAATGCTCTTTAAGTGTTGTTCTCCAAAACTGTGTGCCAAACTAAAAACACTAAAGACATATTTGGGTATTTATGTACAATAAGACAATTTTTTTTCTTACGTAGAATAGGCAAGTGGATCCATATCTAGCACCTAAAGGCAAATGTACACACTATAGACCTTGCTTTGTTAGTCATAATAGCTACCAGTGCTGCTTCCTCGCTGAGGGGAGCCCAGGTCCTGCTGACTGCATCTTAACGTTTGTAAACACTTCCCACATGCTACCTGAGAGGCAGAGAGCTGCACGGCCATGCTACTTACCGAAGGTAGTACTGTTTTAAAGCAAATGCAGCGTTGGAACAACTCCTTGGAAAGTTAAACTCGTCCCCAAGTTCAATCCATTGGTTTTTGTCTGATACCTGAAAAAGGGGGAAACGAGTTGGTTAGGAGATAAGACACTGGCAACAAGAAAAAGAGCAACCATCTGGTCTGCTACAGGTTCTCTCAATGAGGCAATACCACTAATCAATAACTTCCACTAACTACTCAATATACTGAAAAATAAAAAAGTTATATGGCGCAACATTTAGTTAAATAATATTTAATTCGCTTCACCTGTTTGATAAGCGAACATATTTACATATGGCACATCTGTGAGTCCAACTGCCTGGCTCCCTTTAGGATACTATGGTTACTGTTAAGGCTAGTTAGCATTCCAGCTAACGAGCTAGCTTGACTTTTCCATTTTGTTGTTAAAAGCTAACGTGGCTAATGTTTCACAAAGTGTGTCCGTCAAAACACAAGTGCTGTAGTTTGCGGCGAGCCGTTTGAATTTGGAGTAGCTTTGGATACCGTTTACAGTATTCACTATGGGCCTGTGAGGCCTACATTTTGTGACCAGCCATGAAGCCGAAGAAAGATGGCTATGGGGAGAAAGAAACACGAAGCTTCCCCTGCGAGAAAACTGCCGGTAAAAAGCCCGGGCGAGACGCTGTGTGCTCCGCGGCGTTTCTCCAGGCCGGGCTCCGTGCCGATAATCGATGTTAAACGTGCCCGCTAATTTTGAGTCGCTCCAACTGCACTCTGACTCCGAGCGGGTCGGACACTCTATTCAAAGCACACAACAAACACAAGCCACCACATTGCATAGAGATACATGGCAAACTAGCACAAGGCCAACATCGACCCACTAACGCTGTTTCTGGAGGATTGCACTTGTCCCGGGGAACCCACACGGAGTTGTGGAGTGGTCCACGGAGCAGTCCACACAGAGCAGAGTGTGCAGGAAAAAATACTTTTAGTTCCCACTCACCTTAGCAAATCCACCTAAAGAGACGACTCTGATATAGAGAGCATTCAGATCCAGCTCTTTCCCACCCACGAAAGGAATCTTCTTGAACGGCGATCTGAAGGGATAACACAAGAAATAGATGCACACATGTTTAAATAACACTTTAAGCTAACTCGCAGTCACATGCAATTAAGATTTAAAGTTATATTTCCTTGTAATAAAGACGCCCGAATCTCACCCTCTGCTTTGGTGAAATTGCCGCAGCTCGTCCAGGAAAGCCTGTCCTTTCCTTCGCTGATCTAGTAGATTTTTCCCCGTCGAATTTGCCATTGTTTTTGCATGCAAAAACGGATAAACCCCACTTCAGTCGCTTCTTAAGACACCAAGGATCCCATACTCCGCCGGCGCTCAGTCATTCGCGAAGCTGAGTGTTTAAAAAGTTAAAGAAATAGCTGATAGCAAGAAGAGCGGCAGCTCGCTAATAAAGACTGATGCACACTGAAAGCAAGCCCGATTCAACCCCGTACTAAGTTCCAACGAACAGTCACAAATACGACCGATTTACCGGCAGATTAGAAACGCCATGGCTGGATGTGTAGAATAAATGCTTTTGGTCGCGGTTGTATTCGTTTGGAGTGGTTTGACAGTGTGTTACGGACGCAGCTCCGAGGCTATCGCGCACACTGTAGAGCGGCAGAGGGATCCAGTTCTCAGACAAAAAGATGTGAAGGCCGCGGAGCCGGGCCTGCCATGCGTGCAGCGCCCTCTGTGGCCAAAGCCGACACTACACCGTCCAGGGCAGAGCGGGTGCTGGAACAATAGAGACTGTTTTCTTTTTTAGGGACCGTCTGACAACTCGCCTCTGTTTGGAAAACGGGTCAGGAGGTACTTGGAAATGTCCCGTGGGGGGAGGGGATAACACTAATTAACATAGCTCCCTTGTTATCCCAACCAGGCGTGCAATGGAGGGCAACTATATATTTTACGCATTTATACTTATTTTCAAAACTGACATAAAGTCTAAGTGTATAACCGGTTTCAAATAAGGATCTTCTAACCCTTGATCTTATTTAAGTCCGTATAGGATATTTTCATTGAAAGCAAAACTATATTCACCCTTTAATATTTCATATTCATACAAGTACAGCTGCAGTATTTAAAAAAAAACTATGTGAAACACAACATAACATGAAATGATATACTCTATCACATATATATTTTTAAAGGCACAAGAGTAATCTTTATTTCCCAAAGCAATACTTCCTGACAATGTAAAAGAAAATAAGCTATTAAAGAAAAACAGGGACTTTTTAAAAGTGGTTAATGACAGTGATGTGGTTGGTGTCACATTTAAAGGTAAACAAGGAAGGGATTTGGATCTTTCATTTTTAAACGTGAAACAACCCGTTTATTGTTGTATGGATATTTATTGTGTTTAGTGTGTCAAATAATCATCTTTTTTGGGGGGGGGGATTCAGGCAACAAGTTGTGTTTATTAGTATTATGCCAATTTGTATACCTAAATCACAATCTGCAAAATCTGTTAATTACCGTTTACAAACACAAACATTTGGTGATTCCCATGTGGTCACTTGTGTCTTTCTTTCTTTTTTTTACGTGGTCACTTGTGTCTTCCTTTTTTTTTTTACGTGGTCATTTGTGTCTTTCTTGTTTTTAAATGATGACATTTGTTTCTGTAAACTTGTCACCGTTGTGGTAAGCGGCCCCTATCCCTTGCTTCCCCGTTCAAAACGACTTTTATCTCCCGGGATGGTTGAACATTACTCCTGATCCCTTCTCCCTGTAGCTGCCAAGCGGATATCTTCTTGATGGGGTTACACATTCAACCATTACACGTACCCCTTTGCTCAATGAAAAACCTGTCACAAAATGGCGGAGACGTACGTTAGCAGACCCCATTTTGAGGAATTGACACTAGACAGCGGAAAAGTGCGTGTCCTTGTGTTTGATTTTTCAAAAATGTTGCTCTTTTTTGAAGAAAACTGCGGCACACCCGAGCTCACCCGACGCCTGTTTGGACTCCCCAAGTCGTCATCCGAATTCTGGGCTAACGACACGGTAGCGCGCTAGCTCGCTCATCCTGCGTTAGCTAACTTTGCTAAATTGCGACGAACATGTTCCGATCAGTTAGTTAATCCAATTAACACACCGGTATCTGTTGTTAAAAGGGGGGATTTCTCTACAATTTCGTGTCGATAGAAGTCAATTTTATCCCCGCTTTTTTGGGAGAAGTCTTTGTTTTCGACGACTCGTTTGTGCGCTAACGCTAGCTGTAATTAGCGTGCCGGATTCCAACTCTTTATTCCAATCAGACTGCTTATAATGCTAACAAGTTTACCTCATAATGAAAACAGCTCAAATAGCAGCTCCCACTGCTAAAATAGCCTTATGTTTCTGGTGTCATGGTTTGATAATATGCAACCTAAAATGCTGGGCTATTTTCACAACAAGGGAACTGTAAACGCAGTTCGGTTGGTATGTGCGTTTAAGGCACGCTGCTGATAAGCCTAACGAGCTCGTTAGCCACCGCATGTGTTCACCTTTGAATACAAGTTATTTAAGATTACATTTCCAGTTTACGCTACGCTTAGTTTATACTACTACTAATGCGACATTTTGCTTCTAAATAAAACGAATTAATGTGCTTACGATCCCTTTAAAATCGAGTTTAGGGTTGAGCATGCTACTGTGCATTTAGCATGTGTTGGTTAATGACGTGCTAAAGTGCAACATGTCTTATTAAAGTTAATCTTTATGACAGCAGTGAAGCGGTATTGTCTCAAAGAAAGCATGAACTAATGATTGATTTTGTTATAAAATCACGGCTCAACTCCCCCTAGGTTTCTACTGCATTCATGTAATTGACTAATGACGTATTGGCTCTTATATTTCTACTGTAAATGATAAAAAAATAGGATTAAAGATGAATTTTCCTCAGATCATTTGGAAAAAGAGCCTGAACCATCCTGGAAATATCTGTTGTAACATGAAGGGACTGTGAGAAAATGGCTTACTTATGATGCTGCATTAGGGCATTTCATAAAGGCGTGAATGGTAGCCTATTATTAGCATATATTATTATTTAAATCCGTTTTGCTTGAAGAATTGGTTGTGTAGCCTGTTATGTGAATGGAGCATACAGTTATATAATGAAGAAGGTACAACAAGTCATTATTTGATATCTGACCTAAGGATTATTATGTTTTTTTCCACATAGGTTACCCTATTGGAATGATCATAATATCAATGTGATTAGGGCACAACATAATGATACTACTTTGTATAGTATGATAAGACCAAATATTGTTTGTATCCTCTTCTCCTATGTGAGGCTTAGAATTTGTGACCATTCATAAATATCTGGAGGCTAATAGAAATGCCAAAACAGCTGACAAAAGGCCCTTAATTCAATAGTCTTACTATAAAGGGGAATTGTCAATAAAGGGGGTATCCACCAACTTTCAGTAGACTATTGTCTGGCACCACCAGGTACCGCATCAGTATTAAATATCATTAATTACCAATCAATTATGCACTCATCCCAACAAGATTAGACCTAGATTAATTGGACTGTACCACTCCAATATGTTAAAGGAAATGTGAGCTTTAGGTTTGTAAATAAAAAGTAAGTTCAACTTGAAATCTTTGCAGGCATCCATTTAAAGTCAATTTAAAAAAGTGATTGTATGGTGTTCAGTGGCTGTGAATGTGCACTTGAAAGCTGCTCGGTCAGTTATGCCATCACACGGAGGTCCTCATCTGATGTGACAGCCAGGCATCTCATGGCATATGGTGCAAATGGGGCCAGTAAGCCCAAGCTGCCTCCAAGCCCCTAGACAAAAGATCCCAGTGGGAAGCTAACTGCTTGTAACGTCCTTACACCTCCCTGCTCCCTGTGGCCTCCCTTTGCCTGAGGTTCATGCTCTGTGTGTCTGAAGTCATGTTCAGTCATTCGGTGGAAAACAGCTCCATCTTCTGGCAGCCATGCATCACCTCCAAACAGGCGGGTGGATACTCCTCATTGCGTTAGGAACATATTGTACTTGGAGGGATCAGTTGAGAGATTTTAAAGTGGATACAGTCACAGTTGGAGGATGATGCATGCTGGGAGATTAGGGGAGGGAGCAGTGGCATGATAGTGATCCTAATGCGGCTGGAAGTAATGCAGAAAACACAGGGCGCATCTGGAACTACAACGTGGGAATTTTGTGGTTTTGTACTTTTTTTTTGGTAAATTGCCATAAATATGTGTTTTTAAGATTCTCATATATTACACATGAAAAAGTAGAATATGCAAAACACAGTTACCTGCACATTACAGATATTTAATGTACATTTTAAATGCTTATAGGATCAGTTCATTACAATTGCGAAAATGTTAGTTTGCGCAGCCTGTTTTATTATGGACCTTGACACGAATACAGGAATCTCCATGAGAGCATACAGCATGTCATCAGTTAGAGACGGTGTCAATCTTAATTTGTTTAGCACCAATTCATAACAAGTAGTACTGTAATTGTTAACGATATCCAAGGCTTATTCAATGTTCACGTTATTGCTGCGGGGACAAATCAAAGGACGATTCACACTCCAGACCCAATGACTGGAGCTCTGGTCTAAAAATAGATTTTACAGTGAATGTATGGAAAATAGCTTTAAAAGTACAAAATGACTGAAAATGAATGGCTGATCAGAACATGTGACAAATAAAGACCTTCATCAGTCGGTCTGTGCCCACTTCTATCTTTAGGCTACTTATTAAAATTGTCATTAAAATATTTTTTTGTTTACGTTGCACTTTCTGCTATTACTGCTTTTTTTTGTGCTACTGCTCTGTGTGTCTTTGAAAGGCTCCCCAGGGGACAATTAAAGTTGTTTTTTTAATTTAATTGAATCAGTATAATCCGAACTTTCCCTGAAAACAGATGTGAAAAATTTAATGATCTCAGTTTTAACAAACGTGTTATAAAAAATACACAATACTAATCCCAGCGCCCCTTTTCTCACACAATGTTTTTGTTGTGTGCTTCCTATAGACCTCATATGGTAATGTCATTTTCTGGACTTCTCGTCTGTGATAAAGTTTGACATTTCTACCAAATAGTGAGAATGTTTGTGGAAATACTTAAAGATCCAGCGGTTGTGGAAAGAAACTTTGATAGCACATTTATCTTCTATAGAGATCCCTCTTGAGGCGAGGCTCTGCGTACTGGTTATCCATCATGATCACTTTGCACCTGCAAAGCAACGCTCTTGATTAATATGTTCCTTCTTCAGGGAGAGAGATTGTTCTGGGCTGGAAAAGCATGGACTGCTTCACACTAGTTATGTGGTGACAGGAAATGTTTTCTTGCCCTGTTTAACAGAAATGAAGATATGTGGCAAGAAGGAAATCAAATTAAGGAACTATAGGACCCTCTTACCTAACTCTTTTAAAGTGAACTTTGCTCAAATGACTGGGTCAAAATGCTAAACGTTTGGCAGCACATTAAAGCTCACGGGAGGAGTTTTGAACTGTGAAAAAGAGTAAAACTTCTAGTGATGCTTCTTTGAGACCTACAAAAGCAACTGAGAACATCAACAACACTTTTATAAAGCCACTGTCAAATCCTGATTCCACTGCAGTGGAGTCAGTTAAAGTGTCTTACTGCACACTGCAGAAACAGCCTCTGTTTTGTCATGCAAGGCCGTCCATGAGGGGGGATAAAGGGGAAAGCTTTCACGGGCCCAGTCCCATGGGAACAGTGCATGGAGGTTACCAAAAAAAACATGGTCCTTCCCAATTTTAAGCAACAATGACCACATTTTACTTGACACATAAATACCTCTTAAAGCAACAAAAACACACATTTCATTGATTGTTGCTTCAGTAAATCGTCGCCTGTTTCAAAATGTAAACCCCCTCTTCTTAAAATTATATGAGACGTTTTTTTTTGTTATGTTACCATTGTTAGCGGGCCCAGTGAACTTAACTGTTATGCCAGTTATTTTGCAATCAGTATAGCCTTTCCAGGACTTGTACAAAGTTCGCATGCCAGACAAGAAAGAAGAAAAGGAGGGAGTTGGCTCGGGCATTTGACCCCAACGAGAACTTGTTAACCAACTTATTTCAGTCAGCTACAAAGGCTTATATCATATCCTAGGAGGGTCCAAACACTGGGCCTTTTAAGGGGCCAGACATTTCTGCGGGCCGGCCTGTTCTCACGGTTAAGATTCAATGAGTGATAGTCCACAGGAGGCACCAAAACCAACATGAACCAAAAGTTCTCCATGAAGCTTTGAAAAGTAGGCTATATCCTCTTGTTAATATAGCACATTTGTTAAATATATCTTTTATTATTTATTTACCATCTTGAATTTCAGATATTGAGGGTTAAGGAAGGGGAATATTCTTTTAAAGCTCCTGTGAAGAACGCTTTGTTTTTTTGTTTTTGGCGCCTCCTGTTGATCAAACAGTACACTCTTTTTTTTTTTCAGATTTTGTCCTGTACATGCTAGTTGTGTTTTCAATCCAAAATCTCATCCTGCTTTATTTAAACAATCAAATGTAAAGCTCATCGTGAATCTATGTCTCAAAAAGTGTAAAAGAAAAGATTGTTTCTGCAGTGGAGGGAGTCTTTGCCCCAAGTGAAGGAGTTTAAGTATCTCGGGGTCTTGTTCACGAGTCGGGGTAGGGTGGACCATGAGATTGACAGGCAGATTGGCTCAACGTCCGCAGTAATGCGGATGTTCTACCAAACCGTTGTGGAAAAGAGGGAGCTGAGCCTGAAGTCCAACCCTCACCTATGGTCATAAGCTGTGGGTAGTGACTGAAAGAATAAGATTGCGGATACAAGCGGCCGAAATGAGTTTCCTCTTGATGGTAGCTGGGCTCAACCTTAGAGATAGGGTGAGGAGCTGAGACACTCGGGGAGAGCTCGCAGTAGAGCTGCTACTCTTTTGCATCGGAAAGGAGCCAGTTGAGGTGGTTTGGGTATATCTGATTAGGACGCCTCCTGGATGCCTCTCTTGGGAGGTTTTACGGGTACGTCCAACTGGGAGGAGACCCTGGGGTAGAGCCACCGAGGGATTATATATCCCGTCTGGCCTGGGAACGCCTCGGAATCCCCCAGGAGAGGCTGGAAAACGTTGCTGGGGAGAGGGAAAATGGATGGATGGATGTTTCTGTAGTGTGCTGTTGATCATACCATCAAACACCTACCCTGCATCAGTGGTTTCAGTATTTAAAATAACCTATACAGATTTCATCAACCTTCATGCTGATTGTCTGGTTTGCTTTTCTAGCCCGTAAAGAGGCATCAGTGTAAATTTGGTTCTGTTTCATATCCAACTATAAACTCTTTGCAGGAGCTTTAAATGTCACTTAAGTATAACTAAATGGTTTTTTTCATGCCAGTGACCACTGACTTTAATTTTACATTAAAATGCATTTTAAAAACAGCCCAAATGTTGATCAATGATTCCAGTAGACACTCAGTTAAGCCATAGATCAAACACGATATATAGAAAAATAATACTAACAGTAGTGCAGAGCAAAATTGTGTGACCTTTTCCTCAAGAAAAACTTTGAGGTTTGTCCTCCAAAGGTCCTCCGCATAAAATCTACCAAACAGAGCCAAGTGTGTCTGAAGTTCAAAACGTGTGTATTTGACATTAAAACATAATTCACTTGTTTCAGACAGGCTGTTTTCCTTCTTGTACAATGTCCGCTGTAGTCTTGATAATAAATTAAACATAATTAAACACACTGATCTCTGTCTTTAGATGCTATTTTGCCCATATATTATCTTATTTGTCAAGATAAACACTTAAAGTGTCCGACTAGAAACTTTAGTTGAAACATGAAAAATGTCTAAGAGTCACTGTGAGCTTTCCCCCTGCCATAACAGTGAGGTGTTGTACACTTGTAATTAGTGTGTTACTGCAAACCTGCAATGTTCATAAACTGAGGATTCACTTTGAAGACATCTTATTGTATATTAAGACCTTTGAATTTAACTAATGTTTACATATCTATGATATTCCAGGTGTTTATTAAAGATCATTTAACCTGGTGAAAAGCCATATCTGTCTCAGTTCATTATGTACAGCAGGTTAGTTCTATGTCTTCAATATGACTGGAGGGGCAACTTAGTGTTGCCTGTATAACATTATAGACTGTTCTTGACCCTGCACCAATAGAATTGCACTGGAGGCTGGCAGCCTGGCTGTGTAGTGCTGATGGTGACCTTTTTGTGACATCTCCACACCCCCACATCTGCCCTCTAGTGGACACTTTGGTATTGCACTTTTCCCTTTTTTATATATATATAGAGCATGCTGCAGAACAAATCTTCCCCAGAGTCCTCCTCAGAGGACAATGAAAAGAATCAAAGTCATAAAGTAATGAAAACAAGTTTCGCTTTGAGAATTAACTAATCAATAAGTGTGCCTAAAAAAAGAAAGGACAACAGAAGAGACCCTCTTCATGGAAAATATCACCTTCACATGAAGTCCTTTGAGCACTTTTGTCAACCAGCTTTCAGGTTCTCTTATGAATTACAGCACTTTTAATACAAGCACACACACACAAAGCAATACATTGAATCACGGTTTTGTAATTGATAAAGCACTTAATAATAGCAGCATACGGGATGCCGGTAGTTTAACGGTTAGTGAGCGTGGTTATAGTCCTCGAGAGCGGGTGGCCCGGGTTCAAATCCCTCCTGTGGCTCCTTTCCCGCATGTCATTCCCCACTCTCGCTCCCCAGTTTCTGACTCTATCCACTGTCCTATCTCTGAAATAAAGGCATAGAAACCCCAAAAATAAATCTTATAAAAAATAAAAATAATAATAATAGCAGCATACAATAAAAAACAGAACTGAAGAAACACTGCCATTGACTCAGAGTGAGGGTTACCACGGAGAGAATAAAAATACATTAAACTTACTTTGGTTGACCTGCACATGCACCGTAAGACAAACTCAGAAACATTATTATATGGAAAAATAATTAAATAACACACTTAGACAACTCCAGAGTCACTTAACTTTAAATGAATGTTATATCTCTAAATCAGACACACGTGTTACATTAACACACATTGGACTTAACTATCGTCTATTTACATAGCATGCTGTAAATGTTTTGTAAAAAAAACAAAGTAGATGCCATACATTCAGGTTTCTGGCTAATTTGCAAACCCCTGTCCCTGGCGTTGAAGCGTACGACTGTCATGTCCAGCTCTGCCTCTTATGTTGTATTTTCATTTTTTGTTGTTTCATTAGTTATTTCCTCTTTTATTTTGTGTAACTTACCTCTCCTCTCATTTCAGATCCTCCACTTCCTGTGGACAATTCCTGTTCAGTGGACGAGGCCTTTCAGTGAGTGTGTGGTTGTACATTTCCATCAGTAGGTGGCAGGTTTGTTTAAAAGATGGAGGCTTGATCAGCTCTGGAAGCCTGTTCACATATACTGTCAACATCTAGCTGCTAACTCTAGGAGCCTTTTTATTAATGGTAACATGTGATCGTATCTTTAAATGATTTCAGGAATTGGCCATTTGTGCTTCTCAGTGTTCCATCAATCTTTTAGCTTCTTAAACTTTTCCCATAATGCACCTGAAACACAAGATAAGATAAGATATCTTTATTGTCACTGTACAAGTACAATGAAATACTGTTGGAGCAAACCTGTAGATGCCTAATATACAAATATCAAAATATCAAAAAAGAAACTATACAAATATACAAGAACAAAATACTAAAACCAAATTTACAAATAAGAATATGGATAAATAATGCAATATGAAAGACGGTATACAATATAATAAATATGCAATAAGTTGAAAGTGACATGTGCTGAGTGAATGTATTGCACTTAGTGTGGGTATTCCAAGAGTCATTTGGTGATGGTCTGAGTCCGGGGGGGGGGGGGGCTTCAGTGTTTTGCAGAGAGAGTCAGCATGTTGGTTTTGTGTTCATGAGTGAGACAGCTCTGTGGTAGAAGCTATTCCGGAGTCTGGTTGTGTGCGCGTACAGCACCCTGTAGCGCTTCCCTGAGGGCAGGGGGGTGAACATGGTGCGTCCGGGGTGTGTGATGTCACGGATGATGGCTGTTGCCTTACAGGTGCAGCGTGTCCTGTGGATGTCCTCAAGCCTGGGGAGCTGGGAGCCGGTGATCCTCTCTGCGGTCCGGACATGTGGAGGATGTTCACCTTCATCACTGAATCTTAATGACATGTTGGACACTTTTCCTCTTTTTAAAGTATAAAGTATATTCTTTGGTTCATTTTAGTGGAATGGCAACAACTAACATAAAAAATGTAGTACAAGCTAAACAGCAAGTATTTATTGTGATTAATATACCACAAAATATTTTGGGAAATGCAAAAGCTAGTAACCAAATACTTACTCAAAGATCCCTTACTAAGTCATATTTGGTAAATCAAACTATAGATTTTAAAATATTAGGAGGATATTTTCCTTTAAGTGATGGGAAAACTTTTGTTCTATTCAAATGTTTACTGAACTCAGGGTTCCTATACTGTACAGAAACATGTACATGTTTCTGTACACGTGGAGACATTTGGGATTTTGAGAAGTAAAAAGAAAAGACATAATGGATAAAATGGGGTTTCCAGACTTCTGTGCCTGTTCATTTTTGATTTACAATTGCATGCTGACATTATAAACAACCAAATATAAAGCTGCTCTGAAAATGGTGAGTTATGCAGAAATGATCAGAAAAGTAAACTGAGTCTCTTCTACACGGGTACAGTCATCAATGTGGATAAACAACAAGGCTGCACAATGTCGTGGAAAGGAAATGGTAAATGGACTTGGACTTGTTAAGAGCTTTTCTGGTCTTCTGACCAATCAAAGCAGTTTTACACTTTCTTCTTCCCATGTACGTTCTTTTTTATTTAATTGTTTATTTTCCTTTTTGATAAAGCTGATAGTTAGAGCTGGCCAAGTTTGGACCAGCTCCTAGTTATGCTGCTATAGAGTTAGACCCGTTTCAGGTTTGGTTCAGTCCTGTTTGGTTCAGTACAGTTTGGTACGGTTTGGTACAGTAAACCCTGATCTGGCTTGAGTTTCCACAGCCAACCGTACCCTTACTCATCTCTAAATCACAGTGGAGCGACAGAGCGTAATCAGCCAATAAATTCCACAAGTAAGAAGAACGTGACTCATCAAAAGAAGATCAATGATTCCTAGAAAGGTCTGCACCTCCGAGGCAAAAAACTAAAACAGCCTTCAAATGACTCTCTGCCGGATATTAAAATATGGCGCGTTTTGTGTTTGTATTTTATTACCGATGTCACACAGGAAGTGAAGATTATTTCGACCAATTAACGGACTGCAGTGTGTCTAGCTCCGCCTTTTAGGGTTGGATTGGAACGCTTGGCACCCCAACAGGAGGGTACCAAAAAAGTAGGACGGTACGGATCCGTTTATTTGGTAGTGGAAACGTCAATGCGCACTGTACCAAACCGAACCGACCCGAACCAGACTGCTTGGTGGAAAAGGGGCTGCCGGGGGACCTGGCACCTTGAGCTCCTATCCCCCTTGTCTGTATATATATACTGTTTATATACAGTATGTATATGATTATTTTGGAGCTTTTAGGCCTTTATTGTAGAGACATGAAAAAAGTAAATAGAGGCTGAAATCAGGGAGAAAGAGATTGGGGACACGCAGGAAAGGAGCAAGAGGTAGGATTCAAACCCGGGCCACCCGCCTGGACAACTTTAGCTTAGACTTTAGCATACATGGGGCAATCGCACCTAGGCTACTGGCGCCCCTCACAGAGATCTTTTTAACAGTGGGTTGTACTTTATGTATAAAGTCTGAATTAAATGTTAACGGTTGGGTTTTAACACCCTTTATTCACATCGTAAAGACGTTTTGTAGTCATTTTATTTGGTATGAAAATCTGCCAGGATGTCCGGAAATGTGAAAATTGAAATTGTGTAGAAACCCTCTGAACTTTAATGAATCGATTCACTACCTGACTGTGGGTGGAAGTAGAAGGAGTCTCTAACTGTTTACCTGCACTGTGCATTTTTTGGATTATCAGCTGAGTTTGTGGTTCCGTTTTTTACAGGAACAATCCCAAATCTGCTGTTAAAAAGGACCTTTATCAGACACACTGTTACTGATTAGCAGCGTATCAGGTCTGTGGGTTTGCAGAGGGTGAACTATGTGTTTGTAGAAGAGAAGCTGCAATTCACTTAACTCGGACACACAGAAGGGCAAATGTTTAACCTGCTCGCCAATGCAGCAATCAAACCCAGCAGTACCAGGAACATTATAAAAGGTAACTGTTGAATGTCATCTGCTGTCGTGTCTCATATCGTGTAAGTTGTCAGAACTATCTCCAGTTTCAGGGAGCTTAAAGGGGTCAGCTGGCAGGGAGGAGAGCTGGGCAGCTGGAAGACTGTCTGTTTCCTGAAGTATTTATAACAAAACGAGGTTCAAGAGGAGGCTGCCATGGTTTCACTGCACAATGGTATGGGTGCGGCTGAAACTCAACACAAACCTGTCCTCCTCCCCCCTCACGAGACCAAGCAGCCCTGAAAAAGCCCCTGAACTGTACAGAGAGCTGATGTAGAGAGACGCATCCTCCTCATTGTTCAACGTGAAGTGGGCTAGTGTTGCTGTACTGGGTGTCTCACTCGTGTTTTATGTACATTAACATCTTAACGTTTCTGTCACAAATGTCAGGGGTCCTCAAGAAACACAAGGCCTTTATAAGAAAGCTGCTGCCTCAAATTCCTCGCTTTTTTTTTTCTTTTGTTTTTCATTTTGCTTGGTCTTTTTGGTTGTTGCTTTTTCTAAATGTCATCACATTTGACTTTTCATTTAATTGTAATTTTACACATTTATTAATCCCTGAGGGGAAATTCTGGTTTTACAATCTGTTATTGAGAGAGAGGCTTCCTCACACACATAGACCCCCCCCCCCCCACACACACATGCACAAATAGGACCTGTGGAGAGATGTCAGAGTGCCCCTCACCCTGGGCTGCGACACAGGGGGCAGCCCAGAGCTGTTGGGGGTTCAGTTCCTTGCTCAAGGGCACCTCTGACCTTCCTGAGCAGAACTCAGGAAGTGACCTGGCATCTCTCCAGCAACCCGACCAACTTCCATACTTTGGTCTGCACATGGACTTGAACCAGCGACCCTCCCAGTTCCCTACCCAAGTCCCCTACAGCTTGAGCTACTGCCGCTTCTCTGTCTTTCTACTTTTCTCTCAGCTTGTACAACATGGATGATTAACCACTGACCTGAGTCACTGTGCGTGCATCACTATCAACAACAATCCTCTCAGAAAGCTGTAAAAGTGGGAGAAAACATCTCAATTAATTCTCCTAATTTACTGACACCATCCAATTCCTTTTCCTTTCTTTTTTCCAAACCCACTAAGTGATAAAGTGGCAATTCTACCTTTTGCAAAATGTGAACATGCATTTGATAGAGGAAACAAAATACAAAAAAAAGCACAAAGAACTTTAACACCTGGATGATAACATATTTAAACTATATGTTATATGGCCTGGGAAAGGCCTTCAAAGACATCTGCAGTGTGCTTTTGAATCAATGACACATTTTCAGTATAGGGCTGTACAAGTTTTTGCAATAAACACATCCAGAGGTCAGAAATTATTTTTGCAAACAAGCACTGCTTTGTCACTCAGCATGTGTACATATTACATGCTCTCACTACATTTTCATGCAGTCAGATGATATTAAAGCTAGCTACCAGCTATCCCCTCAGGGTATTTTTTGCAAATTTAGTGGTAAAAAAAAATGCTTTGGGCGCTGGTAGCTTAGAGGTTAGTGCGCGTGCCCCATGTATGGAGGCTGTTGTTGGTTCGGATCTGACCTGTGGCTTCTTTCCCACATGTCATTCTCCAATCTCTCTCTCTCTCTCTCTCTCTCTCTCTCTCTCTCTCTCTCTGATTTCAAGCTCTGTCCACTGTCCCGTCTCTAAGGTGCGGACTGAAGTGTTTTAGGAGTAGCAGAAGCGATGAGGGCTGGAGCTCATTACATCAATAATTGACATGAGGCATTGTAATTGAGGACAATACAGAATAAAAAAAGACAAATACATGAAGATGCACAGATAGTGACATGCAGTTATTTGATGTGAATGCACAGAGAGAGAAAAGAGAGAGAGATGGAAGCTCGATACGCCTAAAGAAACGTACTGCATTTGTTTGGAAGAACTTGCCCTTGTTTTTACATATTGCAATATACATCTCAGAACAAAACAAAAATCACAATGTCACTTTTTTTCCTGCATATCATTCAGCCCCAAAGCAGATTCTCGTTACATCGTCTTCCTGTGATTTACAAAAGCTTAACCCTGTCTTTTTTTTATTGCAATTTATACATCAGCTTAACGTAATCTTTGGCATTAAGGCTTAAAATTCTTAACATTTGGACTTATTTTCACATGCACATTTCACATTGCAGTTCTCTTCCCTATTCCGGGACCTTTTACTCGTCCACACATCAGTGTACTCTAAATATGTTAAATATTATTTTTGAACCCCCTAATTATCTTGCACATTACAATTGAAAGATTTAAGGCTAAAATTGATGCTTTAAAAAAAACACACACATCCTTACAGGAAGTTGTGTCAACCCTGCAGAAGTAAAAGTCTGCTTAAAAACAGCGTGAAAGTTCAAATGTAAAATAATTCTCTTTATATCTTACTCATAATCTTTGTTACTACCTCTTGATTCGTACTTTCTTTATAGCTTTTTTAAGGCACTTGTATTTAATTGCTATGAATGGGTTTTCATCATTCAGTAAAATGACACTCAGGTGCGCCTGTGGCCCCGCCCCCAGCTAACCGAGCGCTCTGATTGGCTGGTTCGAACAGCGCAGCCCACAAACACTCAGCAGCGGAGAACATGAGTAACTCCTGCTGACCAGAGTACCAACTGAAGATTTCCACAAGGAACAACGCTTTCTATTAACACAAACTACCCGGACTTTCTGTGTGAAGACCCGAAACCCTTCACTGGAGCTGGTAAGTGTGAAACTTTTAAATAGTTAGTGCTGAAGGGGAATCGACGGAGAAAGTTTATCCAAAAGTTTTCGCCTACATTGTGCAAAACTTTTCCCCAAAAATCCTTTTCTCCACAAAAATCCACGAGGGAGCCTCGTGAAAGCTGGTACGAGATAAAACACTGAAATACATTTGTTTTGTATAGCCTATATAATTGGCGTCAAGTTTTTTTTGTAAGCCTCGTGAAATATAACGACATGCTTTGGCAAGCCCAAAGATGTTTCAAACTAACGCGATAGTTGCAGTTATGTCTGCATTTGTCAGGATTTTAAAACGTCAAAGGTGCAGCTTTTTAAATGGTATTTTACACTTCTATCTACCACTCTACATAATGTATTTGGTTTTGTGTTGAAGTGCATTTTATTGGCTATTCATGCCATTGAAAATGATTTCGTTTTTTTTCTCTTGAAGTCTTTTTGTTGTGTTTTAATCTTTGTTAGGTGGTTGTTTAGTCAATCTTTCTCTGATATGTAATTATCTGCTTGTGTTTCCGGTTTGTTTACTTTGTATGTATTGCCCCCTGCTATGCCTTGATCACCTGCAACAATTTAACAGCCTGTGATCAATTAAACTATCTATTAAACTATGAGCCTCATGCACTTTCCCCCAGAGGCTGTGGTTATGATCATTGGAAAACTGTTAGATGAATGAAGCACTTTCCTTTTCACATGAGCCACGCGCACATTTAAAAGAGGCTACTACTTAAACCAATTATCCCTGCTGTGTACAGATTTCACTCTTACATAATGACCGTCCTGTCCTGTCCTGTTCCTGCTTGTGTTGATTGTGAGACAACAACAACAACCACTACGGAACATGCACACTTTTTTTTATCCTTGATTGGCAGGTGTGAATAAATAGGTAAGAGGATCAGTAGTTTAGTGGTGCATAATATCTTAGTTTGTCGACAGTGTCTCCTGAAGAGCTGCACGGTGATATTATGAGACTAAGTGAATGTTTGTGATCCGATCGTTAGGAGGAGCAGGTGGAGGTTGAGTTGAGACGCTCTCTCCTGTGACAAAAGACCCTCATGATGCTGGTTTAAGAGGCATCCACTTGTTTCACCCTGCTGGTGTGCCCATGGACCTTCAGGGTGTAGGACCAGTACCTATTGCGCCAGAACAACAACAAGGGATAAAGTAATTTGTCCATTTCCATGTGACAGTCCTGGTTTCCTGATGGAGGAAAAAGGATGAAGTAAAGGGTTGGCAGGTGTTTCCTTGAACCAGGAAAAGATCGTTTCACACACTGCCCCTCAGATGCTGGTGATGAGCTCATGCTGATGTTTATTTTTGTTCTAACAACAACAAGTTTTATGTTCTTGACCTTGTGATTTAGCATCATGATCAGGCTGAATGCTCATTTCCTTTCTTTTCATTCATTCAAATGTGAGATAAAGGCGGTGGTGCAGAGCTCTGGAACCAGGCCTCTTGTGATTACAGCTGTGAATGAATTGTTCCACTTTACACGCTGTGATTCTGTCACTATAACTAGGACTGGAGAAAAAGGGGAAGAGGCTGAATGAGAGGCGTGTCATTATTATTCATCATCGCATGCTGTCCATGGAAAATGTACAACATGCAATTTTCTAACTGTTCTGTATCTAATCAAGATCACATCTGATGTATTGCCTCCTCTGTATTGATCCAAACATCAATCAGCTGATTGGTCTGCTGACCCTGCTCCAGAACAGCTGATTCGAGTCGGATCAATCGAGTCTGAGAAGGTTCACTCTGTGTTCAGTGTGTGCACCACGACTATAAAAAAGCCAACATTAATGGAGCCCACATACTGCGATTCACAGCTGACACAAAAAGAACACATTTTACCCCTCTTGGGTGCAATCCAGCGGGAGAAAAGTGGACTTGGAAGCAGCTCAAAATGAAATGTAAGAACAAGTAGAGGCTCATGGGTGGTACCTCTTGATCATATTTGACAAATTAAATATCAATGAGTGTCTATTTCAATGTGCATTAGCTTTATTCCCAACATAATGCTGTATTCACACACATACGTTTCCTCTCACTGATATCCAGGTTAGTTAATTATTTGGCCTAATTAAATGAACATCTCCCGACGTAAATGTAACAAAATGCTGCTGCCCCTTCATCTCGAGGCTCCTCGACTAAAGAACATGCATGCTTAACAAAAAAAGGAGGTTGTATAAGGCTATGGTATGCCAAACAGATTTTATTAAAACAACTTGTATTTTTATTCAGACAAACTTTAAATCTCCACTAACATGCTCGTGATACAGACTGAATGAGGAAATTAAACTGATTCTGGCTCTGAAAGAGGGAGGAGGCGGGGAGAAACTCGGGGTTCGTTGAAGAAAACATGCCCCTGACCAGGTTAGGTTCACAGACTCCGTTACCATAGTAACTGACTCAGAGCTTAAGTTAACTCTCTCTCTGGAACGGGCTTGAGTTACCCCTCTTTCTCGAGTTTGAGTGAGCTTGCCTTCTGAAATGGAAAACTCAGTTTCCTTCATTTCAGGGTTAACAGACTCTAAACCTTCTTTCTGAAACGGGACTCTGCACAGTTTGTATCTAATTGAATTAACATCAGCGTTAGCGATGAGCTAAATAGGTGCTTTAAAGCTGCACTAAGCTAGATGATAATGTCAAAACACATAGGTCTTATCAGCCAAAATCATGAAGTGAAGCTGCAACCACACTGAATCACACACTGGTCAAAAACGCCAGACTGAGAGCAGAGTGTTTTGCACCCACGACTATTTAAAGGCAGTACAATGCCGGTGTGTTGCTTTGCTTTATGTGCTGCAGACAGCCCTGAGAGGATTGTAAACTGTTGAGTTAGACTCAGAGCACCCTCTTCTGGGAGAAACTGTGATGACACTGTTTCTTATTTTCCCAAAGCATTGTTTATTGCTTTGAGCTTTCTGTAACATAAGTCTATAGATTCATCAGTGATGGGTTTATATCGGCGTTTTTAATTTTTCTTACGATAAAAAAAAATGGTGCTAAATGATGACTTAGGGCCCGTTCTCACAGACGCGCCACCAACGTAACCATTGTTTTCCTGTGGCTCTTCTCTGCTGCTATGCGATGTGTTTTTTTTTAGCAATTTTTGGTTGTGCATTCATTTAAAAAATGTTCAATTTTTCAGCTCGAGATGCGCAGTCCCTATGCTCATCAATGTCACTTTTGGCATAAGAAGTCAATCAAATCAAGATTGAAGCTTTACCTCTGATTTTTAAAACATCCCCCCCCCCCTCCTCGTCTAGGAGCAAAGCAACGGCAAGAGCTCTACGTTTGCTTGAATCCATTTTTTTCCCACTTATTTTATTTGGGCATCTGTTTGCACATGCAGCCCTGCCCCACAGGCGATCCCAGCTGTTTCTTTCCCCATATGCGCTCAGGTGAGGAGCAGCGACGCATCTCTGCGTTATTGGGCCCTAAAGAATTGAACTTATTTTCCAGGTGCACAGATATGAGAGTTTGTTGGATGTGTAAATGGGAAACTTTTTGCTAAACCAATACATGTATAGAAGTCATAAGGTATTGTGTTGATACTACGATAACGTTTTTAAAAGTTGTTCAGTGTCGTTTGCACACTCACAGCTTGTTTTGCTGCCCCCATGTGGCCAAAATTAATACATTTTTATTACACTTGTAACTGTCAACTTGCTTTAACTACTCCTTGATGCATGTGGTCTGGAGCAACAATGGCTGCTATATGTTGTAAGTTTGTGCAGCAAAGGTGATGTTTTAAATGCAGAAAGAGTTCATTCAAGTATATCCCATTAATAAGCGGAATTAGAGCACGTGACTTTTGTTTACAAGCTGGAGTTCAGCGCGTCAAACTGAAGGTGTCATCGTAACGTTGCTGTCCTTTTTATCCTGTATAATGATCGCTCACCAGAACATGGGGAAAACAATACGTCACTGTTTGAGACTAAGCTGTCACTGCTCCGCTCTCAATGAATGAGCGCACACATGAGTAGCAGACCCAATTCCAACTATCTTCATAAATAATCACCATCTGCTTGATGTTTGGCATGAGGCCTCGCAGTGTGGGGCTGCCAGGGGTCCCGAAAGTTGAGACCAGAGCATGCACACGCACACGCACACACGCACACACACACACACACACACACACACACACTCACCAGAAGAGACAAAGAAGGCTTAATGAGTTAAAAATGCACGTGGGCACATATGGCCTGTGATGCTGCGTGTGTGGACACAATGGAGATGATAATGAAATCTTGGATTAGCCCTCATGTATTTAGGGTGCAGCTTACAGGAGGGGACTGGTGGGTGGGCGAGTGGTGGGTGGGTGGGTGTGGCTGGTCATCATCAGTGTGTGTGTGTGTAAAGGGGTTTGTTATGGTTGATTTGTTTAGTAACATCGTGCATTATTCATCGATTGCGGCGTGGATGGGTAACATTTGAATATTACGAGACATACTGGTTTGTATTTTTGACTAATGGAAGTCTGAAGTTAAACTGATTTCATACAATATTATTGTCATATTGTTTTACAACCTGCTCACACTAACTGGTTAACAATTCAAGGCCCAAAGATGTCAAATGTGAAGCTGTAGGAACTCATCTAGTGCCACTTCTTGATCTTAAAATCCAAAACAAACTAACAATCTGTAACTTAATCCACATGTAGACTGTTGGTGTGCATCCAAAAGTCTGTGGCGCCTGTGGCTCAGGTTGTAGAGTCTGTTGTCTCTCAACCCGGAGGTTCGATATCCAGCTCCTGAAGCCACATGTGCGATGTGTCCTTAAGTTTTAACCGCTGCTTCGTCGGTGGCGTGTGAGTGTGTATGAATGGGAGTAGTAACGTGTGATGGTCACTTTACATAGCAGCCATCAGTGTGTGAATGGGTAGGTGTGACCCGTGGTGTAAAAGCTCAAGTTGATTAACCATGAATTGTTGGTTGGCAATAGGCCTGTATGATATGTGAAAAATATGCCATGTGCGCAACTTGTATGGCTATTGGCTGTTCTTCATTTGTTAGACATACCTGTGTCTGCTGCAACATGTTTCTACTGAATCCAAAGTCCCACATTTTGTTTAAATTGGCACTTAATTAATCTGAATATAGCTGATGGCTAGCTTGAGCTCCGCCTGAGGCTGTGGCTCAGCGGTAGAGTCGGCAATCTCTCAGCTGGAAGGTCAGGGGTTCGATCCCCAGCTTCTGCAGCATGTCAAAATGTCCTTGGGCAAAACACTGAACCATAAAATGTTCTTGAAATGCGCTATATCAATTTAAGCTATGTCCTCGGTTTGAATTTTGGTCTCACTTGAGGGACATTTTTTTACTACCTCCATCTTTATGGTGTTGTTCCTCTGATCACTGAAGATATAAAGATGCACAGATTTCTCCCAACATGTCTTAGCACTGGTGAAGCTGATTAAGGTGAAAGGTGCCCCGGTTTTTAAATCCTACCCCAATCCCAACACACACACACACACACACACACACACACACACACACACACACACTCTAACAAGGATTATTATTGTGACAAAGAAATGCAGCTAATTAGGCTGAGCTCGACGACCCTTGACCTCTCAGGTCTCCTTGGCCCGACCTTCTGTAAATGGTTAGAAAGGGGAGACGGGGGCTTATCAGCGGTGACCCTGATGAAGCTTGTTACATGGCAGAGCTGGGGGTGTGTGTTTGGACTTTGTGAGGTCCTAATTGTGGGGATATAATCCATGATTATTAACAATTAACATAACTGTGTGACAGACTAATTTATTAATAGTGATAACATTAAACATGTTCAAGTTTCTGGATATGAAATGCGTAAAATCAGTTGGTACAACTGTCAACACCTCCACATCTCAGTAAATACATTAAATGAGCGTGTGATGCAATGCGTTGCTGTTCATTATGGGATGCCCGTCAGTTACAAAACCTTTTAAAAGTAACGACTGAGAAAAGATCAACGGTCATGTTGGCGCTGTTGTGTGTTCAGGTATTTTAAACTGCCACCTGGACTGCGACTGAAACGGTTCTGTCACTGCAGGCAGTCGTCCTTTGTGTGTGTGTGTGTGTGTGTTTCATTGAGTGTGAGCGTGTGAGGTCAGCAGAAACACCTCAGAGTGGGCATGCTGCCAGGTCTGCTGCAGCTTAAAAGATGCAGTGCCTGTGTCGGTCACTTCTGAATGACTCGGCTCACTGATCGCCAACATCGTGCAGGGAGGGGAACTTTTAAGAAATGAGGAAGAGGATTTTAAATATAGAAAATGTTCAGATGTAGTAATGTGCTCATTCACAGTAAATAGTCTGAGGAGGATGTGTGTCCATGTGTAGGTTACTGGGACATGGGGAACTCTGTAGCTACGCTCTGTGTGTGTTGTAAACAAACAAGAACATGTGATTGTCATCTGACTACAAACACACACACCCCATTCATTCATTCACTTTATCCTATAAAGCTAAACTTGTGAAAAATGCTTGTGGTAGAGCCGATTCAGCAAATTTTCTCGTGGCTCATGTTAAACATCTTTTGCATTTTTAGCACAACTGTTAAGTTTGTTTCCGGTTCAGGGTTAGTAAAGTGGTCTGGAATCTCATTAAACTGGATAATGTGTTCAGTTAGCTTCTTGTTACTTAAAGAGCATTTATAGAACAGTTTGAGGAACTCTAAAATTAAAAGGGGGATTCCCCTCTGTGATTTCTGAATCTATCCACTGTCCTGTCTCTCCATAAAAAGCCCCAAAATAAAATCTAAAAAAAATGGATGTGGTCACCCATTGGTTTGTAAGGAAGTGTGATAAAGCCTGACATGGTGTGCGCCATATTGGAAAAAGCTAAGTTAACTTTTGATCAATTTAGAGAAGGACAAAAGTAGAGTTCAGAAATCAGTCAAATCAGCTACGTCTCTAATTATGCAAATGTATGAACAACTCTTAGCCTTAATATTAGCCACTTACAGACTGCAAGTCCTGCAACATCGCCGTTACGAAGTCCTGCGGTCATTACGCCCTTGTACTTGCATATTGCATCGAAGTGCGTACACACACACACACACACAGTGCTGTACTGTCTGCTGGCTCTGACGTTACACATCACCAGCTCATTCCCCCCGCTACATCTTTGTCTCTACCTCCAATGGAGGATCGCCCCCCTAATATAATGGTAGGGGAAACACTGGAGGATATACTTGATATTTTCTATAATTATGTGTAAAATGTCGCTCATTCTTCCTTTAACACAATGACAGAGATAATGTGGTGGGCAAGTTTTTTATTTTGGGTTAGGGTTATTGGATAGGACAGCTGAAGAGAGAGGAGAAGATAGGGGGGATGACATGCAGCAAAAGGCCAAGGTTAGATTCAAACCAATGGCCGCTGCGACGAGAAATATAGCCTATAGTCTGTACATGTGGCGCTACATAACCACTAGGCTATCCAGCGCCCCTTAAGTTTAACTTTTGTCAGTCTAGAGATCTTCCAGCAGCGATGAAGGTGGGTAAAGATGTTCCTCCAGAAGCTTCAGCGTTTTTTTAAAGAGAAGTCAGCAGACCTTCATGTTTTGAGTAAATAGATGGCTGATTGCATCTTCTGTTTGACGCCAAGGACAATCTTATCTCATGGCAGCTCACATACAAGAAGCAGTTTGCAGACTGAAGGTCTCTTTTGAGAAGGTCTGACCTGGAGTCAGCTTGCAGAGGTTTCTCTGGGATGTAAAACAGAGCATGAAGTCTGATCCTTTGCCAGAACCAAGGGTCTTTTTCTGACCCCGGAGGTGACCCGGTGGCGTGTGGTGAGCCAAGGATTAGCATCAACAAATCAAAATGGGATCGGCAATGGCTCCCACTCATTCAAGCCTTTAAGATGGACTTTACTCCCACTGTCTCACCTCTAAGGAGAGACGGCTTGAACAAGGACGAGAGGAAGGAGGCCAGGAAATGTTTTAATCCTGCTTGAAAGGGGGATAGTCTTTTAGTTTAGAGAACCATCATGAGCAGGCTTGTTCGGGCCCAGTGGGGAGAGAATAGCTTTAGAAAGTATAGTTTGATTGAAGATGTCGGGTTCAGTACGACAACAAACGGCTGACATATATTTACTTTGGGTAACTGAATGAATTTCTCTCAGCACACACTGCACCCGGGCCCCATCTGTAATGAAAAGGGGGGAGGCCGGCCTTTAAATGAAAACGCTCCTCTGATGGGGTAATTAAGTCCAGACACAAAGGGCTCAGCAGGAAGGAGTTTAATAGATGAGGAGTTGGTATTCTCCTGGGGGAAGCACGGTCCAGCAGAACCCTTTTGGACTGAAGGGAAAGGCTAAGGGTGGCAGGAGGTTTATTGGCCCTGAGAGCTGGACCGCAGCCACCTCACACCACGGGTACACCGCAAGGACACACAAAGATATTACTCACCAGTTTGTCTGCTCATGTTATCAAAACGACTGAAAATAGGGCCTCTTTTTATTTTTTTACACAAAAGCTACAATTAACATTATCCTCAAAAGTGTTTGAACTAACAAGCTTCAGGAGTTATGCCAAAGAATCCGTACTGAAGGAGTGGGTGTAATGAACAGCTTGAATCACTTATCATATAATGGCATTTCATGGCAAAAGTAAGAGTGTTGGCAAAAAGAGAATTTGTATTCTATACTGGTAGAAATGGATGTTTATCAGGATTATTAAATTGAACATGCTCTGACTTTGAGTGTCCTTGAAAACAGATTCTTGAATGTTCTTGATTCTATGTTAGCAGTCATCAAAGACGGAGAAATCCTTAATTTTATATTCATAACTGCCCCTTTCTTTCGTGGCAGCCGCCATGACAGAGACGACATGTTTGACGTAACATCTGATGTTTCCATGGCAACGATCAAGGCCGCTGGATAAGGAAGCGGGAGCTGCTACTGAAAGCTGCCGTTCTGTGTCTGCATGTGCTGCTGGGATAAAGATGTCTTGTAAATTATACTTGGATACATATGGATCGTATTGGCTACGGTCAACGCGTTAATTTTCGTCGGGCGTGGGGATGGCGTAGCAGAGAGAATCACTCCTATGATTCCTGGCCGGTCTCACTTTATCACTTTGGTCTATCACTTTGGTCATCTTTATTTTTTTGTCATTGGACCATTAATCGCACAGTATGTAAAATCCGCCGCCAGGGGGCTCTCAATCAAAACAATAACAAAAGATGACGTCGAGGCTAGCGGGGAATCATAGGAGTGATTCTCTCTGCTACTCCCCCCGACCCCCCGGTGAAAACGAACACCGTGTTGACCGTAGTCAATACAAACGTGCGAAACCGACCTCAGAGAGAGAATATGTTTACCGACGGATGTATCCAAGTATAATTTACATGACGTTTTTTTATCCCAGCAGCACATCCAGCAACAGTACGGCAGCTTTCAGTAGCAGCTTTCAGTAGCAGCTTCCGCTTCCGTATGCAGCGGTCTTTCACCTAACATCCGGTGTTTCCTTGGCAACGATAAACATTCGTGTCTGTCATGGCGGCTCATCATGGGATTTCTCTGGCTTTGATAACTGTTTGAAATATTTGAGGTAATGTACGTACTCAACAACATTGGTTTAGTCCATTTTAAATTCATTTAGATATTTTAATGTAAACATTTTAATTAGATTCTACATATTGTACCTTTTTTAAAGGCTGTTGTTGTTGGGTTGGAAACACTTCTTCTAAGATCTGTCTGGAACTTAGATGCTGTAACTGACTGCTTAGGATCCATTTTTTTCTTCATTTGTCTAGGAGGTTGTTTCTTAGTAAAGGTGGCTGTAAGCTGTGTAGTACTTCAGAGAGAGAGCCTTCAGTTAGAATAAGCCAAACACCCACAAAGAGCACATGACAGCCCCTGGAGATACTCTAAACTGCACATGGCCCACTTTTGTTAAATCTTGTACCCATGCGTACTCCATTTGTATTCCCCCGACTCACACAAGGCCATCCTATAGTTCAAAATTTAAATGCACGTCGCTGCCTGAGCATTAAACTTGTCTTCATTACATAATCTGTTCTCATTTCATTTTGCACTTCTGCACGGGTGCACGCATGTTACAGCGGGAGCGCCGCCGGCTGCATGCGTGTGCCACGTGCTGCGTGTGTTGTGATGACGGAGCGTCGTGGAGGTGGATGCGCTCTGCTGTCTGGAATAGCGCTGATCCTCTTAAATGATTACCAGAGAGAAAGAGACGACCTGCGTGGCGAACACGCGGACAGATGTCTCACCCCCACCCTCAGCAAAACACACACACACACACAGCTTCTATGTTTAGACACGGCAACTAGAAAGCTCTAACTAGATCCCTCTCCTTTAATCGACTCCAAGTCTATTATAACACTCATTGGTACCAGGACAAAGGCAATTCCTGTAATTTATTCAGCACCTTTCCCTGTCAGGAAGTGGATTATTGTGGAGAAAAATAAGACTCTGAATAAGGAAAGTTAGCTAATTAGATTCTGGCAGTTTGTTTTCCCGATCCCTCGTTTTTTAAATCAGCCAGTTGAGTTTGAAAAAGTGCTTTGTTTAGGTATGGTGGCATTCAAAACTACTATGAGGAGCCTTCAGGTTGTTTTAAGATGACCTCTGGTGTCCTGCACATGTGTAAAGAGTGCTTTCTGAGGGAAAATCTCATCATAAATGTCGGTCAGGCAACATTCAGTGAATCTTTGGTGCAGATATATCGACAGGGGATCGACTTATTATTTGTTTTATAATAAATCTTATTTTAGGGTATATTTTAACATTATGTTCTCTCTCTCTCTCTCTGAAGCTGATGTGATTCTGCTCTCTTGGTTTTGCTGTGTCTTATCTCTCCCCAGGAGTCGTTTTTAAAACAGTGTTGTTATGTTGCATGGAGCCGTGAGGTCCTATCAACTGGTTTGTGCCTGTTGCTGTCCGGACTGTGTGTCTCTGTTATGCTTCAATCTTTGAAACTCCAACAGTGCGCGCATGCACTCTCGCAAAAAAGCTACTTGCTAAAACCCGGCATTGCATTGTACCGGATTCACATACAAACAGGAAGCAGCTACAGCTGTCAGGTTTTCAAATTAAATGTTTGAAACTGAAGTGTAAGTATTGTACTTTTGATCATATAGAAGGAGCTGTTCCATCTCGTCTGAAGGTCGTCATGGAGACGAGTTGTGGACACTTTTTACAGTTCAGTCTGAACGTCTTCAAAAGTGAGACTGTGCGAGCTGAGAAATTTTAAAGTGCCCAACCATCTTTCTTGATTGGTGACGTGGATTGATACCGTCAGTCCGATATCCGATACGTAAATTACGTCAATATCGGACCCGATAACGATATACGATCGGATCGGATCGGTCCCATCTGCACACTGGAGAGGCTGACGGTTGACACATGAGATTTTGAAATAAATATTTTTACAAGTTATCTAAAAACTAAAAAAAATCACAAAACACACGGTATAAACACTATTTAACAATCCGTACAGGATGTTGATAATCACACATTTCTTGAATCTGTTACTCGGTACTTGCTTACTGAAAAGCTTTTATGAATGTAACATTTGAAACTTAGTCTGAAGTTGTTGCTCAGAGTGTGAGTTCATTCAATCAGGAAATCACAGACTTCCTGTGTGGATAAAACCTGCTTTTGTTTCCCTCATTACAAGAATTACAGGTTTATCGAGCCAGACCTGACCGGGGTCTTTTGTGTACCAAGTTTCTGTGACTCATTTACTCAGTTAATCCTCATGTGGCTGCAGAAATGGGATCAAGGGATGGCGCCGGTTGCACCTGAACAAAAAGTAAAAGTTGTGGTTCTCTTAATGTGGATGTTTTAAAAGTTGTTCATTTCTGCAGCTTCAACAAAAACACCAAAAATGTCAATGTCTATATAAGAAGTACAGCTTGTTCCTCAGCAGAGGTCGGTGTAATTTGGCAGACAAAGAGGCTCAGTTGCATGTTTGGCCCCAAAGAAATCCAAGAACCTAATCCCAAAATGGTCTTTATGCAAAGTCTTGTGTGCCTACATCATTGGAGACTTGGAGGAGAAAGCATTATAGATGTCTGAAGAGTGCCAACATGGTTGCATGCGTTTTCTCCCGGTGACCGTTGGAGAATGTGCGTGGTCGCCCTCAGTGTCGCTGTGTCGAGCCCTGCCCTTTCCAGCGTGCCGCTCCCAAGTTCTCCATCATAAAACATGTTTTTGTCTTCGCCTCCCCCATTTTTTTGGCTCCAGTTCTGCCGTCCTCCTCTGTGCTGTGACATTTGACTGTGTGTGGGTGCTTTTGGTCCCTGCAGGGAGTCGCGCTCTCAGGCTCTGCTGGGGCCCCAGATGCACACAACTGGGAGTCCAGAGCCAAAGATTTGCCCTTTTTGTCCTGCCTTGTTGAGTGTGAACCTTCACAAACGGCTGAATGCTGAAAAGAAGCAGAGCCCTTTCTGAATAGCTTCCATCCTTTGAAATCCTAAATGGTTTGTTCTCTCGCTGTTTCTGCTTCTAATAGCCTTGAGGACATGAGTTTGAAAGACAAAACTTACTCTTTGAAATATTTTCAAGCTTTGCCTACATGCCACAAGTTAGGCTTTTTAGTTCTGGCATTGCTTCTTTGGATCGATGATACTTTTATCATCTTACTTTTACAAGCCAGAAGTCGTTCTCCCTAATTTTGTACCCCATTGAACCTGAAAAACGTGTGTTCAGTTTTTAACAAGACAAGCAATCACTTGTAGCATGTTGTTTTCTTGATTGTAATGGTTTGATCTGCTGGTCAGTGTAGCATGAATGAAAGAGCTTGTGCAGCTGTCTTTTGACCAAATGTCTTCAGGCCAACTTCAGAGATTTCCATTTTTTTCAGTGTCTTGTGGAAGACGTTGTGCCCAAGGAAATGTGATGTAATGTCTTTAGACCGTATGTTCCCAAAATGAGAGAGTACATAGACTGAGAGAGGGATGTACTGTTCGAGCTACAAGTCTACGTGTCGTATTAACCCTACGATAATTGAGTCGTCGGCTGCAGGAGATCATTAACACATAATCCTGTTTGAATTAATCCAATATAAAAGCTATAAAACATAGAGCCTTCTTGTAGTTGCAGCAATAAGCCAAGACTTGTCTTTTCTGTTATCTTGCCGTGCTTTTTCTTGATGACGTCATTGTGTTGCATTAGGAACAGTTAAAACGTGGCGATAACGAGCAGGCAGCGGGGGGCAGCTGGATGGAGGACATCTTTGTTGCATAATCCAGTTTAAATCGATCTTAAACTGACAAAAACGACGACGATTATAGTTGGAGCATAACTTCAGGGATGTAACAAAATGTATTTTCATTGTTTCATCATGCAGAATAGGTCAGGGTCTATAAAATCAGCACATTCTTGTAGAAAAAGAAAATAGACATGGCTTGAATCCAGGAACGATTTATCGCATTTAAAGGTCTTGGGAGGAGTTTTTTAGTTGGTTATAAATCAGACTACAACTTATTTGGATGCCTCTTTATGAACCTACATAAGCACATTTTACCATCAGAAATAAGGTTGAATATTTGGATTTGGTTATTTTTAAATTTGACCCATCAAAGAATTGCAGTGAGTGATAGATTTGACTGTTAAAAGAAAGCTGGACAAGATTTTGCATTAGAAAAACACAACTCATTAAAACCCAAGACAAGATGCAAGACTTGCTACTTTGTCCACAGGGGGCGCCAAAATCAAGACAAACAGACATTTCCTTACATGAGCTTTAAAGGATTACTGACGTGCCTATTTGAAAATACAAAAAAAAAGAAGACCATAAAGAGCTTAAATTTAGGAATAACTGATGGATGCACTGGTGGACTACTTGCACCCACAGTTGTAAGGGCTGAACTATTGCATCATTGTTACAGAGCTGTTTGAAACAGCTGCAGAAGACACATCTGTGCGTACAAGTCTGCTATGGTGTCATGTTTTTTGTTCTCTTCCTTGGAGTTTGTTTTCCTCAGTGTAGATCTGTTGGAACACTTTCCACATGGACACAGTTTTTTCTTCTTACACCTAAATTGACATCATCAATCATCACAAGAAACACCAGAGGAATGAGATCTGCACATCTTGTTTTCCTGCTTCACACCCCCAACTTTCTGCTTTTGGTGTGGGGGAGTGTTATGAGGGAATGAATAGGAAGTAGGTACACCCCCCCCCCCATCCCATTTCATTGCATCCTGGTTGGGGAGTTCATGGTTTTGCAGCTAGCTTGGAGATGAGAAAAAGAAGTGTTCAGAAATGTGTGTGTGTTGCGAGTGCGTGGTGGGGAGGGTGGCAAGCTAACAAAACAATGGAGGCTTTGTGCGAGGGTCCCGCC
Organism: Tautogolabrus adspersus; assembly: GCA_020745685.1. Lineage (NCBI taxonomy): Eukaryota > Metazoa > Chordata > Actinopteri > Labriformes > Labridae > Tautogolabrus > Tautogolabrus adspersus. Next base: position 6,015,566 of record CM036555.1, on the reverse strand, counting down.
ATGACAGGATTGTTGTGGGAGAAAGAAGGGGGGAGCAGGCGAACAGGGCTTAGCGAAGCGCAGCCACTTCATTAGTCAGGGCTCTCCCTTTGCACCTCCTCCCTCCCTCCCTCTCATCCTCCCTCCCTCCCTCTCTCCCTGTCATGCTCTCGCTGCCTTGCCCTTCCCCGCTCACTCGTGGAAACACAGAGGTAGGAGTCACCGCTCTGGCTGGACAGCATTGAGCGTAGCGCTGTTTTTTTTTTTTGCTCTGTATCGACGTAGATGTGCTTTTGAAGCTTATTGGAGTTGTTTGGTGCACTTTCCTCACTTGATACTATTCTGTTTTTGTTCTCAGGTAGGTTTTCTCGTGTTGTCATCCTCCCCATCCCACCCTGTCCCATCCCGTCCTTGTGCGCTGACTTGCATCTTCTCTCCTCTGAGCTGCAGTTTTGGTGTCGGATGACTGGACGCTGCACTCCAAGGCAGGCCTTTGATGGACCACTGAGAATTTGATTTTAGGATCTGTGGTTTTGGAGGGATTTCTATATGCATGCCACTTGAAAATAAGAAGCACAGAATAGTATCACCAAAACAATGGTGCATGATTGTATTTGTTAAAAGTAAGATAGAAAACATCTTGCAATCAAAATCCCTGCCGGAAAAATTGTCTAACTTGATCAAATCTAACTTTTTGTGCTTACTAAAATTCTTTGAGTACTTTCTTTCTCATTAATTTCATCAGTCCTTGCATGATGAAATCAGTTGAAACTCTTACAGTTTTGAAGTTGTACAAACCCATTGTGTTGTAGAATTTAAGCTTGATTCAGGCCAAGGTGAGATTTGCAGGAGAAAGGTGGGGGTTGTTGGTGCTGGTGTGGGACTATTGGCTCAGCTGTGTTGACCAAATTATCAGTGTTATTAGGATCTATGTGCCTGTGATTGCTTTCCCCCCCACCACCAGCCACCCGCTGCCTCTCTTTGTCGAGCGCACACCCCCGGGGATAGTTGAGCGTCGGGGTAATCCTTCACATCCTGTATGGGAAAGGGCAGAGAGGAGCACTCTAGACTAACCGCATCACTTCCTCGTGAGAAAGTCTGATCCACTAAAACTCACTTTGTGTTGAGTAAAAACAACAACGTCCCGACTGGTTTTTTTACCCAGAGGGCCGTTCACAGCATCCTGAGCGGCCTGAGTTCAGCTTACTTCCTGTTAAACTCTCAACTTTCCCAACTCAGTAACTACAACATCCTGCATGAGTTGAATAAATGTCTTGTAAATTTGATTACGCACTCTAAACACAGTAAATTAAAGGAGTAGCCGTGTTCACTCTGACAGTGAAAACAGAACTTCTATAGATTGAAGAGCCACATGTCTGAAATTGGTTAAAAAGACTGGACGGACTTGACTGGATAATCGGTGCATGGCCTGAGAGCTTTCAGGTCATTCACAGGGATTTCCCACATCTTTCTCGTGCCCAGGAGTGAGAAGGCTCAGGACTCCAACGCTGGACGATGCACCAAAAATATTTGGCTTAAAACTCCTGTTGCACCGGTGAACCAGTTTTGCTGATTAATTGGTGCCAATAAAATCTTTATCGAGTGTTAGTGGACCCTCAGTAAGCAAGTAGCTGTTAGTGCCCAGCAGCAAACCCTCACACGGGGGCGGCTGTGGCTCAGTTGGTAGAGTCTCTCAACCGGAAGGTCGAGGGTTCGATCCCCAGCTCCTGCAGCAACATATCCGATGTGTCCTTTGGCAAGACACTCAAGTCCGAATTGTTCCTGCTGCTTTGTCAGCGGCGTATGAATGGGATTAGTTACTTCTGACGGTCTCACTACATAGCAACCACGGCCATCAGTGTGTGAATGTGTAGGTGTGACATGTGTTGTAAAAGCGCTTTGAGTAGTCAGAAGACTAGAAAAGAGCTCTACAAGCTGAAGCCCATTTACCATTACACTGTGCTTATGATTGTGAAAATGTTCCTCTGTTCAACTTTAGTTTGTCATTTTCTGACAATAACTCTGACTAATGACTTTCACTGAGCAGCAAAAATCAGCCGTTAAATGAGACAGAAATAATGATTTGACATTTGTCGTGATAGTTATCGATATCGACTGATGTGAACATTTATATTGTGATAACTTTTTGAGTCATATCGCCCAGCCCGACATAAGACAGCCTCGTTTTCCCATTATCGGTATCAAGCTTTTTTAAATTATTGCATTATACTCCAAATCTGCTGCTACAGCAATCAAATAATTGTCTCTAAGATTTTCCCTTTTCGGTTGTCAATTTTGCGAAATCATGACTCTTACTGATATTATTATCTGACTGACAAAATAGTTGAGATTTAAATAAATCAATTGGCTGCTCTCATATACTAAAAAAGCTATCATCAAACCAAAGCCCATTTCATATGACTCCAATCTTAACTGGATATGCATTCATTTAATCTTTACAGACAGAAGAAGTGGTCCAGTACGGGACTTTTGGGTGTGTGTGCTGTGCATGCGTTATATAATGCAGCTTTGTATTGCAAGATTTTTCCATAAACGTATCCCTAGGCATATTTGGGCACGCCTTAATTAGCTCTCGGCAGAATATAGATCTGGAAATGGACTCCCTGTGTATAGCTGTAGTCTATTTAGTATGTAGCCGGCCAATTACGATTAGCCTAGCTTCCTGTGAATGAACTGTGTTTATTTGATTGTGCCAGTTATTATACCCGGTCATTGCATTGTCGATTCTTCAGGATTTTAAGTCGCGCTGTAAGTTCACTTACTGACTTACTTAGCTTAGCATTCTGAAGTCTAGCTCATCCTCTTAAACAGTTCTCCTTAAACTACGTGTTCACACATCGTGTGTCTTTTGTTCAATTTGTCACAAACAGAAATCTAGAAAGGGATTGATGTTGTGGAACTATTTCTTGACAAAAAAGGTGTATCCTTCCACTCAATGTGTCTGCCTCTTCTCTCGCAGCTTCAGGGTGATGTTAAGACTACGTCCGTGTAAGCAATGTGTTTCACTGGTTTAACCAAAGAATAGTTACAATACGCACATGACCTCCTTTAACCCGTTCTTCTAGTCGTTAGAAGAAGCTAAGCTAATCACCTCCTGGCTCTACTGTACACACAGACATGGGAAGAATATAGATCTTCCTCTAACCTTTTTGGAAAGAGTGCAAACCAGATGATTCTTTAACATGTCAGAGTTTCTTTGGTGCTTCCCAACCAGCCCAGAATCACTACCATTTGGATCTTGATGAGCGCTTTTCAGAAAATCATCTGAACTTCTTTTTTTCCCCCACACTAACTAAAAAACACAATGTGATCAAAGTACATTTTTATTTTAAACCACATTCTCTCTCTTTTTCCCCACAGAATGAAGAAGTGAATCATCTGCGATCACAGTCATGGCTGTCCAGACTGGCATTCAGGTAGGCAATTCTCCGATATGATGAGGTGCACTTTGACCGACCAAGAGGGGAAATGTTAGTCCTTCAGACCGTTGGTACAAGTTGGGGATCAAGGAGTATTTCTTAAACACATCAGCATTCGGCTTGTAGATTTTTCTAATCCAGTCTGCTGAGTTTTGAAAGTTCTTTAACTTCACATTTTACCTTCTCCTGTGGACATTTTAGAGCTCAGGAGGAAATATGTAGAAAGTGTACACATGAGTACCATTGACTAATCAAGTGGCAAAGTCTGATATTGGTTTATGATCTATTTTATCAAAGCCTCGATCCGGCGTATTGGTTGTTGCCAACTTGTTGTTGTTAAGAAGCCAACACATTTGTGATGAGGACGTGTTGCTGGAGAGGAGAGAGAAGTTTACATACTCTAAACTATCAGTTTACCAGCAATCGCATAAATATCAAGGTGCTTCTCTAAGCAATGGTTAATTTGATGGAGATGCTGACTTTGGCGCTCTGAACGCCAAAACATAACTCCGTTTTTTTTTATCTCCCACACTTTACATGGTGTAGTTTATAATGCTCTTTAACAGTCAGTGTAGTGAGTCATTGTTTTTACACAAAGAACAGTTCAATCTGTGTGCAAACTTTGGAGAAAAGACCATGTGAGAGTTATTCGGATCAAATAAAGAACTGCAGACATCTGTCTCTTACTCGACAGCTGCGGCGAGCCCACCTGTGTTACAGCTTGCCGCCTTGTTGTTGTTATGCATGTCTGACGTTCCTCCGCTCGGACCCCGAGGAGTTTCTCCGCACATTTTTTAGGAGGAGTGGGTGGAATGCTCAACACTTTTTTCTTTCCTTTTCCCCTCCCAGCAACCAAGTGTCAGACATCCCAAAACCCAAAACAACAAACGTATCGTGTTACGGATTTGTCACATGGCAGCTCCTCGTTTGGAAAGGCTTTTCTCGTCATCTGGTTTGGAAAGTCCTGGATCTCAACCCGTCTTGGATCGTGGATTTTGCAAAATATGTATCCCAGTGCTGTGCACTTAACATGTGCCAGGAAGCCTCTCGGACTGATGATGAGTTGACGAGGCTGTCAGGAGCTTCCCCATGATGAACTTTGGTTGGATGCTCTAGCTCAAAAATTTTACCCCTAAAATCACGTTAATTAAAAGGTTTGTTTTCTTATGCCAGGAGATTAGATTTACGCTGTGATCTAGTTTGCCAAAAGTCATTGTTGCTAAAGTAGTTCACATTTAAGAAAACATAAATACCCGTAGCAGCTGAAACAACAACTGGGATTTTCCAATTGGCATCTCTTAGAACGACAGGTGGCAAATGTATTAAAACAATCTCGCATCTCGGGGTGAGACAAAATCTCGATACAGCAATTTATAGTTGCCATTTTTTTTTGAGAATTCTGATATAAATCAGCAGATTTTTCCTCACTTCGCGTTGCTTGTTATCGTCGGCTCTCTGTGAGGATATTGAGACTGAAACACTGCAGCTCCGAGCTTCACTGCTCATGTAGAACACGGTCACATTGGATACCCAGACAGACTCTTGACTGCTCTGTTCAGCCATGCTGACAATGTATGCCATAATGGAAGTATAAGTAGCATATGCACACATGTTTTAATGCAACAGTATAAAACACAGTGTGATGTATGAAGTCTGCAGGTTTTGGTTTAAAACCTGGGACGTCTGAACAGACTTCAGATTCGTTTGTGATCGTCACAGATTGTTGCCCTGAGGTGAAAACCTCGTCACAGCAAAGAGGAAAAATCGTGTTTTGAGCTTGACGCATTCTGAGAGGTCACCTGACGTGGTTTGGGAATTTTTAAGCTTCTAATCCTAAACTTGAATTTCAGAAATAAGAAAACAAAAACACACTGGCCGAACAACAGATTTAAACAGAAGAACATTAATGAAAAGGGAGCCAGTGTCGTCTCCTCGTAGCATCTTTATCATGTTACGATAGCAACGCTTGTGAAAAAGCGCTGCTCGCCCGTCCTGTATCTATGACAACAGTCTGTTGACAACGGCTGCTGAATTACAGACACGGCTCCGTCACTTTTTACTGCATTTTTTATTTTTTGAGTTTTTTACCCCAGCAGACACGGAGCAAAGAGGATGTGGGTACAAGATACGATCCGTTGGCGGCTAAAATACGGGGAATATCATACATTTGGAAAAGAGCACCGGTGACATCAACAGCGCCTTTCTGAAAAGTTGAGAGACTTTCAACTTGAGCGCTCGGAGCGGCCGCATAAAAACAGCAGTGCGCTTGTAAAAGAAGACGCTGGGCACTGCGCTTTTCATCCAGGCAGCTGCTTTCTGCTGCGAACGCTCTCTACCCATTCAAAACAACTGAAAAAAGACGCTGGCGCTCAGAAAAAAACGCTAGGTGGACACGGTCTAATGAATGCTAAATGGTTCAACTGGACGACAACTGTGTGAAAACTCTTACGAAAGGGGACGTAACAAGCTGTGAACCCCACAAGCTATCGTCTCCTGTCACATTTGGTACATTAAATGTGTAATAGAACGTGAACATGTAGCAAGATAATCATCCTCTCGTTTGGAGTCGAGTTTTTTAGCCTGCTAATGAATTCACATCCAATACATTTAGCTTTCTTTTGGTCTCCAGGAATGTGTAAGGAGAGTATCCGTCTCTGTAGCTGCTAAATGCTACATTAAGTGAAGAATTTAGTTCCAAACTTCGTCTACGATATCGTTGTTCAGGTAATGAGCAGAGGATTTATCATCTGTTGCAGCGTAGAGTGTGATGACAGCGGTGAGTCTCAACCAGTGCTGCAGAACCCTAGACTAAAACAATGAGCTAAAAGAAGCTCAAAAACCCGTAGAGTGTCAAAGAACTGCAGCGTTACTGGATCATTTTCCATGGATTTAGTACCAACTATCATTTCTTCATAGCCTGTGTCATTTTTGTTTAAAACTACTGAAACGTGCAGCTTAAATCAAACTATTAGTGAAGCAAATCTTCGGTGTTCGGTGCCGCCTTTAGTATTTAATGTTTTATAGTTTTAGCCTGAACTGAGTGAGGAAGGTTAGATAGCATTTGTTTGTTTCAGGAGAAGAACTGTGCGGTCAGCATGAGCAGAAATTCACACCAAAGCTGACACATCAAAGAGCAAACCTGGAGGAAGGTTTCACTGATTCAGCGCAGTTAGACTGACAAGTGAAGCGCTCCAATAACCTCCTCATCTCTTGCTACTCTTCTCAGAATTCCTCCATTAAAACCAAGGCTACGTCTTCTTTTTCCCCAGCTTTTTAAAATATCCGGGATGAAAGTGACCAGAGGAGCTCTTATAGTGTTTGAAAAGAGCAACGTGACCCTGTTAGTTCAGCTTGGACAAACCAAACAGCTCTGGGGTTCAGTGACGATCGAGATAGGTCAAAGGTCAACAGCCAGGCCATGGGAAGTTTTTCAGTAGAACTGTGACAGCTGAAGGATTTGTTCAAATAAACTTAGCGTCTACCAGTTTTGCAGTATCTTTGATCTCTCACTTTTAATGAGTAATTTCTTGTGTTAATTATCTTTCATGTATTCCAAGCAAACTCCTTTATGTCCAAATTGCACAAATTCGTTGGCAACATTTCAGTACCTAAACGTTGTCAACAACCCTAGTTTGAGTTGTTGATCAATATCAGATTTTCTATTTCAATATTGGATACAGCTGTGGTGAAAACAGTCCGATCTTCTCTTCTAAAGCTTGTTTGTTTTCACATGAGTCACGTCCATGAGTCATTGACATATGGCATGAAGGAATGGTTTATAGTAATGGGAACAGATGATCATGTCATGAACAGTTTATGTAACTCTAGAATATCATGATACTGGTGTAAACTGAAGGGCCTGCCTGATATGAGAATGATATGTGACGTGCGATAACATTGTTCAATATTTGGATAATGACATGAAGACATCTTACATTAGCAGTGACTCACAGTCTTGATGTCTCTCTACTGCTCTTGATGTTTCAACAACACGTGTGTTTGCGACACGTTTTCTGCTGAATCCAAACTAAATCCAAAAAGATTTTTTTCCCAACTAAATTGGCACCAAATCATCTGATGGCTAGTTTGAGCTGAGCGCATGGAAATGGTGTGAAAGCACGGACGTTCTACTCCTATAGGCCTCCATCAAACAGGTACAATATTCACATGCTGAGTGTCTTTGACTTTCTTCTTTACATGAAGTCACTTTTCTTATATCTCGAGATACATTCAGACTTTCATTCTGCGTTTATTGCGAACCCTAATTGATCTACTCGTATTCAAATAACGACAGAATTGCTATAAGGGATGCTACAACATATCAGCTGAGTGTTGGTATCAGTCAAGGCGGCCTTGTCCACAGAATTTGGCATTCACAAATTGCAGTAGTCAAATATGGACTAGCCTTCTGACTACTCAAAGTGCTTTTACACAGCAGGTCACACCTACCCATTCACACACTGATGGTAGAGGCCGCTTTGTAAACTGTCAATCAGTACTGACGAAGCAGCGGGAGCAACTTGCAAAACATGATAAATGGCAACAATTAGTTTATGATAAACATCTGTATTAGAAATGGTTTTCTGCTAAATGTCGATTTTTGAATCTGTATCGGCCCTGATTTTCTCAAATGGTTCATCCCTCATTTCTATTAATGGCGTAGCCCTAGCAAAAATGTTTATAATGAATGCCTTGATCAGGTTTGGAATATTTTGCTTAATCTGACTTTTCTTTTCGATCTTTCCTCGATGAATCACTTCATTGTTTCAGGGATTTTAGTCATTCTTGCTATAAGTAGCTCTGGTTAAGCTTTTTACCTAAACTGTACCTAAAGTACAGCGTAAGTGTACAGGCCTACAGGGTAATTGTACAGGGTAAACGTACAGGGTAAGTGTAGAGGGTAAGGGTACAGGGTAAACGTACAGGGTAAGGGTACAGGGTAAATGTACAGGGTAAGGGTACAGGGTAAGTGTAGAGGGTAAGGGTACAGGGTAAACGTACAGGGTAAGGGTACAGGGTAAGGGTACAGGGTAAGTGTAGAGGGTAAGGGTACAGGGTAAATGTACAGGGTAAGGGTACAGGGTAAGTGTAGAGGGTAAGGGTACAGGGTAAATGTACAGGGTAAGGGTACAGGGTAAGTGTAGAGGGTAAGGGTACAGGGTAAACGTACAGGGTAAGTGTAGAGGGTAAGGGTACAGGGTAAACGTACAGGGTAAGGGTACAGGGTAAGGGTACAGGGTAAATGTACAGGGTAAGGGTACAGGGTAAGTGTAGAGGGTAAGGGTACAGGGTAAACGTACAGGGTAAGGGTACAGGGTAAGTGTAGAGGGTAAGGGTACAGGGTAAACGTACAGGGTAAGGGTACAGGAACAAACTGCTGAACATTTCAAGATTGTTGCGGTTCTTACCAGGATTGTAAACCCACATTCCTGCACCTACTGAGAAAAGATTAGCCGAGATGTTCTCTATACTCGTTATGATCCAGATTTACATTAACAACACTGGTCTGCTTTGAATGCTCACAATGCACACGTATACAGTCAGGTGTTACATTACGAGGACGGATGATCTCACTGTTCAGCCGTCTTTTACGTAACTTGTCAACTATACACTACAGTGCTTTATTTTCTCTTTAGCTGGATGTTGAGCAGAGCGCATATGTTGTTGTGAACCCTCAGAGCCCCACAGGCAGCCTGCCCTCCTGAACCGCGTTACGTAACGTGTGCCTTCTTCTTCTAACAATTATATATCAGGTGGTTTCGCAGCTTTCTCGTGACCATTCAGAGCTTCAGAGGTCGACCTGATGGGGACAGATGTGGATCTATTTTGATGTCTTTCATTGTGATTATTGGCGTTCATGTGACTAATCACTGAACTAACTAAGGGGGCGTAAAGCTCAAAGAGTTCCTCGAACAATTCAGTTACACATTCGAGTTATTGAATTACAGTGATGGAAAAGAGTTGGAGTCACCTGAGGTGGAATGAGGAAGGGACAGAATGCTAATTTGTCTCAGGACTTTTTGTTTAAATGTCACGAGGAGGCTGTTCAGTCTGATGAAAACACTTTAAGACGGATTTCATCAGACTGAAGGTCACTTTAAAAGTATTCAATAAAAAAACAACTAATGTCATCAAAGTGATCATTGCTCTAGCCTTGTACCTGGATGTTTTAAAGTCTGTGTTATAAACTGAGCATCTTGTGTTTTGAAAAAATGGGAATATAGGATGTATTGAAAAATGCTGTTGAGTTGCATTATGGGAGTTGTAGATGAAAACGGTTTGGTCCATCAAGACCATAACTATCCCAGATAAATCATCATCATGTGTGCAGATTGGGGCGTGTCCCTAACTTAGACCGTAACACAGGAAGGTTGCGGCCATAACTGGTGGATAAAAATGAAATTATGAATGAACTGAAGTGATTGGTTCTTTTAATATAGTCTCTCAGTGGTGGTCTTGATTTAAAATCTGGAGTCCGCCCAGTCTCAGATCGAGACAAGGCCGAGAAAAAAATGCTTTCAATTCCGAGACGAGACCGAGACCTTAAAAAAAGGTCTGGAGACCAAGATCGATTTTGAGTACTACAACACTATTTTAAGTTGAATTATGAGACTCTCATCTCTCTCCTAATTTGTGATCAACTCTATTTAGCATCATTAGATTAAAAAAACTGCAGTTTGAACACTAGTTGCCTTGAGTCCCTTCTACACGCTCCCAGTAAGAGAAGATGTTTTGGGTCCGATATATCACCGCCCCATAAACATTCAGTATCTGTTTGATCTGACGCCTCCCTGTAGCGATATCACACCACCCAGAATGCACACGCAGTCAAAGCCTCCATAGCAGTGTTGTTCATGACGGAAGAGACCATCTGCAGAAGTACATTATCATATAACAGCCTCTCTGTTCCACTGGCCAGAAGGGTTTTTTTCCTGTTTGTGGGAAGTCAAGTTTGAAACAAGCCTCTGCCTTGTTTTAAAACACAAAACCGCCTCACTACAGTGGATCCTCATTACTGCTCGATGACATGTGACGGACACACACAGATTACAGGCTGTATCTCAAACAGATGTCAATATAGTGGACGTGGGGGTGGAAGCGGGGGCGTCATCCAGGAGGCAGTTATGTAACGTCAGGGCGAGTCGTAATAAAGCACATCTGCTGCTGATTTTGGAGATTTCCCCTCGAGATGCTTGTGAACATTTGAGAAGTCGAAAACAAAAACAACAAAGACATTTTGACCTCTTGAGGGGGTGAACAGAAAGCTTTGTTTCATTTCTCTTTAGGGAACAGATTTCTAAAACCAAGGACTTCTTTCTTTCTCCTCCTTTATGTTGAAGACGTTGCAGGTGAAATAGACGGTGCAGAGCTGAAGTACGAGATCAAAATGGAATGGGTGGGACAGTAGAGATGGATAAGATGGGACAACTACGTTAAAGCCAGAATCAGCGTCTCGCTTCAGGCGCTGACGTCCCCGGAATATGAACCCGAGCTAGACACCCATTTAAGCAGTCAAGTGCAACGGTGTTTACCCGCCTCACATTTTCCCTTTTTGGATTAGAAACCACTGAAGAAATAAGTGACAGTAAGGTTGTTCTTGATGGGGAAAAATGACATCCAAAAGAAGAACATGTTGGGATTTGGTGTTCAGAGATCAAGATGTGGATTTTTACTCCCAGAGTGAACCGCAGTGGATACCAGGCCAAGTTGGAGCGTATAGTGGCAGCATCAGAGCGTGCTGAAAACTCCAGCAGAGCATTAAGTGAAGTGTGGTATGACGACATCCCTGATGCATCCTCTCTGCATGGATGGGTCGCTAAAATTCCTCTGGTGTTCTCCCAGTGCGAGGCTGAGTGGTTACTAGAGTATGATAATGCTGTAGTGATGGCTTGCAGAAACACTTAGACAAACCGCTAACCTACATTCAGGGTGAAGAAATGACGAGGTGTTACCAAGGAACATTTGTTGCAGGTTTTTTGAACTCGTGTTTGCAGAAGGATTGTACGGAGAACATGCTCAGGCTTATTCCATAACGCCTCACTGAAAGGGATTACATTTGCAAATCCGAGTCCTGAATCAGGCCTGGAGAGAAGAAAACATGTTTTTGACATAAATATTGAGAACAAATCTGCAGCACTCCGACTGAAGGAGTCCTATAATCAAACAATACTAGTAACATGGTACTTGTGCACAGCAATAATAATTCTTCATACAGTCAGAGTTCCTCTCCTCACAGTTGGCAGGTTAATATTAAATACGTCTTCCTCAATCATCATACAGCCACCAGAGATTTGGATGTTTAATAAGCTGGATGCTCAGATTGTAAAAGACAGCAGCATCAGATAAGAACATATCCAAAACAACAAATCGTATTTAAGCCACAAACTACAGCTAATTAAATCTGTGGCTCAGTTGGTAGAGTCGGTCGTCTCTCAACCAGAAGGTTGGGGGTTCGATCCCCGGCTCCTGCAGCCACATGTCCGATGTGTCCTTAGACTTCAGACTCTTAACCCCAAGTTTCTCATGCTGCTTCATTGGCATTTTAGTCATTCTTGTGTAAATGTGTATGAATGGATTAATTACTTCTGATGGTCACTTTATATAGCAGCCTCTACCATCAGTGTGTGAATGTGTAGGTGTGACATGCGGTGTACAAGCACTTTGAGTAGTCAGAAGACTAGAAAAGCGCTTTACAAGCTCAAGTACAATTACCATTTACCAAATTTAAGCCATAAACTAGAGCTAATTAAAGTTTAAACTTAGGATACTTCGGTACTTTTTGATGCCACATGTTTTTTTTTTATGATCTAAAGTATCGGCGGGTACCGTAGCTTTAAAAAGACTTCAGTCATATTTTTTTAATCAAAAGCTGCCGTGAGCAAAAGAGAGAGATGATGCTGTCTAAATTGCACATATAGGTTGACAGCATATGTGTGCAATTTACACAGTGTGCAGGAGTTTGCATGCAATTTTTGGTGATTAGAATCAGGGAGTTACCCGACATCAGGTGCCTGTAGGACTTTTTTTGTTGCCGTGGTATCCAAACGAGTATCGATAATCTGTGGCTTTAACTAGAATATTATTTAAGTGTAAAAATCGTTTATCATGGGACAACCCTAGAGCACAGAGTAGTCGTAGCCGACGACAGCTGACACTTCAGCTCTTTAGTCTTCCTTCAAGCTAAATGGATGCAAAGTGGCTGCTGATGCATTTCTATGAACATGCACATAGAAGTTAAAAGAGAAATGAATTCAATGAATCTGTCACCATGTTGTACATTTTGAACCATCAGTGTGGATCACAAGGCAGCCAGCCATGCTCTGACGTCCCCCCTTATTCTACTGTCTGTTTGACTCCTAATGGGACCATAATTTCACATCAGTGCATCCTATATTAAAGCCTTGATTAACAGAGAGGAGCATTCAGATTAGATTAGGCAGATGTCTCAATATGTGGGCAACCACCACGCTAATCTGTTACAGCGTTCTGCCAGGCTTTAAGTCAGCGTTTCTAATCCTGTGACTCATTACAAGTAGACCGTCTTTGTGGCGGCTGACATTTTTCATGGAAAATCTATTTACATTTTTTAAAAGGTTTTGTTCTTGGGCTTCTTATGCCTTTTTTTGAGATTGGACAGTGGATAGAGTCAGAATCGGGGAGAGAGAGAGTGGGGATGGACGTGCGGGAAAGGAGCCACTGGTCGGACCTGAACCCGGGCCACCTGCCTGGAGGATCATGGTCTCCATACACGGGCTAACCACTAAGCTACTGGCGCATCCATTTAATTTTTAATTGCATTAACACAGTTGCAGATGTTTTTCTGCACAAAAGTTCAGCTTCCTATCTTTATTTCTGCCAACTTGAGCTGCAAAGTTGAGTCTAAAAAAAATCATATAAGAGTTTAAAGATTTTTCCAGAAATAAAGTGAAACATTCGGCTTTTCTAAACGTTAGCTTTTGCTGCTATTTCTGTAGAGAACAAAATCTTTAGATGAACAAAAGATTCTGATTCTGATTCTGATGCATTTTGAAGATTGAACCTTCAACTGTATGAATTATGACGAACATGTATTTTGTTGTTTTTTTGACATCTAACAGTGTTTACACAATGAAAGCGACCGGTTGGCCCAGAGTCTCACCGCCCCCTCCACTGGTCTTTTATTGTCTTGAATTTAGGATTCTTTTCAAACAAACCAGAACCCCACAAGGTTATTTTCCTAAACAGTATAGCACCATTGTCTTTGACAGGATGAGGGAGAAAAGCTGTTCAAAAAATGGCGCTGCCAGCTCAGGATCCCCGTGTGCTGTACGCAGGGAATCAGTCGGTTGCAACACACAAAGCACTAGGGCAAATCTTCAACCGTGTCCGTTTGCTTTCATTCTTATAGACTACATGAATCATTGATTTATTACTAAAATAATGAGCTCAAATATCGATGACTGAAAAAAAAAAAGAAACCTGACAATTAATCACCCGTCTACTTCCCCCTCCTCTCGTCTCCAGGTATGGTTTGGAGAAAAGTTCGATGCCCCGTTGCTGAGTCCCAGGAGCCCTCGCAGCCCGTTGGCACAGAGACACGGCCCCGGCCTGGCAGACGTCTTCCAGTACGACCAGTGGCTGGCTGTGAGACATGAAGCCACTCTGGTGCCCATGCAGGAGGATCTGGCCATCTGGCTCACCGGCATGCTGGGTAAGTGAAGCATATCAGTCAAAGAGAGAACTGCTTTGAGTGGTTTTTGTCTCATTCAGGGTTTTTGTTTGGTTCTTTTTTCTCTTTCTGATGCTTTATATTTAACCGCGGTGATGTTACATGGGTAAATAAAACCGAGCAGCTGAGTCCAGGCCTGTGCGTATGTGAATCAGCACTGTGCATGCTAACAGTGTCCCCCTTGAGGCTAGGAAAATACCCAAGCACTATTGACACGGGTGTCCCATGTAATTGGATTTGGATGCTGTCATTCCCGACCAGTCTTTAGCAAAGCACGGAAACAGGAGTGGAACAAAATCCCTCATTTTATCCGTCTCTGCCATTATACTGGCATCTATTGTCCCCGTCAGATACAATGGAGCAGTGAGGAAACTAAATCTGACTGGAAACTGACTCTATTGTTGACTGCTGAAACTGTTTTTTTTTTTCAGTAGATAGTTTAGTTTTTCTCACGAGGAATGTGGGCAGGTACGAAACACTCAGCAAGAGTTATTAGTAGCGTGACCCCGCTGACCTGTATCCCACATTTCTGGACTCTGGTTTGGCCCATCTGATAGTGGATCCAGAGGGGCCGGATGCTTGCAGAAAACAGGTGGCGTGCAGCGGCTAAGGTTTCAAGCCTCGAGGCTCGTCCGTTGTCGTGCGGAGAAACAAACTTTTGTGGGGAAATCGCTGTCACTTAATGTTATGACCATTGTGAGTTGTGTTCCCGATGTAAGTTAAGTTCACATGGCCTTTTGTTGAGCTTCTCGGGGCGGTGATTTACAACAAGGGGTCGTGGGAGCGCGATGAGTCCTGGGGGAGTTTGTGAGGGAGTCTACTGTTGGAAGTCAATGTGGAGTCCTACCGTAAAAGATGCAGTAGAAGAAGAAAAAGATGTGAATAGGAGTGGTAATCAGGGTAACCGGCGATACGATACGTGGCCCACAATAACAACAAGAGAGAAGTTTAAAAGAAGCTTTTCTTTAAAGTAGGCCGTAATGTTCCCCTTTACGTCAGTGTCACCTCTGATCAGGCTTCATTAACTTTTAACGTCTTTCATCGCTGTCCATCATTATCCCGCTGCTATCGTCTTCTTATTTTGTCCCGCTCTTGACTTCTTCCTTGGCCAACTTCTGTTCACGTTACCCTCACTCGTGTCATATCACAGCGTGAGGAGTCGTGAAATAGTGATTGAAAATGTCAGGGAAATCTGTTCAGAGCGCTGTATTTTTAATTTGGCACCAGCGATTCAGTAACGGTTCCTCTCTTGAGTCAGGGCGACGATAAATTGCTGTGTCGATATTTGTCCCACCTCTACTGGAGAAATGCTCGTCTCTTACAAAAGTGAAATAAAATGAGCCATATTTTAATAAAGGGCTCTGCATTGTGCTGATGTTGTGTATTCTTCAACTTTCAGGAGAGGAGGTGCGAGTCGAGTTTTTCATGGAGGAGCTGAACAACGGCGTGAAGCTCTGCCAGCTTATCGGCGTGCTGCAGACCAAGATCGCCGAGAGCTGCCCCTCCGCGCTTTGCAAGGTGAGTCAGACGGCAGGGATGGAAATAGCTCAGATGATCATCTTCAGGGCAACCTTGATGTTTACACATGGTGGGATGTTTGGTTTTGTACTGCGACCTTCAGAGCGCTCCACAATTCTCTGACTGAATTAGGGTAATCTTCTTCAAACTCTTTGAAGGTATCTGTGGAGTTTAAGCGCTGTCTGCATGATCTGTAATGTTCTTGTTTATCATATTGAAATACAACTATTTAAAGCATTTCACTGGGGGGGAATAAGTCCGAGGGCATCTGCACTGTCGTAAAACACACGTAGTGTATTGACAAAGCCAACTCGGCGTCGGACTTGCAGCCTACTATTACATAAAGCTCTTCCCAACGTGTAAAAGCCTCTCCAATGTTTACCATAGTCCAGTTACATAGTGCTGAAAACAGGCGACCGGGGCGCTCTGTGGACAAGGGGGAGACAAGAAAAACAACAAGGCAGCGCTCCAAAATTGTATTTTAATTGCCACACGGACGTTTCGAGCAGACGCTTGAAAGACGCTTCTTCAGCGTGTAACAGACGATTTTCTCAAATACACACAGGTGGGACTAATTTAAACTTGTCCGAAATAGGTACTAGTCCATCCCAGCAGAGGGAGTCCCCACATCGGGGAGACGCCATTCTCCGTGTTGAAAGTTATTGTACTATTAGATCTTTTAAACTACTATTTTAAGGCGAAATGTTACATATTGTTGCTCTGTTTTTTCAGTGTAAAACTATCAACCACTGTAAAATACAAGACATTTAAATGTATTGCAGAAGTTTATGGAATCAACATCTCATAGTGATTGTTCGACCATTTCTCTGCCATCTGATCTTCATGCACCTTGCAGTGTTGTCGTGTTCTAATAAAATGAGCTTCTAACATTTAAAGTTTTTTAAATGTCTTTTCAAATCCACTCCCTCACCTACAAATGTCACAGCAGTGTTTGGTGATGATGCTAACATGTTAATCTTTTCTGACAGCTGTTCCCCACGAGGAAGGTTGCTTGTAAGCGGGACGCCTCTCCAGGTTCTTTCTTCGCTCGTGACAACACTGCTAACTTCCTGTCCTGGTGTCGCCACATCGGGATGGAGGAGACCTACCTGTTTGAGTCAGAAGGCCTCGGTAAGAACCTGCAGCCCAAACCTGCCAAAGATTAGACCTAGTCCACACGTAGGCGGATATTTTTGAAAATGGGGGGTTTCCTTCTCTGTTTAAAATAATCCCGTCCACACACGTTAAGTTTTTAAAAAACATCTTCGTCCACATGAAAATGCACAACGTGCTGATTCGGCTTTCATGAGCATCCCAAATCAAAATTGTTGTCCTTGACATGCTAAAATGTGCTCGCCATTCCTCTGCAATGACCATTTCATTTTCATGCTCGTCAACTCACTGGGAGAGCAAATGTGTATGTATGTGCAAGCATGTAAAGAGTCCAGTTAGCAACGTTAACACCAGCACTAGTTTGTCTGCCATCGCACTAATCTCATGTAAACTAAAGTGACCGCGTCGCACAATGACGCCTAACGGAGGAGAAACTGGCACACAGTGTGACGTTTCAAGCCCAAAACTCTGTTTTCCCCGTCTACACATAAACACCTTAAATGGAGTTTTGGAAAATCTTCACCCTGGAAGGATTTTTCCAAAAGGTTTTCAGTGACCTAAAACGCAGTTTGCGTATGAAAGGCCAAAAGGCAGTTAAATAGCGACATTTTTAAAGCTACCTGCCTACGTGTGGACTATGCCTCATACACCCCTTCTTTTTGTATTGTTATCACTACAGGTGCACAATATCTCTCTTATCTTGTCTAGTCTGAGACACAAAGATTTTGTCTGAACGAAATGCCAGTTCCAGTCTGCTGTTGTTCCTTTTAAACTCTTTCTGTTATAAATTGAAGCTCTCAGCTCATGCACATCAGGCAGACTTAACTCTAAAAATCAGGCCACCTTAATAAATAAACCTTCATGTTGATGAATCTGACCTTTGAGACTCTGGAAAGCAAACCATTGTTTATGTCTGACACTTCCAATAGTTTTACTCATGGAAACTTAGTTTGTTTTTAAGCGCTTCTCTTACTGCTTTGGTAAACTGTGAGATAGCTTTTACAATCCTCACTCTTCAAAAACCAAATACACAGTCCTGAAATAGAGGCAGAAGTTACACTGGTGATGTATTCAAGCAGATCTTCACAGAGCATCTGGTAAATCTTTTAATTCATGGGGTCAAAGTCTCACAGAAACGTCTCTACACCGTCCTTACACCAGCCAAGTCATGCTGAAAACTTAGGAGAAAAACTCGTCATAATATTTTTCCAGCTTACTCTAGTCAGTTCAGGGTCCAAGACCATTTGAATTCTCCCTAAAAGGAACCCCAGAGTTCTGTGCTCGTGTGCAAGACCATCAAAGTCTAAAATATTTACAATGGTGTTGATTTATCTGAGGGATTGTATAAAGAACTACATCATATTAAATCATACCTGTGATTCTGAACAATTCATCTTACTAGAATACCATTAAGTGGACATGCTGTGGTTGTAAGCTCCTAATAACTCTGCAGAGATCTGTTGTTTAAGACGACCTTCTTAATGGTTTAATAGGATCTGTCGTGGAGAGCAATCATCCTGAGTACTCTGCACGGGGGATCACTTCTTTCAAAACTGATTTGAGCAATACAGAAAAGGGTGCCATATGTCTGCTGCTCCAAGAATCAAAGCTGACATGCTCTTTTATTTTTTTACATATATATATTGTAACAGCTATCCTCAAGTGACTTTTACACATGTGCGTTTAAGTCGAGCTCTCCGTCCTCCGTCTGCATGAGTCACCAACCATCCCGCGGGGGAGCAGCTAACTTTATCGCTTGTGCTCATAATGTCACGTTTCTGACGTCATAGCACGTTCTTAATCCTCTGAAGAAAGAAGAAGTGGCAGCTGCTTCTTCAGATCATCTGATGGGTCGGTTAATTGTTGCATTTTCTTCCTCAGTGCTGCACAAGGAGCCTCGGCAGGTTTGCCTCTGTCTGCTGGAGATCGGCCGTATTGTCTCCAAGTAAGTCTTTAAATGTGTGACGCTATTCGTGTCCCTCTCGAGCCAGTGAATGCAGATGTGAAAATACAGTCTTTTTCCCTTTGCAAGCCTGAACGATGAAGTATGATTTGCAGCTTCTACTTCACTGATAAGTTATTATTATTCTAATTTAGCAACAACTTGATCTTTAACTTTGGGTATAACACAAGTCATTTATCATATTGCAGAATATTTAGCGTGGCTCTTCTGCATTGCAGGAAAATAACTCAGGTTTACTGCGAAAGGAGACAAAAGCATCGTTATTGTCAACCCTGCTATATGTACGGGACTTACAGAGGATCAAAATGAAAATACAGTGATAAAAGACGGTGATGCAATTTGTCAGGCGTCAAATATAGCAGCCAAAGACTGTATAAAACATGGACGTAGTCTCAGTGATGTCATCCATTGGTTTCTGAAGATGAAGTCTAATGATGGCAGTCTCCATATTGGACATGCTTTCTCAACCTAACTTTGGATCAGTCTAGTAACAAGCAGTTGGAGTGAAGGCGGGCCTTAAGCCTCCTGTCATGCGGCTACTGCGTGTCCACCTGTCAGTCAACTCGGCCACACCCTTATTTATGCATAACTCGTAGGCTTTATACAATCAGGATGAAGAAGTAATTAAGATTTCAACCCCCTACAGTTCTGATCAATAAAGAAAAATATTCAGACAACAACTACCCGTGGAGGTTGTGGCTTGATGATGACAGCAGCAGAGGTGAAACATTAGCAGTTGTGTTTGAGCTATTGCATCTGCAAGAAAAAGGGTGCTAGAGAGTGGTGTGAAAGCTGTTGTTTTTATTTAGGGTGGGGGGGTGTTAGTGTCCGGCCTTTTCTGAGTACGGTGTGAGGGAGTTAATCAACCTCCTCTGTGCACAAGTAAACCCTGCTCTGTGTCTGTCAGGTACGGCGTGGAGCCCCCTGTGCTGGTGAAGCTGGAGAAGGAGATCGAGCTGGAGGAGACTCTGCTGATGACGGAGGAGCCGCCTCCGGCCGTCAAAACCTTCAGCGTGTGCTGCCAGCACGGCGGCCTCTACCAGCCTGGGGTGAGTGCTGATTGACAGCAGGAGCATTTGAGCACGATGTGATTGCTGTAATGTTTTGACACAGATTGAACATGAAACTTTACACCTGGAGGCAGGAAGTGTGGCAGGAGAGTGGCTTCAACTGGTCACATAACAGCCCCTGAACTCTTGTTATGTCGGTGAACTGTCATGTCACTTGAGTCCGTATGATGATGTTCACTGCTGGCTACGCACAAACAAGCAAAAAGAAATAATAAAAGGGCCGCAGCTGATCACGTTAGCAACACATAGCTGCTGCATGTGCGACCCATTTGAAGCGGGGCCAAAATGGCGGCAAGCGTCCGCTCTTACCGCTTCATTGGCGCCCCACGGGGTCTGACACATCGCAGCTGACCATGTGCTGCTCGTGCGGGCGCCCCGTGATTCGCCGTCAACACGTGACCTCCAGGCTATCGAAACATGCCGTCATGCAGCAGCACAGCGATGAACTCACTGCTCATTCAAATGCATAACATCTCCGTCAGCTGTGGTTACAACACTTTCTAAATAATTCCTAACGGGGGCGAGATTATCCCCCCGGTGGGTAAAACAAGGCTCTAACACTCTCAGGGTTGAGGATTTTATTCCCAGAGGAGACGGCACAGCTAAAAATAACTGCCCTCATTGAAGTGGAAGTCAGTTTGAATCAAAACATCCAACAACTTGTGTATTTTTCCAAATTGCAGTTTGCATTACACATTCATAAAAGCATCAAACAGACAGTTATTAGCTATTTTAGTCCAGCGTGTCTTCATCACATCGTCACTTCTTCCTCATCGTGGGAGACAAATGTGTCTCTGTGTTAGTCATCGGGTGTAATTGCATCACTGCTCGCTCATGCAGGAAAACTAGAGGTCCTTAAATGCTATATATTCCAGTCATCTGAGGTCACACTGAGTTATCCCCCAGCTGGAAATATCCTATCATATGTTTGTAAAGACAAGTCCAATATGGCCGCGTAATGGTCCTCTTTTGTCCCTTGTAGGAGCACGGCATGGACGACCCTCCCTGCAACTGCTCCAACAGAGTCTCCATTGAGTACCTGTCTGAGGGCCGCTACAGACTGGGAGACAAGACCCTCTTTATTCGGGTGAGTGTCCTGAATGAACAAACACACACACACATTTTCGTCCCCTTATTGCAGTGGTTGAAGGCTTTACCCAGAGCCAAATTTTTTAAAGATGTCTTCTCTTGTCCAAAATGAAAGAAGTCTGAGTAAAACACTGATTTTAAGGTGAAACTGCTCTGTTCACATTTTTCCAGTTTGTTTTTTATCATAAACTATCTGTCTGAGCTTCCAGGTCTGTGAGCTAAGCTGCTGCTGTCTTTTGCTCTCAAGGTGATTAAAATGTAGTATTGGATTAAATCAGTGGTTGCTGATTTTTTTCAGCTAATCATTTATTAGCTGAAAAAAAGCACAGAGGTCACATGACACACTTAAGAGAATAGTCTGCTGGAAAGGTTTTAATTACTAACCACAGCCATATTATGTAAAGCTCTGATTAACTTGTGTCTAGAGATGTAACAATACCTCGCAATACAATTTGAAATGATATTGCAATACTCTATTTTAACCAGCAGGGGGCACTGATGGCCAAGCAGTTAGGTTGAGCCCCATGTGTGGATGCCATAGTCCTCCAAGCAGGTTTACCAGGTTAAAGTCCGGCCAGTGGCTCCTTTCCCACGTCAATCCCCTCTCTCTCTCTCTCTCTCTCTCTCTCTCTCTCTCTCTCTCTCTCTCCATGATTTCCCACTCCATCCACTGTCCGAGGGAATAAAAGCAGTCGATCGAACGTCAGTAGCTGAAGAAGAGTCGCGTACAGACATGGTGGCAGATTTTGAGGTTGAGAATGAAGTCATGTGAGCAGGGAGGAGTTTAATGCAAGGGATGAAATGCGAAAAAATGAAACATAACGGGCAAAATTATATGACTTATATGACTGAGTGTAATGCTTAACATGCATTATAAAGATGCATTTTTGAAGAATTAAACGGACACTTTCACTAGCACTGAGCAGAGTAAGAGCTTACAGGAGTACAGTATACAGTACAAGCAGGAATACTCAGTTTATATCCTATTAAGTGCGTGGTAGGATACACACTGACGACACAGGCTGCTGACAGTGTTTGTGTGTTTTCGTGTGTGATCTCTGGCAGAGATGTAGAGCGTGCAGGCGTCTTCACTGCATCACTGTCGGCTGTGATTGGACACATGTAAGCTTGTTACCCAACAGTGGCGGATTGCGTTAGGCGATTACATCATAATTACTCTGCTGTCTGCGGTGCCAAGCTTGAGGACGGACAGACTCGTTATAAACCTGCCGCTGCTATTTTTGGAACTTCAAGGAACACGTCACTGTTGATTCCCGCCTGTCTAAAAAAAAATAAGCAACTTTTTTCTTTTAAAAGCTACGTTTGTAATTCTTGAAGAGGAAATTAACTTTTTATTTTGTCTCTACAGATGCTTCATGGGAAACACGTGATGGTGCGTGTTGGCGGCGGCTGGGACACGCTGCGCGGCTTCCTGACGAAGTACGACCCTCTGCGTGTGCTGCAGTTCACCACTCTGGAGCAAAAGATCCTCGCCTTCCAGAAAGGCCCCCCTGGCCTCGGAGGTCACCATGGCAATACAGCACCCCCCCCTCCTCCTGACATGGACCCCCTCGCTGCTGTCAACGACCTCATCTCCTCCTCGTCTTCATCCTCTTCCTCCTCGTCAACATCCTCGTCCTCCGGCTCCACCTGTAAGCCTATGAACGCTGCCGGTCAGACGTGTCGGTCCTACACCCCCTCCCCCGCCTGCACACCCACCCTGTCCAGGAAAGGTTCTGTCTCAGTGCCCAAGAAGAACCTCATGGGAACGCCGTCCTCCCCCAGGAAGCCCACCCAGCTGCCCTTACCCATCACCACCAAAGGCTCCTCCTCTCTGCCCGCCACACCTGTGGAAGGCTCCTCTAAACAGTCCCCCAGCCCGGTGGGGGGTCACAGTGCTCGGGTCCCTCGCAGAGCCCTGACTCCATCCTCCATTCCACCACCCGCACCCCCAGACCCAAACACTGCCTCCAAACTCAAGCTCAGACCGTCACCGCGCGGCCCAGCGTCCCAGCCCAGAAGCCCTGTCTGCCCCGAGCCATCCTCTAAATGCCCAAAACCATCAACCCCCTGCACCTCCCCCACTGCTTCCTCTGCTCCCCGCCCCATCAATACATCAGCACGGGTCCCCACCCCTAAAGACGGCCGACCTCCAACTGGTGCCAGCCAGCGCTCTCGCCTCGCACAGCGCCGTCCTGGTTCACCTGCATCACGCCTCCGTTTAGAGGCGGCGAGGCGGGTGAGGACGGCCGCAAGGGCCGCAGTGACTCCAACAAGAGTTGCTAGTTCGGCCCCCCAAACACGGACCCCCACCCCAATTTCCCGCACAGCCTCCCCAGGGCTGCAGAAACCAACCTGCCCCCTCCCCAAGAGCAAAGAGGTCTCAGCCAAAGCCAAGGCTCAGGCTCCGACTCCGACTAAAGCGGCTGCTGCCCCTCCTCACAGCACCGCCACTGTCCCCGGGCGGGTCCCGGTTGGCAACACCAGCAGAACCAATCAGAAGACACCAGCCACACCACAGAGGGTTCGGCGAAAACAAACCAACAACACAAACCCCAACAACGAAAAGTCCACTCTGAAACCTGAACTGTCTCCAGGACCGACCCTCGCTCCGCAGAAAACCAGCCCCAACGTAAAAGCGGTGAAGACGGAGCCGAGCGTCCGCAAGAAGATCCCGCAGTACATCGGCAAGAGTGAGGACGCTTACTTTGAAATGAACGGCAGGAGGAAGCAGAGGACGTAACTGTGCACGGCCTCTGACGCTGATCACACTGCAGCAGCACTTGTTGGATCTCAGACTTTAAAAAGAAAACATGAATCTCGTCAATAATCCCAACCACCAAGCTTCATTTTTGACCATTATGTTTCGTCTCCAAATTAATTAATAATGTTTTTGTTTTTGTATGTTATTTAATAGTCTTTTATTTGTTTAATCCAAAGGGTCAAAGATGTCTTCTCTTTGTTGTGATCAAATGGTCCTTTTTAAAAAAAAATAGATATCAGCTCCATTAACTGCATAAACCTGTGGCTAACACGGGCGATCAACCTGCAGCTGCACAACGATTTAAACTAGCAATAACGTGCTGCGAATTCAGAAAAGATGCAAATGCACCATCAGAAACACGACGCAAATGTTAAAACTGGATGCAAGAAGAATGCAGTTCTTTTGGCTTTGTGCATCCCGCTCTTACATTTTTGTCGTTCAGTTGGTTTTGGACTTTTGCATGTTTTTATTTTATTTTATTTGCATCGTTTCTGAATGCTTCTTCTGCAGGCCGTTGTTAGCCACCGCGAAG
The DNA here is from genome assembly GCA_020745685.1 of Tautogolabrus adspersus. Classification (NCBI taxonomy): domain Eukaryota; kingdom Metazoa; phylum Chordata; class Actinopteri; order Labriformes; family Labridae; genus Tautogolabrus; species Tautogolabrus adspersus. The sequence goes on along the minus strand of CM036555.1, from coordinate 5,991,390 downwards.
CGTAACACTAAAACTTGCACAATGTTTACATTCTCACCTTTGTTACATCTTAATATGGGACTTTTTAAAAATATCAAATAATGGAAAAATCACTAACCTCAAAACTTTTATAGCTCTGAAGTAAAAAAACAAAACAGGACACAGCCATGATTCATTTAAACGCACTTAGGTGAACTTTTACAGGAAAAGGTCAGTTTTTATTACTCTGTTACCAAAGTTGTGAAGACTTCAGTGACACAACTGGAACTCAAATGATACATATTTCTCCCCAGTGAGAGATCAGGTGTCTGATTTTTGTATAAATGATATCTAGGTGGGGGGAACAGACCTTCCTTTGTGTGCCTTCATCAGAGATCTTGTCTCTGAGCGGCAGTAGAATGTATACGATGATCGGGGGTGGTGGTGTTGGGGCGGGGGGGTGTTTACTGGGTTTTAAAGATGAACATTGCACAGTGTGTACGAGCACTCATGCCTCTGTTTCCTCAGTGGCAGATGAACTACTGATCAAAACGCCTCTTTTCTTTTTGAACAGGAAATCCTTTTAGAGCTTCTCGGTATAGACGTGTTTTTATATGGTTTCTAATTTTTTTTCTGTGGATTAAAAATCTAGTTTTCTATGTGGTGTTTGTGTATATGAATGTGTGCGTGTGTGTATAGTATATATAATATCAGTGAGGCTTTCTTTTTTTCTTTGGCACTTTACAGAAACCGCTGTGTTTGTCTGAAGTTGAATGTTGATTCTGTCGATTGTGTTTCAGCTACCTGTTTGTCATTTGATCAATAAATGGACAAGTGTTTTAAAGGTTAACTGTGCTGGGGTTGTCTCTTTTCACACATTGGGCTGGTGAACTTTGGCACTTTGAATGTTTTGGGAGGATTCGTTTGTCCTTTAAAAGACTCAAAACTGTCTCAGCCTGGATACCCACAAAGTGCTCGGTGTGTTCGGACTGTGATAAAAAAGAAAACGACACGGATGCAGAAATAGTGAATTGTGTCTGCCATTACTTCAGTACTTAACAGGTGAAAAAGGAAACCTGAACAATGACAAACGGAAAGTATGAATGTCCAGGGGTGGAGGTGTGAGTGCTAACAAAAAAGTGAGACGGATAAATCAAACAAGTATCAGACTCTTTAAGGTTTTGGAGAAATATGCATTAGCCGTCATGCTAAGGTGTTTGAGTTAAATTTAAAATACACTTCAGCATGTTTTTCTAACACTAATTTGTCCCTAGTCTGTCTACAAACTCTCCAATTCTGAGAAAAGTCCATCCTCTGCATCTTTTGCCTGCTCCACTTTTCAGAAAATGTGTGCTCAAACAGGCCGTTTGGAGATTTTCCCTTCATCAGAATCAGAATCAGAATCAGAATCAGATTTATTGGCCAGGTATGTTTAACACACAAGGAATTTGACTTTGGTTGACTGTGCTCTCTTTGTACAAAGGTAAAACATTAAATATCAACAATAAGCTAAAAAAAATAAATAATTAAAGACTAATATGTACAAGACTAAATAAGAAAATAGTGCATTGGTGAGTAGTGCAACAAAAATGCTGAAGTAAACATGAGGTAGATATTTTTACAGTATTTACATTAAGAGTGTGTGCAGATGGTAATTTAAATAAAATAAAGATACTATATATTTGCATATATGTATATTCACAGTGACAGTTTTGTTCCAGGGTTCTTTCACAGCGACAGGTCTGACACTCTGTGACTGTTTAGCGTTCATCAGAGTGACAGCCTGGGGGAAGAAACTGTTCTTATGACGGGTTGTTTTGGCGTACAGTGATCTGTAACGCCTGCCGGAGGGAAGGAGTTTGAAAAGTTTGTGTCCGGGGTGTGAGGGGTCGGCATTTCATGACATCACAAAGGGCAGTAACCCCTCCCCCAGGTGGGTGACACTCCCACAGCTAGGTGTTTGTTCTGCCCTCTGAGTCTGCCTTCTCACCATTGATTAAGTCTATATATCATCCAGGGGAAGTGAAATCTCTTGTCCATGTTCCAGGGAAGTTAAACAATGTTAACCTCTGCTGCCCTCTAGTGGTTACAAACAAACACTGCATTGGAGTTCAGTCTGTCATTGGTTAATTTATGTTGGATTATGAAGAGATTTAAGGGGCGATATTAACAACATAAGCCAGATACTCTTTCAAAATATGTATTTTTAATAAAATATAAAAAGAAAAGACCCCATTTTATTCATTTTCGCAGCTGAAACTCAGATACAACAGAGGAGAGGGTAAGTTCATTCATGCTCGATAACTATGCTTTTAAGCAACGCAAACATCCATCTAAACACTATCTATCTATCTGTCTTCTCTTTTGTGTTTTGTTAGTTCAGCAGAAAGATTCAGAGAGGACGTCGTTAACTTAAGTGGAATCAGCTGTTGTCTACTGATGTCTTCAATGAGTGGCAGAGCCCTTTTAATTAGTCACATAGTTCAGAACACACAGATCGAAGGAGGACTCGAGTCACAGCTTCAAAGGTAAATCAAAGTCAAATCTGAGAAGGTGTTTTTGTATACATTTGGGCTCAGTTGACTAAAACAGATTTTAGCTCGCAGAGAATCATCATTTAACTCTGTAGATCCTGCGAGCTTCTCTTTCTTCTCCACGCTGTTTTTCACTGATGCTCTGAAACATTGCTGTTCTGTTTCACTCTCAACACGTAAATTCTACATGCAGCATTGCAGATATTAAAAAAAATGCAACGAATGGCACCTGCCTCGTACCAAATGCATACAGGCAGAGTTTGTGAAGTGCGTACTTTTTATCTTTTAAAACAGAACTTGGTGTTGGGAAGGTTGAGGGGTAAAAACAGAAGCCCCATCGAGACAAAGAACTGACTGTTGCTAATAACTGAGATGATCTATACGGTACAGGAGGTTTCTGCTGCACCCAAGAGGCAAAAACAATTAGTAAATGCAGGTTAAACAATTTACATTTATGATCATTTTGAACATACAAAGCCACCGTGGCTCAGTGGTAGAGTCGGTCGTCTATCAACCAGGAAGGACGGCGGTTTGATCCCTCGATCCTGCAGCCACATCTGATGTGTCCTTGACACTTAAAAGCAAATCCAATTTGAATACCTGTATCTTAAATTTCTAATAGCACTGGTCAGTGGCGATTCTAGGGTTTGTTGGGGCCCTAGGCAAAAGTTATTTCAGGGGCCCTCTGACCAGTACTCATCAGTTTCAACGAGAGTGGATGCGGTTAGATGGGGCCCCCTTAGGGAGGTTTCCGACTGTCATTCCAAAATTTGCACATTTTGGGTTGCTGCTTTGGTCCAAAGTTTGTCAGCCCTCTGGGGCCCCCCTACTGGTCTGGGGCCCCAAGCAGTTGCCTGCCTATTCTTTTGACAAGCAGCGCCCCTGGCACTGGTTTATAGCCTTCCTGCTTTGTCTTATTGTGGTATATGTATTTAATGTATCCTCATTTAGCCATATATGTTGTGTATTTTACTACTAGGGACAAGAGTTGGACATTAGCGACAGCTACAAACCATAGACTGTAAATACTGCTATAAACTCTGTGTGCAGCACATCACTTTCATGTTTTGTATTGAAACTATATTTACTTTGCTGTTCCTGTTTCCGTGGTTCAGTTAATATCCTAACAAGGATAGGCCGTCGCCGATCTGTACGCTGCTGCTCTACCCGGATAAACACTCTAAGGTACATTTAGTGTGCCAACTTTTCTGTCTCTCTTAAGTTAATGTCCTAAACTTTGTTCTCAATCGTCTCGAGACTATCTCTCCAGCCCGTTACATTACATGTACGGTATCATGTCCCGCCATGTCTCTTCACTCAGAGAACCAAGGTTACGACCTAACCCTACAATCCAATCGAAGGACCTTACGTTATTTCAAAATAAAAGCAGGGTTGAATTCAAACAGCAAGCAAACTAACTCTCAGCTTAAGACAGTGCAAAACTTCAAAATAAAAGCCCAACAATTTTATTTTTAAATGCGAAATTATGTAATTTCAAAAAGCGATTAATCACGGTTCACTAAATTTATTGATTAACTGTGATAAACATTTTAATCGTTTGAAAGCCCTAACTTTAAATATCATATCATGTCACAAGGAGGAAAGACCAGAAGACAAGCTTTTACCTGATGGCATTTATTAAATATCAAAACATGTTAATTTAAAAATGACATTGGACTTAATACTTCAGACATGTGTGCATGTGGTTTTGGATTCTTTATAAAAAAAAGTCACGAGAGCAGAAAAGGTTCTAAAAAATATTCCTGTCCAGACTTAAAAACTGAAGGTTACGTCGGCCGTCTCAGTGCATCTTTGTATAAAAGCTGAAAGTGAAACTGTGAGCAGAGTCATGGCACAAAGAGTTAAAAAAAACCATCGAAGAACAAGACAATCATCATCGGAAGAACCAGAACATTAAATATATTAAAATTCAGTGTGCAAATTACAAAAAGACTGACCCGACTTCAGTCTGATCAGGAGCACAGACACAGCCAATGGAGAAGAAGAACAATACTCTAACAATACTCAATAATCTAAAGTTTGTGTAAGAACGACAACAGTGCAATATTGTGTTAGTCAGTTTCTGTTTCGTTGCTCGTTCTCACACATATCCTCACTTTTCGGACGTGTTACCCATCATCATGTACGCTGATTAAAAATGATTATGTTAAGAGTTTAGTCTAAAACACAGAATCATCATATGAAATATCCGTCATTATTTAGAGTGTGTTCAAAGTTTTAAATCAACTTTAAGGTACGCTGTATGTTCATCAAAAAGTCTCGCCTGAGTGCGTCGTTTAAAAACCAACAAAAACATTTAGGATGCAGTTTTTTTTTCATGCCAGCTGTGAGAGAAACGTATAGACTGTATATAAGAAGTGGATTTAAACTGTGACGTCGCTGACTTGTTTCAGGACTACAGTTCTGAAGCCTCCATGGCTTGTTCTTACAGCGAGTAGTGACACAGCAACACCTCTGACCTGAATCTACTGAAGCCCTACGCGAACATGTTTACACACTTTGTATTTACTCCGTCTTCCTGTGATAACGAGACATTTCCAGCCGTGTACTCAAGATCTTGACTTATACTCTCACTTGTATCCTGCACAGAGTTGCAGAGAAACAATGGCTAACGAGGCTTTGTTGTCCTGAGTTATCAAGAGGAACAACTGAAATAAACTCAAACCAGCGTTATCTTGACATAATGAGATAAGTCGAGCTCTCGAGAAAACAACCGGACATTTCTTGTTGTTGCAGAAAAATGGAGTAAATAAAATGTATGGATGCAGTCCACCTCGGGCGTCCGTATGACTGAGAGGTTGCAGTGCTACAGAGTAACCGTCTAATTTTCTCTAAATGGAAACGTCTGTGTAGTTTCTCAGTCATCCAGGTCCAAGCTTGATCCAAAGGCAACTGGGCTTAGTTGAAGATCTTGACGTTTCACCTCTCACCAGATAGTTTAGAACTGAAGAAGCCTTTCGGAGGAGGAGAGGTGAAACGTCTTCAAGATCTTCAACCAAGTCCAGTTGCCTTTGGATCGTCAACTTTAAACTAGAGATTGGGATAGTAAACTCATTCTTCAACTTTACATCTACTGCTTATATACAGTCTATGGACAACATATGGATATCCATTATTTATTTCCTGGATGAATGCAGATAAAATGCCTCACTTTGTAAGATTTGAGCAGTTTGTGACTTTAGTGCAAACAGCAAAAAGAGCAGAAACAACAGACAGATATTATAAAGCACCTTTCAGTTAAAAACATTCAAAGACAATTCTTTAGTTCTTCCTGACAAGTTTCAGTGATTATTTAAATGTCATTTAAGTGTTAAAAAAAGTGGCTTTCAGGGAAAAAAGTCATTCTTCCTATGAAGGTTAAAAAAGAGAAGAAGTCAGCTCCACCTGCAGAGTGTTTGTGCTGGTGCTGATATTCTGCTGAAGCTTTTCAATCAGCTGATCTTGTGTTAACTCCCAGCAACAGTGATGAGGAACTGAACTCCTCTAGACATCAAAAAGTCTGTGTGGCTTCCTTGATACTCGGCAGGATGAGTCTCCACAGGCCAAGAGAGTTTTTTTTTAATCCGTCTCTGTTTTAGCGCCTGAAAGTATGGGTAATAATCCGCCTCTGAACAGAGACAGTGAGGGCGTGCGTGGTTTTACAGAAGCAGAGGTGTGTGTTCTCCAGCCGACTCGTTCCTCTTTGTGAGCTGCCGCGCTCGGGCCAGGATGCGGTTTGGCAGCGGGGGAAAGTGGTGGCTCGGATCCAGGACGTTGGTCTTCCGGCGCTCGCGCTCCTGCAGCCACATGAGGTATGGGCTGGGCGGGAAGAACGGGCGAGAGCGCTCACGATAGAGCTGCAGGACGATGCCACCCACTCCAAGGACCACCCACACCGTGATCATGGCGTAGTCTTTAGTGCCGGGGGGAAGAGAAAAAAGAAAAGTTTTGTTAAGCTGAGATAAAAGGTTTCGAGCTTGATAGCAGCACTGAGATTTAATTTAACTCACCGATCGTTTGGAAGGGCACGTCTGTAAACACGGCGCTGAAGTTGTTGTTGAGGAAGCGTTTGAGGATGTTCAGAGTGATGTAGGAGAGGCTCGTGTAGATGTAGGCGTTTATAGCCAGAATGACAGCGTAAGCACCGACAACGCCACACGTGATGATGTTCCCCTGTTAACAAAGAAACAAAAATCATCAGGATGAGTTGAGCTAATGAATAACGTGCTCTAATCGTACTTCTGTAGTCAGAATAAGTTAAGGCAAATTTATTTACAAAGCATAAAGAATATCACATCACGAAAATATAAGACATACAATGCAAAATAAATTAAAATATGTGCTCAAGTTAAAGGCTCCCTGTCTCCCTGCTCGTTCTCTACCCCATGCATGCACGAGCCCACACTCAAGCATGAGCTGAGGTCCGCTTCTGGACCAATACCTAAAACGGCTTTTATACACAAAAGTCCATGTAAAGATGATGTAAACACGGCTCTGACAACAACTCAGCCAGCGGGACTGAAAGTGACAGTAAGGTCATTTTCAGCGTGCCACGGTTTATTGATTATTTTTTTTAAGTTCCTGCAACCGACCGGCACCTGAGAACGTAGGTTGGCTGTACTCGGGGTACCCTGTTGGTCATTTATGATTCTTCTGTGTAGGTTCAAGTTAAAAGATGCACATGAAGTCACTTCTGTCCTCTTTTGTTCCACCTTAGTTAAAGTTAGTCAGTGTAAACCTTTATGCGATTGTCATGGATGAATTACTGTATCAGACAGACTCCAAAAGGACTTAAAACAACCCTAAAGAGGGGCACCATTTCCCTCAAAAGACTCAAAGATAATCTGAACACCTACAGCGCTACATCTCTGTGTCATTTTCAATACTACCACTAGAGGGCATCAAAGTAAGGAGCTTAATCTGGAAACTAACTAAAGTGAGTGTGCTGGAGGGGGAAATCAGTTACCTCTCTGGGCCAGCGCACAAAGAAGAGCGGAACGATGACCATGATGCAGCAGAACGTCACCCAGAAAACAGCATCAGATCGCCTGAACAAATCCAGGTCACCTGGAGAGAGAAACACGGAACACGTGGAGTATGTGTAACATACGACAACGTTTATATCTTGACCCTGACTGGACGTTTTATACGGTATTTAAGAGCCTGAAATCATACAGACTAATGTTGGACTGAGTGACAGGGTATCGTGGTTTTCATACCCAGAGGAGTGAAGAGGATGGTGGCAGCGAGGAGGAAACCCAACATCAGTCCAACCACGACGATGCAGGCCATGACTGAACCGAAACGCCACCAGCTCATCACCAGGAGGACGCCGCCCACCACGCCGATCACTGCTGACAACGCCAGACAGACTGCAGAGGAACATATCAGATACATTTTAGCTTGAGGAGAACATCTTTTACTTTTACAGGAGCAGGCAGGATGACTCGCAAATGATCGAAGAGGTAAAACTCACTGTTATAGTCCAGTTGTGTTGTCCTCGTGATCAGCACGAAGAAGAAAAACGCTGCAAAGCTGAATCCCATGCAGAACAGCTCTGCAGAAAACCAAACAAGGATAATTTAACACAGTAACTATATGAAAACCAGGGCAGGCATTTCAATGCTCCAGAAAAATCAGCTGCTGCATTTTTATGACACCACATGCTGCTGGATAACGAATTTCCACTGGAGGCAATCACACTGTATCATATCCTGAGAGTCTGACACTTTCAGATTTATCAGATCTACTGGGAGCAGTGGCAGAACGCAGTCATGGGTTCAGATTGGAACAAATACATTTCTGCATCACATGTGAGGCAGGCCACAACCGCACCAGGAGATCTCAGTTTCTGATGCTCATTCTCTTTCATAAAGCTACATAGGATTAACTAAAATCACTCCACACCTCTATGGTGTATTCTCCCTGCACCACACCAGCGGCCTCATGTATAAACGGTGCGTACGTACTAAAGTGTTGCTGTTTCATGCACACAAGGGGATGTATGAAAATCAGTGTGACGTGAGAATTTGCGGACCCTGCCGCAAACTCTAGACCAGCCGTGAAAATGTGCAGGACATGCCGCAAACTCAAAGTACTGAAACTCGCAGCATGTGCCAGATTAATTTACTGAACTATTTTTATAAAATGTGAAGAATGAAAAAACATTTCTACACTAGTCTGAGCTTCAATCTGGATGATGTTACATCAGAAAGGGAACAAAGATGCATCTACACTAACTGATGACATGCTTTAACCCCTTTACCAAAACTGTGCCAAAACCTAAAGGAAAGTATTCTCACATTTATGTGACATGAAGATGTTAACACACATCAAGGACTATACAGTTGCCGAGTCAACAGATATATCTTTATATCTATGACACAAAGGAAGCAAGGCGCGCTCCTGCCTCCTGCCGTGCGGCAGCATGTAGCGCGCTGCACGGTGTGGCAAACCAACGTGGTGCGTCTGTGCCTCAGGTGGACGAACCGGATCCTGGCACGGCACCTAACTATGAGCACAACGCAGCAGCTATACAGCGATGTTTGGAAGTGATACACAAGTGAGGACACGACTAGACTCAGGCCCTTTAGAAGTCGAGGTCTGGGCCGAAGCAGATCGTGGCACCTCCCCCGGAGCGCAAGGTCAGCTGAGACGCTGGCCATAGATCCAGCGTCTAATCCAGAAAAAAGAACACCAAATAAAATGTGTTTTCTGGCCTTTCAACTTAGTAACAAACACCTCAATTTCACACTCAGGGAAGTTCTTCTTTTTTGCTTTTTTTCCCAGCACAATTCTCCATCGTTATTTGGCCTTTAGGTCGCAGTATGTGGCGCATTTATAGTCGTTTGCATATTTATTAATGGGAGGAGACAAGTGGCACGTGCAGCTGCGCTCAGTTTCACATGTTTTGGGATGCATAAAGGAAAGGTGTGCAGGAATTGGAGTGTGCACGTTTTTTTATACATGGGGAAATGTCTGTGTTAGCACTTTAACAATTTTCTGAGTACGCCATCTTTCAGTTTGAAAGCTGTGCAGTCTTAGCTTTGTTTCTGTTGATCCTTTCTTTGTATATTCTCATTGTGTCTCAAGTTTTAAGACAAAAAGGGGACAAAGCAACTACAACTGTTCCCTAATAAGTCTCGTAAGCACATTTAGAGGAACTGTATGTTGGTGCATAAAGAGCAAAGAGCTTTGCAATTGCTGTGAACTTTTTTTCGGGGTCTGGATTACTTAATGCTTGAAAGTGGACTTAGCAGAATTATAAAGCTGTTTGATCAAATCTGACACGTACAAAAGTGCTTTATCAAAGTCACAGCTTCTTATCCTTTTCATCTCCTCACACATCCAAAAATACAGTTTCATGTTTTAATCTCACACCACAGCACTCGTGTGTTTCCTTCGAGAGCTACAGAACAAAGACAGTAAACTTTTCTCATCATGGGAACTCGCCATGAGTCATTTGAAGTGTGGGTCAACTCTGTAACAACCCCGTCATGGTATTGGACTTGCAAATGAGTTTGTCAAAGACATGTATTTCCATGAGATTAACTTCTCTGAGTAAGAAAGTAAATCTCATTCCAACAACAAGCACATTTAGTCAGGACTACTTCTTATTATAAGCACAATAAGCTGTTTACACCCGCATTTCAAGGCGACTGAATTTAAGCTCATTTTCTTATATAAAAAGAAGGAACTCTCTGACTTACATTCCTCCATGTTCTTTGTTTTAAGACTCACTGTAAGTGTGTGGAGTTCTGATCAGAGGCTGCTTTTTGAACTTTTGATAGCACATGGTCTACAGTGCAATCAAGGTTTGTCCATGAGGAGCAGGGTGCACATGGTAGTCTCTTAATTATTCATAGGTGTATTTCGGGGAATAACATGAATCAGACCAATCAGTGTGTCCTCTCTCCTTCCCTCTAAAAGGCTGCTGGCCTGCACGATACAGATTCTAGCTTTCTTTGGAATATACAAGTCTACCCTGAACTTCCTTTATGAACTGTGTGCTCTGTACACACAGAAAACACACAAACCTCTGTTTGAACTATTGTGATCTGCAGGTTGAACTTATTTCAGCTGCAATGGTTTAATGATTAATCGGTTATCTCAACATTGAGAGGTTATGTGTGCATTTACACACGAGACCGAGCAGTGTAACTTCCTCTTCCTCTGCTGTCAGGCCGTCGTTGCTCCTAAAATCTTTAAATGAGGCCGTATGGTTGATCTGGTAGCTCATTTATATGCAAGTCTGGAAATAGCATTTTTTTCTCATTTTTTGAGAGCTTACTTTTTGTTGTTTTTTCAATGGGAATACATTTAAGAAAAGCAAGATCACGTAAAGCGATGTCAAACTGCTCACCAATTTTGAAGAAGCGATGTCCAAAGAAGCAGACAAACAGACCGGCCAAGCCGATGATGGTGAAGAAAATCTTTGTAGATATTTTTCCTGCAAATAATCATCAGACATCAAAAGATTATTTTGAATCATTAACTGCGTTTAAAGCAGAGAAGCTAAAGGTTAAACTTTCTCTAAGAGCTTTGCCTGCCTTGGCAACAAGTTATCGGATACTTCTAAGGGCGTGTGCTGTAAATTCATCAGAAGTGACCGGGGAAAAAAATACTTTCCGTTTAATGTTTCAACAAACCCAACAAATGCAGGATTACAAACAATCGGATCATTTTCCAGTAGTCGTGTTTTGAATTGTAGAGGAGCTCACCCAGTGTTTGGCAGCCGTCCAGAGTGGAAGTGAAGCTGCAGGCGTAGGTGTGGACGGGGACGTAGGAGGCTGAGGTGTTCTGCACAGGGTCTCTGACGATGACCGAGTAGATGACGCCCTGACCCGGGATGGAGTTAAAGACCGCCCTGCTTAAATCTGTTGAAAACAGCGTCATGACCTGTGGGGAGATGAACCGTTACTGTGAGGCACTGCTCACGTTTGTATGTCTTAACTACACATATGGTAGGTGTTTGTGTTCTCGATGCCCCACCCTTTTGCCTTTCTCCAACATGCCGTGGACGTCCGCCACATCCTGGATGCTGCGGAAAAGGCTGCGCTCTGATAGGTCGTTCTCAGGCAGGAAGTATTGGTAAATGTCGTACTGCAGCCGCCAGCGCGTGTTGGGCTCTATCGATTCATCACAGGCTGGAGGATCTTCCCCCCTGATAGAGAGAGAGAGAGAGAGGACAATCAGGACTTATATCGTTTTAATTACGGCTGCCAAATTTACATGAATTAGGAACAGAAAAGTCATGACTCTTGACATCATAGGCAAGTGCGTACAGGGGTGAAAGTTAGGATGATTCTAACGTTAGGACTGACAGGGGCCCATGGCAGCGCCCCTGCTCATAGGTCACTTCAGGGACAGAGAAAGCGAAAGAGGGGGGCATGCTGCTGTGTGCAGAGAGCAGAGGGGTGGGTGTTTATGGGTGAACATCGACAGTCCTTGGTATAAAACACTCCATATGGTGGTGAGAAAAAACAGTTACGGTTTAAAAAGAAAGATTGAAACACGAGACTTAAGGCAATGAAGGCTGAGTAAGTCCTGCTCCAAAGCAAAGCTGCTCACAATAATATGTGATTTATTTTGATTCATTCTCAGTTTTGTATGTTTTAATCTCACACCACAGCACAGCAATCATGTGTTTCCTTCAAGAGCTACAGAACAAAGACAGTAGACTTTTGTCATCATGGGAACTCATCATGGGTTATTTGAAGTGTTGTGCAACTCCTCTACATCCCCAACACAGTATTTGACTTGCAAATGAGACATGTATTTACATGAGATTAACTTCTTCGATTCAGGAAGTAAATCTCATTCCAGCAACAAGCACATTTAATCAGGACGACTTCAGAGTCGGAGGACTTTCAAGCACAATCAGCTGTTTTCTCTCTAAGTTCCAGCGCTTAAATCCCTATTTCAAGACAACTGCTATAGCTTTGGATGCTGAATTTAAACACATTTCCCCAAACAATGAGTAACTTTTCTTTGATGGTACAATAATCCTCTAAGTTCTTTAAACGCAAGTGTAATTTGGCATAAACTCTTGACTCTGATTTTGATCAGAGGTTGCTTTTTGAAACTTTTAAAGCCCATGGTCTACAGTGCTCGGTGCAAGTACATTCAAGGTTTGTCTCAATGAGATTTTGCTTGTTCAAAGGCGCATATTCTGGGAGCAAAATAAGATGCGTCTCTTTATTATTCATCAGTGTATGTTGCAGCATACATTTAAACACACATAAAGGGGCAGAGACAGAAACAGGGGGCCTGCTGTGTGGGGAGTCTGCAGAGAGCAGAGGTGTGGACGTTCGTGTGAGAAGATGAGAAGGATGGGGGAAGTTTAAAGGTCCTTCGAATGAAACGACACTTCAGGGTGGAGAATTAAGACGGAGAAAAACTAGAAATAACCTACAAGGGATGGGACAATGCAGACTACCTTTCTACTGGCAAAGGAAAGCTTCTCATGACAATTATGGATATTTTGGAATTATGGAATAATTAATCACAGAGCATGCCCTTGTTTTTTTTGTGGTAAACTCGGCTTCACTAATGACTCGCTGCTATGGCACTGACACGGAACAGAAGCAGAGATGAAGAAAGAGAGCAAAACACGTAGGTGAGAGTGAGAAAACAAGAATGAGGACAGTCAGAGTGAAACTTGACACAGTCTGTTTCTTACGTAAAACGATGTTATGTGGTTTATCCGTGCACTGTGAGTGAACAGAGAGCGTAGAGCTGAAGGTGTGAATGGCCATGATAACAGGAGTTATACCTGTGACATCCGTCTTATAACAAAAGAGCCGTGATTGGTGCATATATACATGCATCTGCTTTAGGGAGAAGTTCAAAACAAATAGCATAGCTTGTTTTGTGGTGACAAACAGGAAACATTGAAATATGTCCAGACAAACATTGTTTTTATTTCACTTTAAAGTTCTATTTATTGAATTTAAGTATTTGTGTCTTACTCAGATTTACGTCATTTTGAATGTATTTCTACGTGCATGTTTGGTTTGGTGAGCTGATTCAATTTGATTACTAAATGGTACTCTAATATTATTATAGGGATGAGCTCTGTTTGTGCAGAAACACGCAGGGGAGGGGTATTTTTTATTTATCCATCTACATGTGATTTAATGCATCTGTTGCAACTTAACAAAACGACTGCTCTGAAATGTTACGCAGCTCCACTTTCAAAAATCTTTTTGTTACAGTTTGTGTTGACTTCACAGCTCAAGGTGTGGTCATCATGTGCACTCATCACATGATGTAATAATAAATCAGACGCGTCAAACAAGTTTCCCCTGAAGTGACCTGACTCGGAGCTCAAGGCAGTCAACAAAGACGTTACTATTTGTCTGCATGGACACTGTTACCGGGCTCGAAAGTCATTTTGCCACATTGAATTCATGGCAACGAGATTTTAAAAACTTTTTCGTGTTGTGGTTTGTGATGACAAAATCCCTCAACATATTTTTTTTGTTTCTTGAAGCTAAACCGCAACGAGAACTGAAAACTTGTAGCAAACATGCAAAACATGTTCCTTCCTCAAAAGCATTAGAACACACAAAAGAGTCTGCGCAGCTATAGAGAGGCAGGAAACGATCGAACCGGTTGATTTATCTCTGTTTATCTGCCCTTACGACAGATTTGAAAAATAAGACATTCTTGTGAAAATGAAGCGAGTACTATCAGCCACCGCAGAGGAGGAGGAGGAGGGGGGGGAGGCTGTGGGGTCATGCAAAGGAAATAAACAGTGTGGCTATTTGCTGGCAGCTCCTGGCAGAGTTGCTGCTGACTTCAGCTGAACAGGCTGAACAGGAAGCTGAACAAGCGAGACCAGAGCGAGTTTGGTGCGTTACCTCTCATAACCTAAATTCGCTGGTGCAAAGCGGATCGTGGTCTCGTAGAGGTTGTAGTGGATGTAGACGTTTGGGTCGATGTCCAGGTTGAACTCTGTGTTACAAGCTCCAGGGACCGGATCTAAAAAGACAGCACATTCATAATCAGCTTCAGCATATAAGGCTGACAGAAGACAAAAACACTCAATTGAGACTGTGCTGAACCCTGCCATGTCATGATGACTTGTAGTAAGGAAGTTTCAACACGCTATAAGCAACCACAGCGCACACAATTAGTGACAGCATGGTCTGCATGAGCTTCTTCCAGACTAAATCATAATAGCTGAGAGATTAATTTAGCTTGCTGCAAAAGTAACCATGCCTTTTTTTTTTTTTGCATAAACCATTTTTAAACAACAGTAGCTGCAACTTCCTCGTTTCTGATTTCTCATGTTAGACCGAGGATGATGATGTTTTTTTCCAAGGCCTTATATAATCCCCAAGAAGAGTACAGAGGAAGAAGTACCGGTGCTGGTGTATGGGAGGATGACTCCGGTGCCTGCCACAGGGTCACCATCTGAAGATGACAGGAACATGGAGAGAGCCGATTGGCCCGGCTGCAGAGCTGACAGGAGCCCTGCATCCACTGCTGTCAGAGAGAGACCCAGGTCTGGAACCTGAAGCCAACACACACGCACAAGCAATGCAGAAACAAATGAACAGTTTGATTAAAATCACTTCACGGCAAACTCTCTACAGTCATATTTTCAGCTTTGAGAAGTTATATTCAGACGAAGCTTGCACGACATCAGAGAATACGCAGCTTCATCTGACTGCATCAAGATGGTGTGAAAGCATGGCCATTATCTCCCGGCCTCCATCCAATATTTAAAATGTTACCATACTCAAGGAGACAGTTTTTCTTTGTTTACATAAAATATTTCTCTTGTATTTATTTTGACAAATTCAGACTTTTTGAAAAGTGTTTTTGTGAAAGCTAACATTGACTCAGACACACCAGTGCTTTGAGTTATTTGTCAACACTAGAAGCTAACAAGAACAATGCTAACATGTTGGTCGATAACAAGTACGAAAAAAAAAGGGAAGGAGAATTAGTTTTTATCACAATATTTTCCCCATCCGCCCCCTAAATAGACTTCTTCACAAGACCACACTACTGTGCTGTGATTGGCATGCATACTTTAACCTACATACTTTACTGCCCTTTTATGGGTCAGTTATGCTGAGCTCTGTGGCACTTACACACGTACACATAATCTCCGAGACCTAGATTAAAAACAAACACACAATTGTGTCGCCCAAATGGAGATGGCTGGCATCATGGTAGAAGACAACATAAGACAAAATGAGCTGCTGCAAACATGAGGACGAGACGATCATCCGTCTGCAGTAACATCTGAAAAACATCACAACACTCACTTCTTTGTTTCATGGATTACTTTGTTTAGAAACCCACACTGTACGCCAGTGTCTGAAGATTATCATCCAGTGCAGTCTACACACTCAAGGCAGTGACATTTAAAAAATGGCTGAGCGTATGATACGGCTTGTGAGACTGTGGTGACTAAAAGGTCAACTGATTGCTCGTGTCTGCGTTTGAAAACAAGACAAGAATCGATTCCCCCACTTAGATACCTGGATTATTCATTTGTACATATTGTATTAGATGATGATAAAGAAAACCCATGATGTGAATTAATCCATTTTATTGCCAGAACAAGGGGAATCAAGTTCAAATAAGTCCAAGGGTTCACACAAGGTTCTTCTTTGGAAAAAGTCTGCTCCTCTCTAAAACTTTTTACTGACAACAAATTTCACACAAAATACCCAAAACTGAGAACGATGAATTCCCTCCAAACACGTTTTCATGCAACTAAAGCCTGATATACTTATTCTTCTGTGCCATAGAGTTACACTGTTGTTGATCAAAATAAAATATGAACATTAGCACTGAAATAAACTGCTAAATGGATAGAAATGTGGATATAGATCCACAGAAATACAGAATTATTCAGTTGAAGTAATGGTTGATTAAAACATACTTAAGGCCCTGTGCCCACCTTGTGTTTTTTTCTGAGCGCCAGCGTCTTTTTTCAATTGTTTTCAATGAGGAGAGACAATCGCAGCAGCAGGCGGCCGCACCGGAGAAAAGGCGCAGCGTCCAGCCTTTTTTTTCCACTTTATGTGCGATCAAGTTGAAAACCGTACAACTTTTCAGAAAGGCGCTGTTGAGGTCACCGCCGCTCTTTTCCAAATCTATGATATTCCCTGTAGATTTGCCGCCTACGGATCGTATCTTGTACCCACATCCTCTTCGCTACATTAAAAAGTAACAAAGCAGTGTCGGTCATACGGCGGCCGTTGACAGACTGTTGTCATAGAGACAGGACAGACATGCAGCGCTTTTCTTCTTAGCGCACAAATGCTTCATGCACGCCCTCCCTCCCTGGGCGCACACCCAGCGCTTTTCTGCCCTTTCCTGCCACACAGGGCCTAACCGGACAGAAAAAAATTAAATAATTATAGATATAGTATATCTTCACTAATCATGAGGACACTGATCATCTTCACTAAGAATAAATAAGAAGTTAAAAAGCATTGTGGGGGTTATGTCGCGCCCCACATAGACAGAGGCTGTAGTCCCTCAAGTGGGCGGCCTGGGTTCGGGTTCGACCTGTGTCTCCTTTCCCGCTCGACATTTTTCCACTGTCCCTCCCTGGTTTCCGACTTTATCCACTGTCTTATTGAATAAAAGGCAAAAAGCCCAAAAATAAATCTTAAAAAAAGAAAGCAGTGTTGGATATGTTGGAAAAACAACAAAATTAAAATAACTCATTTCTTTAAATCTTTAGTAATTCAGCCAAATGTACAAAGTTTGCAAAGAAAGAGTCACAGTGACAAAGTCCAGCACATCATGAACTGGTGAACTCTCAGTTCACATCAACTAGTTGGTTAATACGTAGTATTAGTATGTGTGTTATACAATGGAGTAAGTGACCACAGCACTCGCTCCTTGGAGGACAACATGTTAGTTGTTGGTCAACGTGTCTCACTGGTGGGATTTTCCCTTCGTGCTCCACAGCTTTGTTGCCGGCATTGCTTGGGTGGTTCAACCTCTTGTGCCAATCATCACTAAACCGCTTACAGCTAGTTCAAAATGCAGCCGCCAGATTATTAACACGAACCAGCCGTCGTTCCCACATCTCCCCCGTTCCTGCCTCCCTTTATCGGCTTCCAGTTAAATTCAGAATCCACTACAAAATCCTGTTACTTACATACAAAGCATTGCACGACCTCGCCCCCAGCTACATTTCGGACCTCCTCGTACCATATCCCACCCCTCGTCTCCTCAGATCATCTAATCTTGGCCTTCTTTCCATTTCCAATTATGGACCTATAGCAGATAAATCAGTATCTGTATTTTTGTTTATTGGTGGAGGGAAAACATTTTGGCAGAAAACAATCCTTTGAGTGATTTCAAAATGAGTTGGTTTTAGCAAAGTGCTGAATTTACTTCCACGTACTAACTCTCGGCGCTGTCTGCTGTACAGCCTCCAATCTGAGTACACTGTGATCTGCACAACAACTGGTTGACTATCTGTCTGATAAAGTTATTTGTTAAGAAAAAAAGCAGCCATCCTGATTGAAATTAGTATCGTTTTCCTAAATCCTGAATGTATTAGACTCTTACTCAAAGCCGGGGCATTAAGGCTTTATCGTGTTTACCACAGAACTGTTACAAGAAAATGCATTTAAGATCGGTTTCCGCCACAATTGTTTTGTTGTGACTGAAAACACTACTTTCAGGGCACATACCAGATATTTTGAAAAACATTTTTCAGCGAGTAAACGCTGAATAACTCGTGTGACGGGTCTGGCAGCAACGAAGCATTGTGCCCACACAGTGTGTCTCTCAGTCTGACTGCTCATACAATAACTCCATTGTACGATACCCGGCATCTTGTGCAGACAGTGGGGTGGGTAGAGATGCTGCTTTCGACTTGGTTTCCACTGAGTTTATCGAATACGCCAGTAAGCCAGAGCAAGTTTAAAGCCAAAGTGTGTCAAGGATTTAAGACTTAATGACGACTCATTAGTCACCGACAGAAGACACACACAACAGTGATTCAGCTCATGTCAAATTTCCATTTTAAACTTGAAGTGAAGTTTGTTTTATATGTGTACTTTGATGGCGCGAGGAAAAAATAGTGTGTCATTATGGTTGGTAAAAAACCACAGCGGCTGTTCAAAAGAATACATTGGTTTACCACTCTGTGAAAGAAATATAGGGAAATAAGTTCATTGGAAATAATTATAATCAACGACACTGTTAGTGTTTTTTTTCACTTTTTATAAACCAGCCTGTTTCTGTCAAAAGAACCACTTCCTGTTTTTTGGGGGTTTTAGTGCTGGTGATCTCTCTGTGGCAAGTTTTGACCTCCACTTGCGTCAACAGGGCTCTACTTCTTCTAGGAGAGGTCTTCCTCAACTGAGAAACTCCCATGGATTTGTTTTCCTGTCTCTTGTTTTTAGACTCTATCCATCAGCAAGAAAAATAGAGTCGCCCTTAAATTAGGCTCCTCGCCTTGTCCATCAAGCCTGGACCCAGAGCCGGGCTGTCCCACTGAGACTTTTGGGATCGAGGCCGGAAGGTTTTTCTTCAGGGGCCGCCCTGTCTGCCACTCATGACCAGTGGACTGTACATCAGCTGACTGCCACTTCTCTCCCTTAGTCAGACGACCTCGCTTCACAAAGCTTCATTCATTAATCAGAAGTTGAACTAACTGGCTGTTCATACGGCTTGAAGCATATCTTTCATTTTCTGGTTTAATTTGCTGTTTGAGAGCAAGTCATCAACACATACGCTTAATTAAAGGCGGGGAAAAAGGCATTTGATTTGCTGATTTAACAGAAAATAATACACGTTAAACTCTTAAACTCTCTGGTCTTTCATCTCTGTCCTGCTTACGGTCTTTACTGCCTCGACTCTGCGCATGTTATGAAGCCACATTTAGAGCAATTTCATGCTTGGAGAAATCTCTGTGTACCATGAAGAACATGTTCGCAAAGTCCCTTTAATGAAAGCAAAGCATGAAGAAGATATGTTACATGCTTTCGTTTATTCACATGATGTTAATCTCTATTTACAGATTCTGTAAGAGAAAGAATGTTTGACGTTGAAGCCCTCAGATTTCTGCATTTAGAGTAGAATCATTGATCGTACACAAGTGAACAACCCACGTGGAGAGAAAAGAGGCGGAACATATTGGTCATGACGCCATATGGGAACCTTTGAGGCTCTTTCACACTGCAATCCTGATATTGGATTTTTTTTTTATCCTATGTGACTCAGATCTGATTTTTTTACGAGAGTGTGAACAGCACAAGTCACACGGAATCTGATCTTTTCAAATCAGATTTTGGCAACTTTCACATGTGGATCCAATCAAGTTAGATCTCCACACGGTGCAGGACCAGAGTCTGCATGGACACAGCAGACAGCCGTGTCCAACAGCCCACGCCATCAGAACCAAAGCGAACCAAAGACAGTGACAAAAAAAAAAAAACACGGTACATATGGAATCATGGTCTGACTGTATTGTTGCATTCATATCATTTAGACCAGTGGTTCTCAACTGGTTTAGCCTCAGGACCCACCACCATCTCCTCCATGAAAACCGCGACCCAAGTTTCTGATATTTTTCAACCAATCCGGTTTATTTAATGAACAGTTTTGACAAAAGATGCAGAAAAAGAAAACATGTTTTAAAAAGCACTTTATGGGACTCTTTGACACCATTTTTTTCCCAGGCTCTCAGTCCTGACCCTCTGAAAACAGCTCTGCGACCCACTTGTGGGTCCCGACCCACCAGTTGAGAACCACTGATTTAGACCTCAGAATACATAAAAACAAGCCCCAGATTTCACATCCAGGAATATTATACAGGAATAGCCCGTCTCATCTGTGTGTATTCTTCTTTTTGCTTCAGAAAGAGACAGTCTAGCAGTTTGCCTCTATTTCAGCACATTATGCTAACCAAGCTAACCGGCAGCTAGCTGTAACTCAATATTTGTTGTACAGATACGATGAAAAATAAAGGGATTGTAAATGTACGTGTTCTGTTGAGATGAAGGGAAAGAGAAGGGTCTGCAGGGTGTTTGTCACAGGTGCTATGACAGCGGTGGAATCTAAGATTTTTCTCGACACATTTCTCATAATAAACCCACATCCTGATCACCACATCCAGCCCGCCATTGGCTGTTACTGACGGTTATTCACTGTGAAATCAGGTCAAGATTTTCTCACCCTTGTGTAGGAGAGCGTGGCGTTGCGGTGCTGCGTGTGAAACTGCAGAGTGATGAAAGCCACCTCTGGGGGGATCCTGGAGACTATGGCCTGCACCGTCTCGTTCTGGGAGACAGTCACGTTCTGAAACGTTCCCGGCAGGAAAATCACTCGGTCTGAGAAAGAGAGGGCAAAGTCAGATTGGTCTCCGTAAATCAGCGGGTTTTCTTATGTTGTGCTGCCTATGAACTGCTCGACTACAGTGTGAATGTATAACCTGAGCTTCATACACTCAAGTAGCATAAAGTGAAGTATATGTTGATTTTCCATTGAACACTAACGATACAAGCAGCTTAGCTCACAATATGTCCAATGATTTAAGAGCATCTTTGACAGTGTTTGGATCATGCCTACACTCACACTCTGAATCAATCTTTAACCATTTAATCCAAAAGAAAAATCAGGATAGTGAGTCGATTTATACGAACTTAAATATCATAAAGCAAACAAATAAAAATCTGTTAACAAGATCAACTACAAAGAAATGGTTTGCAACAAGAATGAGAGAAATTCTGAAAACATGAACGGAGAGATTTACAGAGCAAAGAAGATCCAAAGTAAAGAAGTGTTTAGCGAAATATTTTCTTCTTTTTTTCGTATCAGGAAGCCTCGATCATAAACAAACAGGTCGATAGAAGTGAGAGGAACATTATTTGATCTGAAGTGAAATCAGAGGCTAACCAATATGAGATTTTTAAAAAAAGGTTCTAATTCAAGCGAGCGCTCCTTAGCCGGTGGGGGGTGAGGGGTTTGGTGCCTTACTCAAGGGCACCTTTGGCAGTGCTCAGGAAGGGAACTGGCACCTCTCCAGTGACTAGACTAATTCCAGACTTGGTCCAAACCGGACTTGAGCCGGCGACCCTCCGGTTCCCAACCCAAGTCCCTACAGAGTCCCTACTGCCGCCTCTACTACAGCACCCTTAAGACCATTTGAAGTTGCTCAGTGAGGTGCCTTATCAGAAAATGTTTTTATTGATATTTGTCATCAACACGATTTAGAATAAATAATTGACGTCTCTGCCTGGCTCCCAAAAGCCCTCACAAATCAGAGAGCACTAAAGTATCAGTGAAACCAGTTTAACTTGGATCAATATGAACATAAGGCAGAGCAGGCAGGTTAAGTGTAAGCTGAGTTTTGGGGTTATTTGTTCCATTTTTAGATTTGTAACAGTCTATCTCGGCAACTTTGGGAATGGCAGTGAAGCAGCATAATGAGAACACACGGGAAAACTGCCGATTCCCTGAAGTCATAAACTGCAGACAGTTGGTGTAAAGCCAAGGAAGCGACCTCAAAGCAGGTCAGTAATGTCAGTGTCATCTTACAGAGAAGGCTGCATGAAAAACACACTCTGTTGAGCAATAAGGTACCATGCCTTAATACTGAAGCAAACCATCGACATGTGCTTAATTATGTTTCTCACTGCAGCTGTATGAACATTTTTCATCTCCAGATCGCAGTATCAGCACGCTGCAGTGATTCTAAAGATGCTAATCTTTAAGCGACATGTGAGGCTTTCATTTGAGATGCTTACATGGAAACACAAAATCATACCACAACTGTAACATTCAGCAAAATAATCAAGGCATAAGCTATTCCATTCTCTGAAACCTTTGAGCAGGGCGGCCGTAAATCATGTCGTCCTGTGATCGTCTGCTTGCGTCATCAGTGCAGATTATTTCAAACACACTGTGATAAATGCATCCAGCATGGCTGCATTTAACCTTAACTGTTTATCTGGAAGCGTTGATTTACCGTGATCACTTCGAATGATTAATCTATAAGGAGCAATGATCCACCAAAATGGATCTGACACATTTAGTTTGAACAAGAAATAACTGAAATATATGGAAAGCAACTTTGCAGAAGCTTGTGTTGCAAATTAACCACTTCCTGGATTTTTCTATTAAAAAGTACTAATAGACTGGCACAGGAATGAGTCCTAAAACCCGGAAGTGAGTTAGCATTTTAGCGCCATGGGTTCCTAACTCTAAAAGTCAATGGGGATTTTGAATGGGTTTGTGGTTAGACGCCTGAAATAAGGTCTGTGGTTAACACAAGCTTAAGAGATGTTGGCGTTTTGTTAGACGAGATAAACTACGTTAGATAAGACCCCAACTTGTGAATTTTAAATTTATTACGCGTACTAAAAACGGTGGTTGCTAACAAGTGGCTAAATGAGACTACAGTGGTTGTCGGGGACATTAAACGTCATCACGCCGGGAACTCTCTCACTAGTCCGCCTTA
The DNA here is from genome assembly GCA_020745685.1 of Tautogolabrus adspersus. NCBI lineage: Eukaryota > Metazoa > Chordata > Actinopteri > Labriformes > Labridae > Tautogolabrus > Tautogolabrus adspersus. The sequence continues at coordinate 5,968,443 of CM036555.1, read as the reverse complement.
CAGCCTATAGTCTTGTTTTTCAGTGCTCTTGCAAATATTAGGTTAATAAACAACTTATTAAGCTACGGTTTCGCTAGCTTGTCAAAACCACTGAATAGATCGATGAAGCATAACGGTAGTGACGTCAAAATCAACCGACCGTGGTGTAGTTCGCTTGTAGCATAACGTTAGCTTTTTACTTCTCTCGGCTGCATTAACGCTTCAAACTTCATAAAAGTGGTGTTCATTTGTAAAGATTATCCTGCTGAACAAAACGCCTACGCATCAGAAACGTGTGTTTGCCACAGAGCTTATTTTCTGCAATCATCCAAAATCCAATGCAACATTCCCATAGGCGAATTCTCGTTAGAACCCATGGCGATGCTACTTCCGGGTTGGCCTACAAAAATACGTCATCACTTTTGCAGTCTATAGTGAACATGTTTGCAGACTCAGAGGTTGTAACTTTATCAGAATCCAGAGGGTAATTTCCCCCCACTCATTTCATTCAGCAGTCCTGTCGTGTGCTATTCTTTAACTCACTTTATCACTGCGAGAGTGAACTTTCCTCACTCTTCGTCGTCTTTCCCGATCGCTCAGATTGAGTTCAGTGGGTCTTAAAGTTTAGGTGTTTGCTGACTGCTGCTTTTTAATGTTGGCTCACTCACTTGCAACATAAACTACAATCATTTCAAGTTACACCATGGGTTATATTTTGTTAATCCTTGCAAGACTGGGGACTTAAATGAATTCAATCTAAAGCCTACGTTTCAATAACGTTAAGCGCTTTTGATTTTTTTTGTAATGTGTCAACAGAACGTGATTTCAGATAAATCATCCTTCAGTGTTTATTGAGCCTAAGATAACTTTCACAAACGCATGTCAAAACAAACAAAGGGGATATTCTCTTTACTGTCACAAAAGATGAGAGAAAGCAGGAAATGTTCACAGCTTAAGAAGCATGAAACAGTTTTGACCTTTATTCTTAAAAGTTAGCAGACAGCTACACTATTAACCAATGCAGCTCTATTCAGTGACATAATGATCAGCACTAATCTGCTTTGATTATGTGTACGGTCTTGTGGTATTAAGAAAATCAGGTGAAGATTTATTGCAGGTGAACACATGCCACCTTATCTAAAGTGACTGTTTGCAGGTCGTATTCCAGCTCAGTGAGTGACCTGCTGCCTTGATTTCACATGAGGAAAAAGTGTGAGCCAGAAAGTGTTTTGTGAGGTTGAAGCCCTCGGATATATGAATGTCTGCATCGGTTTATTTTTAAGGTTGGCTTTTTCACAGACTAAACACGCTGAAAAATTCATTCAGAATCAGAGCTTAATGCAGTTTTCTAGTTCCTTTACCTGCTCTGCATTTATCATGACAAGAACTGCATGTTTGATAAATACAATACGTTTCATTTATTGTTTTTTTTTTTTATTATTGTGACACGCAAAAAACAATATGCCGAGCCCAAAAACAGGCTTTTAAAACACCATAAATACAAATCGGAGCCAAACCAAAAGTAGACACTGAACAATAATAATGCGAACAAAACAAACCATCCTCCTGATGTTTCTCCAAGGCTTTAGAGGCAAATGTGGCCAGCTCATAAACAACCACTCCATCCTGTCATCATCAGTACTCACAAAAGATTTCAGGAGTTTCAAAAGGTGCTCTTACCTCATCATTAAAGGGACAGTACAAAAGAAATTAGACCTCTCCTCTAAGTCACACAGGTGAGGTTACCCAGTCTATGTTTTTACAATATACTTCTCTGGAATGGATGTTTGTGGTGCTTTCTCAATGTTTCACAACAATGATAAATCCTTTAACTCAGTAACGGGAGAGTTCAGTGTCCCATGAGTTGCCTGATGTTATTTCAGAGTCTTTTTCATACTGACAATACTCCATCAAACCCCTAATACTGAAAGCTGACATTAGTAACTTGCAACTTCAGCTGTAGTGTGTTTCTTGCAGCCACAGCGAAGATAGAAAAGCACTAAATGTCTTCTTGATGTCATCTTAACTTGCTCTTGCTGTTTTTCTATCTATCTGGCAAAGTGTGTATTTACTTGTCAGAGTAAACACTCTCGCTCCACTTGGTTTCACAACCCATGTGTTTACATTAGCCTTCTCACTGTTTTGTGGAGGTGTATCAACATTTGGAAAGAGATGGTTGAAATTTGATTATTCTAATTGACCTTTTACGAGATGCATCATATTTGAGCTCGTTAAAGCTGACTGCATGTAAACTGTCAACCTCTCAGATGCTGGTACTGTTCTTATACATGCTAGAGGGACAGTGAGTACATTTTAAAATATAATACTCTGTTGTAAAAATGTAAATATGTTGGCTATTAAAGCAATATCTTAAACGCTGGCTCTGCTCACACAATGCAGAAAATGTTCATTTAAAAGATAATTCTTAATTTCGTTACGTTTAACTGAATTTAATTAAATATTCGGGATTTGGTTGGTTTTTGACGTGTATAAACAATAAACTACTAGACACAACAAACATTTAGCTCACAGTCTGTGAGTTTAAGTGAGCTAAAGCTAAACCACAATGTTTGACAGCTGAGTGGTTTACTGTATCTGCATACAGTGGAGCAATCAAATGAGTCTTTAACAAGCCTTAGCTCATACATAGCGCTTTTCTTATCGGTTTTAACTATGTTAAGTTACGTACGTTGCCAGAATTTACGATAAACCATAACATCGTTATCTCTACTGACTTACTTTCCACTTGAGCCTCCACTTCAGTCATCACGAGAAGCAGCAGCAGGAGAGGCAGCAGAAGCGGGCACCAAATCCAGCGACACATTTTGTGTTCCTCTTCGTCCTGTACGGGAAAACAAAGCGCCTTTCTATCTGCTGGACTGTACATTCATTGGTAACCTCGCAGTCTTCTGTTTTTAGGCTGTAGGATTCCCTGAAAGCACGAAGACGACATGCTTGACTGACTGAACTGTGAGGCTTTCAGGGACAACAACCTTTTTCTCTCTGCCGCTCTAACTGCTGCTGGACGATGCTCCCACGAGAATCTCGCACTTGGTCTCGCGATAGCCCCCTCCTCCTCCTCCTCCTCCTTCAAATAGTAACCGAACCTCTTACCTGCAAAAACCGAGAAAAAGGACCGAATAAAGACATATTTTCTTTGAGTTTCTCTCTTGGTAATTTGTTGTGCTTTGATAGTGATGTCTACCATTGAGTTGTGTTTTGCCACTGCATGATATTTATTGAAAATGCCAACGTAAACACAGCATACCGTAAACTTGTGTGCACTCTGTGAAATATCTTGCACAGTTTTTCACAAACAATACTGTTTCATTAGTCAGTCAGAATAGAAGTATTTACTTTTATATATTAGGTCTTTTGTTATCCAACTCCCCATGACTGTTTACCTGATGTCCATTGTTCCCTCCATATTTGTTTATGACGTACCAAAAGACGAGACAAATGCCTTGAAATCATAAAATTACTTTGCAATTAATCACATACAGATTGTGATAGGCTTTTAAATGTGTTTTGTGGATCTGAAATATAGAGGCAGAGTCGGAGCTCTTTGCTAACATCTACTCTCAGACCCTAGCTAGCCACAAATCAAAGAAATGTTTACTTACAAGCACAAGGTTATGTTCACAAAAATAGTTTCAGCACCTCAAATTGCTACTGGTATAATTTACAACATTTACAAAAATGTTCTTCAGCTATTGAATCCAGCACTATATTTTGGGAGGTCCCTTTCAAATACTACCTTTATTTGTTATTGCAGCTACTAGCAAAAGGGGTAGTTGGATGTTACAGCAGATCCTGTGTTGCTTAAAGTTTCTATTCCTCCTACTAGCTGCTTAAAACAATAGTTTACATAAACATAAATAGTGAAAGTGAGAAGTTGAGAACCCTCATAAGCCACTCAAACAGAACCAGACACTTTCAGATATTAGCAAGTAAAATGAAAGATATATAAACCAAGCAGAGACACAGTCATGTTTTACAGATTTATTTTGACTCAATCCCTTCTCTTACTCATTCACACTTTCAAATCTTGCAGGCACCCCGGACTCATGCATTCTAGCAAACATAACAGAAGTATCGACAGAAACACTGTGTCTGAATCAGCAGACAGGAGCACAGCTCAGGAGCATCATGCTATAAATGCACCAGGAGGAGATGGTGAAAAAAATTAAGTGGTATGTGGCAACACACTGTAAAGACTGTACACAGTTGTGGCAGCAGCAAGGGGGGGAGATGGGCGCTCTAACTCTTTCGTAAACTGACGTCAGTGCTCGTAAGCAGTGGTGACAGGGAAGTGTTCTCAGATATGTCGTCTCTCTTCAGAACCAGGAAAGCTTCTCGACTGATTCCCAGAAGCTCTCGAAGTCCATTGTTCTCAAGCTTCAAAACAGAAATAGGAAACATTATCAACACAATTATATAATCAGCTATTACCATTGTGATGATACTACCGGGCTTTTCATTCAATGCTGCATTAGTAATCATTTCTTGTTGATAGCTCATCTATTCACATCACCACATCTTTCCTCAACCTTGCACATATTCTGGCACTGCAATAGTAGTAACCTAAACAGTAGGTTAAACAATGGGGTACAAAAAGAAATCACATGCATCCTTGTCTATGCTTTGTTAATCAATCAGTAAGTCAAAATTCAAAACTGCATTTCTACACTTTGCTGGAATTCATGTGAGACAGCTTAATATTTTTAAAGATCATAGATGGATGTTTAAGAAACAACATTAGACCTTGATACATGCAAGGGAAGAAAAGAGCTTATGAGGAGCTCAATGAAAGAAAAGTTGTTTTTGAGACATTGATTTCAAAACTAAAAAAAAATCACACACAAAAAAATATGGAAAATGCATTTATCCCAAAATAAAACCTAATTTTCCTATTAAGGATTGATTTGAGAAGCTACTGACAGATGGTGGTTAGTTTTACATGGTTAATTCTTGAGGGAGAAAGACAACACAGCTCTGACTTGTTAATGCAGAATTGCGGAAAATGAATGAAGAGAGCAGAGGTTTATCAAAAGATAAAGATAAGTGCTATGTCGAGTAATTTGACGTGCCCTTAATGCTTCAGTGTGACTGAAGATTGCTGACTGATAGAGAGTGAATTATGTTCTCAAATGTAAAGCCTAATCATCTGTGTAAAGTTTTCTTTAAAAATCTTGTGAGGCTGAACAAAAATGTAACCGTGCAGACTCAATGTCTTCGGGTGATTGTAAAGAATCGAGTCATTTAACATTTTGCACTAATATCCATTAGTCTCTGTATGATTTGTTTATCTACAGAGTCTTCTGTGTGTTGATGGTGGGGTTAGGCCTGTTTTAATGTGACCAACATTTCTCAATACTTAGACTGAGTTGGTGTTATTTCTGCTATTTCTAGCTGGCACTCCTCACTGACATGTAAGCTTTCCAGGACCAACAGATGTCTATCAGAGTGGCATGTAGATAAAATAAGGAAGGTACCCCTACATATAGATTTATTTGGGTTTTTTTGGCTTGCTGGAAGTACACCTGAAACAGAGTAGGACATTTTCTTTTACCTCTAACTGTTTAATCCTCTCCTCGTCTTCACAGTTCCTGCCTTCATCCACTTCTATCGCCTTCCTCATCACAGAGGCCATCTCGTTGATTTTGTCTATGTGTGCTTGCATTTCCTGCAAGGGTAAATATATACATGTAAACAAAAATACAGACTGAATACAGACTTTTAAGTTAACAATCAATGGAAAAAGGAAGGGCGTAAAAAAGTTGAGTGGATATTTACTACATGTCCAGGTGTTTATACAAGTAGGTCTCACTGACCGTGGTGTGCTGCTCCTTCAGCTGGGTTACAATGGTTGGGTCGTCTCTCTTGCTGGTCATGAGGAGCCTAAACACCTGTTCCCTGTATTTGGTCATTATAAGCTCTAATGCAGACTGATGTTCCTCCAACGACGTCCGTAGCTCTGCACAAAATATGAAAACAATATGGGTAAGTGTAGAAAGAAGAAATGCAGAAAACATGGGTAAGAACATCTGGCAACTTTATCATGGCATACTTTGATTGGCTGCTACATCTCATACTTACAAAAGCTCTCTATAAAGTGTGTATGTGACAAACAATAGTCTAAAAAAACTATTCCATAGTCATGTTTTCTTCAAAAATGATCCACAAAGCAACCAACAAATCAATCACCTGCAAAAAGAAATAAAAATAAAGTTATGTGCCTACCTTTGTTTTCCTGCTGTAGGTCTCTTATCTGGCGGTTCTCCTGTTGGATTCCTAGAACCAGACTAGAACGTGGACGATGTCGTGCAACCAGGTTTAAAGAGTCAATCTCCTCCTGGTACTGCAACCAAGAAATCACCAAACCAACTCCATTAAAAAAACTGAAAGGTATTAGTCGGAAATAGAGGATAGCTAGTGCTGAGCTAAACTTTGAGTAACACTTGTAATGAAGCATTGATAAAAAGAGCAGTCTTGTTTAACTGGCACCACCAACATCATGAGACATCATACCTGTTTCATGGCCTCAACGCGCTTGTTGAGCGATGTTGTCTGTTCAATTAACATTTCAGCAGCATTGTCATGGTTACGAAGCCTTTCCACCAATGATTTGGCATCTGACAGGACCTTCTCTATGGTACAATTCATGCCTGTGAAAAGAAGTCGGAGAGGAGTGGACTCTTTACTTTATCATCACATTATGTTTTTGTTAAGCGATAGGAGACATGCCGGGGAAACAAATACCCGGTTAGTTCATAGTCCAGTTCCTTTAGGGCCTTGTAAGAGATCAATAAATTCCAGTAGCGTTATAAAAAATGTGGTCATGTTATTAATTTGCTTGAGTCTTTTCTTTGAAACCCTTTACCTGTTGGTTGATACATGTTTTTATTTGCAAATTATTTGTATATCATGTGGCGGAAGCAACAAAAGACAATGAAATGAATTATCCTGAAGCTAGCTCAGTCCTACCACTTTACATTCACAAGCTTTTATCTCAGGTAATACACTGGATTAGTTAAAGAACATTACACTTAATCAGGTGATCATTACACAACTAACTGACCTGAAGTACTTCTAAATGAAAGTAGAGCTCCCCGTGTGTTCATCCTTAGGAAACAGAACCATTAAAGGTGCACTATGTAGATTTGGTAGTGAAATTTGAAAATGATTCTTTGCTATACTTTATAAACTAAATACACAAAATGTATTCAAAGGATAAAATGGATCCCTGGACACTGTTTGGAGCTAAAAAGCTACCAGGAGAGTTACAGTTTCACTGTTGCAGACCCCCCACCATAACTCCCTGCATAGCTTTATCTTCAAACAGTGTTCCAGGGACCACATTTTCCTCTAAGGACAGTTTGTGTATGAACATATACCCCTTAATCTGTAAATGTCTCCAATTTTCACATTTCTCTACCAAATCTACATAGTGCACCTTTAATGTAAATAAAATGGACATAAGTAACGCGGAAATTACCACAAAAAAAGACTTACTAGAGCACAAGCCAAAACACCTGTACTCCGCATGTTGCTAAAGCTACCCTCTTCTTCTGTCACAGCTTTAGATGACAGCTGCTCTGTCAGCTATTTGACTCTAGCTAACTTTAACCTAAAGTAAGAAATACACTTACTGGTTACTTTTATGCCATATTAATCTTAGCTGTTGTAAACGTTGAGGTATTTCCGCACACACATATTTGGCTCGATCACTAAGAGTACTAATATATTAATCACCAGAAGCACGTTCATATTCTTTGCTAACATATTAGCTGACTTACTAATCACACTAAAAGAATTAACAAGCACCACATGACAAACCAAGGGGGTAGAAGCGGTCGGCTGACATTCAAAGGAGTTATTCCTAAATAAAACTTGTGAAATGATTTAAAGAAGAAACTTTTTGTACCTGGGGAACTCAAAGTGCAAGACATTGGAATTTAGCCCGTCCGTGACTTCCTGTTGATGTTTGGTAGCTAACATTAGCTCCAGGCTAATAAGTCTCCATTAAGCAGCCCCAAGTAGAGATTCCTATGCAGCTCTTTTGCGTTTTAAAAAGAAAATGAAACGTTATGAGGTGTGAAAACGTCGATAAAACACTTAAATCGCACGCTGCTAACAGTCTTGAGAGGATTTAAGTGGCTAGCGCTAGCCCCTTGCGAAATGCAAAGCAAAGCTACAGAAACAACGTAATATCCCGCGAGAATTGGGGATACAAGGAGATTCTCGCGACGGACAGCGGGATTACGTTACAACGGAAAAGATGGCGGATAGGTTAACACAATTGCAAGACGCTGTCAATTCGGTAAGGCATGTTTTATTAGTTTTAAAACGACAAATATGACAGCACTTTGACTTTTTAAAATTAATTCAGTGTGTTAAATATTGAAGAAGTAGCCATGTGTAAAGGGACTCTGTAAAGTGAAATGTAAACATTGCTTTATCACCGAGTAGTCAACGGGGAAGAGAAGAAGGGCCGGATTTTTATTATGTATTTTTATTTGTCTAGTACAAGGCAATGTACAAATCAAGAAGGGAAAACTTAACAGAGATTTAGTTGTGGGATGTGTTAATGAAACATAATTATCATAAAACAATTAAAAAACAAAACAACAACAACAAATAAATCAGGTGAACATACAAAATAGCACAAGAGGGAAAGGTAAGATATAAGAGCAAGTATTTAGATTTACTGGCTTTGCCAACAGTCAGCTTCCTCCCTGTACATGACTGGCTTCATACAAAGGTTTTACAAGTTAGATAAATTCTCTCTAAAAGAAACATCTCATATTGACTTGTTATGAACAATAAGAAGAGTGGTTTTTGGTTAACACTATTCTCATGTTTTGAAAATTGTATTCACACAAATCATGAAGGTATGTCCCAAGTTCTGTCTGACATCAAAGCCGTTACAGTCGTGAAAAATGAAAATGCAAGGACATTTTTCCGTATTAAAGAAGAATACAGATTACAAGAAAAGCCCTAGCTCTTTAAGTCATTTCTTTTATCATCAATATTATTGATCATCTTGTCCTTTCAGTCTTAATGTTTTGAATATGCACCTGTGCCTTTTTTCATAATATGTATTTATGAAGATGTCAGTGCCGTGATGTGTGCATATGCCTTGTTGATTAGAGTTGTTGTTGAGTTATGAGTGTAATCTAAATGGTGTTGTTTTTGTTCCCAGCTTGCAGATCAATTTTGCAATGCCATCGGCGTCCTGCAGCAATGTGCACCTCCTGCCTCCTTCAGTAACATCCAGACAGCCATCAACAGAGATCAGCCTGCAAACCCAACAGAAGGTGGATACGCCTTTTCTCAATATGAACATATGTTTGCCTGTTTTTCTTCTAGCCTCTCTATCTCCTCTTTTAATACATCTTGCCTCCTGCAATGTTCTTGTTTACAACATCGCTGTAGCTGTCCACCATTGAGGTTTTTGAATAGATCGTGGCTTATCAAATAATAACATACACTTATGATATGAGCTGTTCTTTGGCATCATTTTCAACGACACAATTTAATGAACAATGACGAATAATTCAAATTTTAATATACCGTAAAATCCAGTGTATAAGGCGCACTTCTGATACCTGTTTTTCATGTAGAAAGTTGGCTGCTTCTAATATACCGGTGTTAAATACTGAGGCACGCGCCGTCAGCCCTCACCGTCACACACTGCACGCAACATGATGCAATTGAAAATTCACTCCCATTCATTGTGCATTGCAAGCTGTGCGGGGAAACATACCGATGCTGACGAGGCTTGCAGCGGCACTTTTGACCATCTTTTCTCCGTCATGAGGTTATAATGGTTCATTTAAAGCAAACTGTGGTATAACGTTTAGTAAGTACAGCTTGTGAAGTGCTGGCTTGATTGAAAGAGTCCTCGATTAAAGTCAACGAGTGACCAGAGGGGGTGGGCAGCACCACTCGAGGGACGAGGGTCTGTACATTACAACTTTCACCATAGGCTGAGAGCTCAACTACCGTACTGTAGCTAGTAGGAGTGCAAAGAGCGACACAGAAGCACATTTTAGACTTCGCTGATCACAATATCATCATGCAGGAAGACAGTGTAAACCAAATTTCTCTGTGGGAGACCTCCAAAATCTGACTGAGAACTATATTCTAGATTTTACGTCGACTAAAAATACTATAATTTGTATGACTTTTTCCACTTATACACATGATGAATAATCCACACAAGTATTTGAACGTCACGTTGATTCATTCTGCTAGCCTCTTTCTTAGTTAACGTTACTTGAAGTTCAACAAAACAGCATTTTATCTGGATGTGAAGTCATGACTTTGGGTAATGGAGCCAGCATGAGAACTGGGTTAATCTCCTTTTTCTTTTTTGTATTCTTTGTAAATCATTAACTTTTCAGAGGGTGTGTTCTTGATTGATATGTCCCATCTGTATGCTAATGACTTACAGGATAAAGAAACGCCTAATGCATTACACTAACATTGAAATCTGTATCTCTGTGTAGAGTACGCTCAGCTATTCGCTGCCTTGATCGCCAGAACAGCCAAAGATGTGGATGTACTGATCGACTCTCTGCCCAGTGAAGAGTCCACGGCAGCCCTGCAGGTCAGAACCTCCACAAACACCACAGACTCTACATGATTTAAAAGGGATGGATTTACACCACGGTCCAGATTGAATTTCTAGCTTTCAGACAGCAGGGGGAGCTAGCTGCTTTCTACACTGACAGCTCAAGGTTTAGAAAAACAAAACAAAACGATGGCGTATTTGAAGCATTTGAAGAAACTTTTCTGTTTGTTTGGAAGAAGCCAGAACAATTTCCCCTTACTCCGAAACAATGTTTAATTACTGAGGCATGAGTGAGGTCCTCTGAAAGTAAGTGTGGATGTTTAAGAGGCACTGCAGTCGTTGAAGGGCAAACAGGAGTCTCCAAACAGCCATGAAATACAGATGCAACTACTGATCACATTTTTATTTTAACTTTCTTAGTTTGTTGGGTCTCTTTGAGCTCCCTTTAGTTTCATCTCATTGTCTGTGTGAAAAGACAGAGGAGGCTTTGCATCTATTTCTGTGTGGATTCCTCCCTAAATATAGAACATTTCATTTACTAGATGACGCCTGCTTGACAACAGAGTTCAAAATAAAATGCATTGATATGTTTTTTATATATATATATACAGTTTATATCAGAACCCACAGACTTTTAAAAAAAAATCCTGTTTTTCATCAGTACACGATCATATGGACGGACTTTGACCATCGGTGCGATCTTTTTAATTTGATGCAGTGATGCGCTTTCACCGCGACTGTTCATCAGTATGATGTGTGTAAAGCTTACATTCATTTCTCATTGAGTTAGAGTGCAGCCTCACCAAACAGTTTAGATGAAATGTGTTGAGGTTTTTGTGATATAGCCTCTGAAATTGTTCACACATTTTTACCTATAATGTAACATTAAAAACGCCTTTTTTTGCCAATAAAAAACAAAGTAATAAATATTTATGATTGTTATAGAAACAATGTTTGTTAAATAATGATATGGTACAATTTCAGACAGACACATGAGTCTGTTTAGATTGGATTAGTCTATAAATGCGTCCGATCCAACCTTCATAACTAGACTAGACTGTTCTCCTCTGTCGCCCCCTAATGGTGGACCGAGCTACCTAACTCCATTCAGTCTGCAGAGTCTCTTTGCACCTTAAGAATAAGCTAAAGACCCAGCTCTTTCATGAACACCTACACACTTAATAATATTGATGAGGATGATCATTTTGATTTTAGGATGGTTTTGATGCTGATTTGAACTCCCAAGAGCAGCTGTCGATGTTGTGCTTTGCCTCTGGTCACTTCCTGTCAGCACCTGTGTGTCCACTCCAATCGGACTTAAAGCTGCTCGTTTGCACCTACTGACATAATTTCCTCTTTTCTAGAGTCTTGCTTGTGTTGTTCTCTCAGATGTACGTCGCTTGTGATAAAAGCGTCTGCTAAATGAATTGTAAAACTGTAGAATAAATGTCAGGCATGAGTGCAGGTAGCACAAGCTGCATTCTCAACTGTTTCAGAACTGCTTTTTGGACCTTTAACAGCGTAGAAAGATGCTTTATTGGGTTGTATAAGGGCTTAAGCTCAAATCTTTTACCCTGTGCATATGTGGGTTTTATTCATGGTAAGATAACAAATACCTTTCATCATCCACTTGATGCATAAAAAAAAATACCTCTGACACCTTTCATTGCAATTGTATCTGACCGACTGTGACCCATCCCCAGGCTGCCAGTCTGAGACAGCTTGAAGAGGAGAACCATGACGCAGCAGCTCGTCTGGAGGAGGTGGTTTACCGCGGAGATATGCTGCTGGAGAAGATCCAGAGCGCCCTGGCTGACATCGCCCAGTCTCAGCTACGCACCCGCAACGGAGCACCAACCCAGGCGTCGCCAGCCGAATCCTGACCCACAACGTACATAATGCAGCTCTGGACTCTTTCAGTCATTGTGTTCTTTATTTTTATCCTCAGACATCAGCTGTTAGCCTCCGAAGACTCAAAAATGCGCTGAGAGTGAATGAAAAGGAAATGTGAGATGCCAGACAGTTAAACAATGAAACAGTTTATTTTTGTTGCACAGCAGCCACTGGCCTCAAGACAAACTCCCTGAAAAAAATGAACGTGCTTGATGCCAGAAAAAGTATGCAATGTCATCTTCAGAAACACTGATTTCTTTGAGGAACTCTACTGATACAGAAAGTTCTGTCAAAACTGTCTTTTTTTATCTTCTATGTACAGTTTATGTTGTATTGAAACGTCTGTTTTTTGTAGATATCTATGAATGGAATTAATCTTCATCCTCCCAACAATGTTCAACACAGTTTAAAAACCTCATTTTATTGTACATTAATATGAAATAAGTCTTGTTTGTCATAATAAAGCTTAAACAAAGTCATTTGGTCCAACCTTTTGTATCTTTATGTTAACTGATGTTTAGTTTAGCAGAGTTGTTTATCCTACATTCTTTCATTTTCCATGTTATTAGTGAGATGAAACAATGACGAGCAGCATTTTAATCCTGGAACATGGAGGATGTTTATTGTTGCTGTTAGTGGGGACAAGCTCATCTGGATACTTTTTTGTAAAAACAACCACTAAACTCATTCAAAATCCATAAAACTTGTGTGTATGAATATTGTCTGTGTAGGTTCTCAGTCACCCAGGTTAAGGTGAATGTGAAGCTTGATCCGAAGGCAACTAGACTTAGGCTTGAAGAGATTTAGGGAGGAAGATTGTGAATGTTTTTTGTTTGCGTTTTCTAATAATCGCTACACGACCTGTGCCCACTGGGCTGCATTTGAAGACGTTTTACACTTGTCTGTAATGTAAAAAAGACATGTTGGATAACTTTGTTCCCTCTTGTTTTTCCACAGGTGAAGGAGGTGAGTTTCATTTCTTATTAAATCTGAAATAATCATTTTTTTCTCATAATGCAACTCCTCAAACACGCCTTTATCGTCTCATTCCAGAGTTCGTTGAAGTGGTCCTTTTACCTCTTGATGAGTTCCAGCAGAAAATAGACCGTGAGGCTTTAACCTTTCTGCACAGTCTTATAAGAATGTTTGTCCAAAACGCACAGACTATCTTAACATGTCCTCTGTTTCATCCTGCAGACCTCCTAAAGAAAGAAAAAATCGTGGTGGATGCCAAAGTTTACATCTTTGCCATGGGGATGGTTCAGGCCTTCTTTAAGCCGAGGGAGCTCCCGGTCCTGAAACAGTGATGCCAAACATTCAGGATGTGACTTTTACTTAGGGCTCCTACATAGGACTGGAAAAAACTGGTGTTAAAAAGGAAAATGTAATACTTCCACAATGCAATAACGTGTTAAAGAAATTGCTGCACTGTGGTTTTTAGCGCCAAGTAACCTCTAATTTTAGTGTTTGTTTCCATGAAGTGCAATGACCATCTGTAGGGTGTCCCAAAAAAACTGAGAGCATATAAATCTGAATCAAGTAATGGAATGAAACCCTTGAAAAAGCGATGAATTTAGGAGCCAAGCGAATGAAGGAGCTCTGTTTACACTAGATGTGGAACTGCTTACAGTCTGAAACATAGTTGCTGGGTGTCAGTTCATGGCACACTAATGCAGATTGTGCGTCATCTGCCCTAAGTGACAAAAACTCATTTCCAGGTTTTTATGAGATTACAAGGTGCGTGGCGACTTGAAATTTGCTGTAATTTTTATCTAGTGATTGTGACACATTCCTTTACAATTTACTGGGGGGTTTTTTTACTGCTCTTTGGGAAAACTAGTTATCCTGTTATGAACCTTCTGAGATTCACCTTAGAGCTCTGACTTTGCATAGGAAAGAAACTCGGCCAAAAAAAATCACTCAGAGTCTGAACCTAGTTTAAAATCTGTGTGTTAAAAGTTGGATTTCTGAGAACATGTCAGAACTTTCTTGAACTGTAAGAAGCATTTTACTGGATTTGAAAGTCAAAGTTACGATGCTACCTGAGGCCTTTTCCATAACAGAGAGGTCAATCATCCAGCGGGAAGCCAGAAAGCAGTGAACAGCTGAATTGTGCAAGCTTACATTTTTTTTTTTTTTTATCTAAAGGCATCTTATGTCCAAATGAATTAGATCACTAACTTTAGAGGACATGGAAGAGCCATTAGTCACACATAACTCGTACACAGTGATAACAGTTACATGCAGTACTAGGCTGATATACTAACAACAGTGTTAACAGTATGAGGAAGTTGATTTTTGCCTTATAACTCAACTGTAATGTACTTCAGAGGTACTGTATTGATAACCGATTAATAGAAAATAATTCATGCTGTAACACTAACCTTGTGATGGTGCAATAACTTGACATGGATGTTGTAGATTTAGAAATAACAGACCAATAAAGTTAATACAACCTTTGCTTTTACCTGTTCAGTCTTGTTTTGGTGTGTCAACAACAATAACTGATTAAATCATAGAAGAATGGAAGTTATTTTATGAAGTCCATGTTCAGGAGGTTTTATTAACATCTCATGATGGAGGAGTGTAAGGTGTAATCTCATGCATGGGTTTGAATTGTTCCTTAAAAGAACGCTTTGTTAGTGGCAGTGTTGGGTTGTGAAGTGATGTTTTTTTCTAACAAAAACTACATTCAGATCCTAATACTATTAAATATATACAGTATATATATTGAATTTATAGCCATTCAAAGTGCACTTAAACCTGCCATCTCTCCACGACCTATACACCTCCAGGACCCTGAGGCGTGCAGGCAAAATTGTTGCTGACCCTTCTCACTCTGGACATGGACTGTTCGAGACCCTCCCCTCTGGTACGAGGCTGCGGTCTATCAAGACCAAAACCTCTCGCCACAGGAACAGTTTCTTCCCCTCTGCTGTCAGCCTAATCAATAATGTCCCTGCCCTCCCACCACATAACACAGACTCTCATCATACAGATTGACTAGGTTTTTTAGTTCAGCATAACTTTATCAGTTTGCTCTTTTGTGCTAAGATTCAGAAGTACTGAGTTTTTTACAGCTTTGTTTACAATAGCAGTCCAGTAGGTGGCGATAGCGATCTCTTCAGCTTGTTTGCTGATTCAATAAAAATCCAAGAAGAAGAAGCGCCGACCAATAACCTGCACAAACTTCAGAGCAATTATTCAAACCATTATTACTTTGGAAATTAAAGTGTGTATTTGTCACCAACGGGAAAACGACAAGTAAATATGGTTTGTTGACACAAAGCGGAGTGGCACATAGTAGTTGTCTTAAAAGTGTTTGCGCGGGATTGAGGAAAACAATGCTACATTAGCCTACAAGCTAACTTAGCGTTAGCTACATCCGTTGTTTACCATTTTTTTGTCCGACTCCTTACAGTACAAGTCTTTTTATTTCATCTGATAATATAACTCAATCTCAGCAAACCAAATTCTGTATTTTAACACGTTTTGTAGCTGTTAGTAAAACACGAATGCGCTGGAAACGAAGATGGAGGTGGCTACCAAAAGTGAGTAAACATTACCGAGGAGAAATTGAAACTAACTAACACAGCGTCATACCTTTGTCTGTACGTAACATAGCTAGCTAAGTGCACCTTTATTTTCAAGCCCCCAGCTCTCACCATACACATCAACACATAAACATGGATATACACTCATCCCCTTTGCTAACAAATTCCTATACTTTTAACACAACACAAACATTGTCTGCAAGAAGTTCAGAATAGCAACTACAGTGTGACAACAAACTAAACCAAACTCGGCTATTAAAGGTGCACTATGGAGATTTGGTAGAGGACTGGAGAAGTGTATAGATTGTGTGGTATATGTTCAAAACTTGATACACAAACTGTCCTCAGAGGAAAATGTGGTCCCTGGAAAACTGTTTGAAGATAAAGCTACGTGAGAAGTTAAACGGTGGGGGGGGTCGCAACAGTGAAACCGTAACTCTCCTGTTAGCTGTTTAGCTTCAAACACTGTTCCAGGGACCCATTGTTCCTTTAAATAAAGTTTGTGAATTTAGTTCAGAAAATACAGCATAGAATTGTTTCACTTTTCCAACTTTCAGATTTCACTACCAAATCTACATAGTGCACCTTTAAAGAGGGAGCAAAACAACGTGATACTGCACCATGAAACTTCCACATTCTTAATGCACTATTTAAACTTCCAGTCCTGCGATCATTTCAATGCTTTGCGTGGGCTTGTTTTGTGCTACAGATGTTCTTGATTCTGGGGTGCAGCTGTGAGGCTGGCACCATTTTCAGTGTCCAGCTTTGATCTGTATTTTCTGTTGATTGAGGGAACAACAGGAAAACCTATCTCACGTATCTCTATCTCTATCTCACGTAGGCAGGTTGTTTCAAGAGGAAGCAGTGTGTGTGGCTCTTTTCATTACCCACAGTTGTGCAGGTGTCATATGTTCTTGTCTTTGTTTTAGTAGTTGTGACCTCTAGTGTAGATTCATCGTTAAATTGAAGTCCTATCACAACATTTGTCATGCTTTGCTGGCAGTGAAAAACGGCGTGCATTGTTTTTATTTAGCCTTGCAATGCCCCTCCTGTCATAATCTTGGGCCCCCCTAGGGGCAACTGTCCACGCTATGGGAATCACTTCTCTAACTAATGGTAAATGTATTGTTTTTATAGCCACAAGGATATGATTAAACGGTTTCCAGGGCATAGTTAATGCGTTTGAGACTACATTTGCAGACTAATGTAACCATAAATATTGTTAACTCAAACGTCACTTATTAATAGTTGATTTGGCACGTCTTAAGAGGTTGTTTGCAAAAGGGGTAACCAAGATTTTGTCAATCAATATGACAGGCCAATGGTAATTTAAAATAAAGATTGAGACACCTTAAAGACAATAAACATACTACTGGAGATATAAGAACTATGGAATGGCTATCATTGCATAATAAGAAAATAAGGAAGTAGTTATACGGCGCACATCACTTTGGTGCAGGAACGTTCAAAAACAAGTGTGCGGGCCTGTCTTCTTCCTCAGTCCAACACTGCATAATAAAAATCCAAATACTGTAGATTGTGTTGCACTGTTGACATGTATGAATATTGTGTGGCATCTCAGGAAAAGTCAAACGGAGGCACCTGAATGCTGCAGAGTGTGATGAACTGGGACGGAGTGCAGAGGGCACTGAAGCCCTTACCCGGCCCAAAACTTTCAACCAGACCCAGACCCAGGGCAACTGCAACCCCAACCGAGGACTTTACCCCAGGACGCCTACTAAGCGACGGAAATGTGGTAATCTGCTGTTATCCTTTCGTTACAAACATTTTGACAAATCTGGGTGTATTTGTAAATAGTTGTTTTTCACAAGTTAAAGTGTGTACTTGCCTGAATTCCTCATACTTTAGGACCACCACAATCGGGCTCAGGAAGTCCTTCCGGGCAACAGAAGAGCATCAACAGCTTCTTCTCTGTGACAGGAGTCATAAGTTCCAGCCCGCATAAATCCCCTCAGCCCTGCTCGTCCACATGCACAAATGGAGTCAATGTAGACCTCTTTCCCGAAGCAGAGGACGAGGACGAGGATGAAGATGTCAGTCTTTTAGCTGTTCCGATGGCAGCAGAACTTGAAGCAGAGGACGAGGTGGACGATGCAAGCCTGCTAGCTGCAGACATAGTGCCTCAGCCTGAGACAAGACAGAACATGACTGTGGATTATTTGGAGGGAATGACAGCAGAGATGTTTGGTGATGAGGAATTCGACCAAGGTGACTCTAACATTCATGACGAAGATGAGGAGGTGGAAGCCCTCCCCGACGAGCATTTTGGGCTCCTGGGAAACAAAAAGGTCCTGCAGGAACCCCAGGGCTGCATGGATGACTTACCAGAGGAGGTGCTGAGACAAGTACTGAGCTTGCTCCCTGCGCAAGACCTATACCGCAGTGTGATCCTTGTCTGCCACAGCTGGAGGAACATCGTCGAGGATACCAAGGTTGAACCAACACATAATTTGTCATTAGTTTTATATCATCAAAATGGTTAAAGGAGGACTTAGAGTTAAGTTATTATAATAGAACTGATCAAAGAATGATATGTTTTTATTTCCTCCAGAAAGGAATGTAAAAAACAAAACGTTTTAGAGATGAATCGTAGTTTGTTTACCTTCTGTTTTTGTTCTTTTACCTGTTCTAGTGATACCAACACCCAGTCCCTAGAAAATAAAATAGAATAAAGAAAGCTAATAAAATGAACTCCACTCTTATCAATGCTGTATATCTGTGTTTCACTGTGCAGTTCGTCCCCTTCAAGAAAAAATACTTCCGCTACATGATGGAGGAGAAGGAGACGGTGATGGAGATCATGGCCATCCTGAAGAAGAGCAAAATCACAAAGCCGGCACCACCAGAGCACAGCATACGACACCTTGTTGTGTAAGTCTGTTCTTTATTATTCCAAAGCAAGCCATGCATGTATTTAGGTCAACAATGCATCAACATCCTTCTAAGGTTAGAGCCAAGGAGTGCCAAGGGGCGGCTATGGCTCAGTGGTTAGAGTCAGTCGTCTCCTAACCGGAAGGTCGGGGGTTTGATCCCCAGCTCCTGCAGCTTGATATCCGATGTGTCCTTGGGCAAGACACTTAACCTCCTGCAAGAGGTGCTATGGTCAAGAAGACACAGTTGTTTGTTGACAAAGGAGACAAATATGGCTCCTATATTCTACAGAGAAATGCCTATCAGACATTAAAACCTTCAAAGCAAAAGGTTGGACTAAGACTGATTTTAGTTACACAAAGCTGCCCCTTTTTATCCTTGTGTAATTATGAGTTGTGGACAAGCGCTCCATTTAAGGGACAAGTATTTTAAAATATTTACTGATGTTGTTATGTTGTGTTTTTGTGGTAAGTTTAATGGCCCAGCATAAGGTGGGAGAGCGGGTGAGGCCAGAGGACGTTCTGGAGTGTGTGAAGAAACATCGCCTTTTCCCTCAGGCAGAGGCCTCCATTAGACTCCGTATTCCTGATATTAAGAAGAGCTTTAACCTTGGCATTGAGGTATGACCCACGCACACAAATACACAAAATCCCTTCGGTTATCATATGGAGAAAACTGCATTTTTTAAAGATCTGGTTAAGGTGTGTAGTCATAACATCATTTGCGTCTGATCTCCAGGGTCCCAATCCGTACGCAGCCATGGCTGTCATACTGCTCCTGAGCGAGAGTGTCGGTGACGTGCAGGCTTTGGTGTCTCTTCTCACTGGCTGCATGGCACACACAGCCATCACGGAGTACCTCAACCACATGGCCATGATGTTGCTGGCCTTAAATAGAAACAGCATCCAGATTAGTAACAGGTAAGAGCTGTCAGTGTCAACACCTTAAATTCCTTCATTAAACTCCTGTAAGCATTCCAACGAGTCTTTTTCTTTCCTGTCATTACAGGTTGCATTACAACATCTACTACGTACTTCACCTGATAGAGAACGGCCCCTTTTCAGTCAGCTCTGGTCAGAGCAGGTGAGGACTGAACAATTCTGTTTCATCAAAGTCATATATGAGGAGATTAAGCTTGTCAGCAGTCATCAACTTTTACGTTGTTGTTGTTTTTTGCTAGACGGCGTAAGATGCAGCTCACAGGGGAACAGCAGCATATCCTCAGCCATGACATCCAGGTGGACGATGTGGTCAAGATTGTGGCTTTTGCAGGTACAGTGGCAGCTATCGCTTTAGTCGTCCACACATTACGGAATAATTTAGTGACGCACAAACACTGGGCCTTTTTTTGCCTTTATTGGATGTGGCAGCTGAAGAGAGACAGGAAATGATGAGAGAGTGGGGGATGACATGCAGCAAAGGGCCGAGGTTGGATTCGAACCCACGGCCGCTTCAACAGGGACTATAGCCTCTGTAACTGCAGGACAGAGTCCAAGAAGAATTTCCCTTTGGGGACAATAAAGTATATCGTAATCGTACACGGGGTGCACAATATAACCACTAGGCTACCGGCGCCCCATGTTGTAAAAATGTTGTGGTTTCATCAACAACCTACAAATATACAGGAGAGAGGGATAACGTACATTCATAATCCTTTATGCATATCAAAACAGAGATTCGTAGTGCTTTCACACTTGCAGGAAACTCCTGAAAAACTCCTGCTATTTGCCAGAGGAGCTGTATGTGTGAACGGAAACAGCCACATTTCTGGTTCTGACTTCACCCTGAGTTTCTCCTGCCCGACTGCACGTGCATAATGTGTATGCATGCGACTGCTACGACCTCTGTGCATGTAATTACACGGCTGCGTTACATTTTCTGTTCGCCAGTAAGTTGTCCTGCACTCTTTTGTTGATAATTTCATTCCCTAGAACTACATGTAGCATTGATATAAAGGGAAATATTCTCATCATAGTATCGTATAGCGGACTCTGTTGCTTCATCTGCTACTTTCTCGTTGTTTTTTTTATGTCACGTCTTTCCTCAGGAGACTCCCAGTCCCCCCTCCTGTCTGACAGGGATAGTCTCCCGTTGTGAGGTGCATATGTGAACAGCCAGTTCAGGAGAATATCTGTACCAGTCCTCCTGAAATTATCTAGATTTTTTTTTCCAATATTCTGTGTGTGAAAACGGCATGTTAAATTAGCCAATTTGAAACTTTGAGAGAGTCTACAAATGTTGGAAAGCAATGGTCAGTTTCAACACCGCTGTTGTGTGAGGTGTGCCATGCTGCTCAGGAGTGAAGATCTGTTCTGTCTGCCGCAGGTACAGGGAAGACGACCACGCTGGTGAAGTATGCTGAGCAGCGGCCACATCTTCGTTTCCTGTATGTGGCCTTCAACAAATCAGTGGCTACTGAGGCGCAGCGCCGCTTCCCATCAAACGTGGACTGCAAGACCGTCCACTCGTTAGCCTACAATGATGTCGGAAAGAGGTGAGGAGTGAAAAGATGCCCACAGCAACAGTTAACGTTTTGTAACGTGTACATAAATGCAGATTGTCGACAAAAAGATGGCTGTAAAATGTTTTCTGCTTGATTGATTATCTGGGTAGTAAATCTGCATGTAGGGTGAGATAACACATGTTCTCTCCAGTATTTATGATATTCTGACAAAGATCTCAGTGCTGCTGAAAAATGCCCCATTCAGTGAAATGCACAAGAGGACTTCTGCCTCTTCATTCAGTGGTGGGATGATAGGTGTAAAAAGGTGTAATAAAGCTTTATAAAGAAAAGAGCATAAATAATATACCAGTTCGTTCCTCTTACTTGGATAAACTCACTCCATCAGTTTTTATCTGAACATATTATCTGTTGTTTGCCTTTACTAGAGAGACAGGACAGTGGATAGAAACAGAAATCAGAGAGAGAGAGAGAGAGTGGGGAAAAGGCGTGCAAAAGGAGCTACAGATCGGATTCTAACCAGGGCTGCCTGATTGGAGGAATGTAGCCTCTGTACATGGGGGGCACGAACTAACCACAGAGTCCACCACTATGATGACAGTCAGAAAAGGGTATGATGCAGCTTTTTTTGTGCACGAAGATCGCATCGGTCGCATGATAGAAATGTCATCACCCTTTCTTGCTCCCTCGCATTGGATTGTCCTGACTTTTACCCGCTGCATTCACACATCGGCTCACCCCAGACTTCACATGGAAATTTTAATATAAGGCTGGCAGGAAAAATGCCCCCATTTAAGAAAGCAGTGGACAGTCAGAAAGTCTGTACTTGGGCCGCGCACACTTACCACTACGCTACTGCCGCAGCCCCTTTTGGGAAGTTAGGGTTAAAAACCCTGCATGTTTCTCCCTCCCCTCAGGTTAAGAGTCTGGGTGTCATCCTTGACAGCACACTATCTTTCCAAGCTCACATCAATAATGTCACCCGGTCTGCTTATTTCCATCTACGGAACATTTCTCGCCTCCGCCCGTCCCTCACTCCCAACAGCACCGCCATCCTCGTCAACACCCTGGTTACATCCCGCATTGACTACTGCATCTCCCTTCTCTTTGGTCTCCCTCTCAAGTCCATCCATAAACTTCAACTGGTCCAGAACTCTGCAGCTCGCATCATCTCCAGAACCCCCTCTGTTAATCACATCTCCCCTGTCCTTCAGCAGCTTTATTGGCTCCCGGTTAATTATCGCATCAATTTCAAAATGTTGCTCCTCACCTTTAAGGCCATCCATAACCTCGCCCCGCTGTACCTCTCGGAACTCCTGCACATCAACCCGCACTCTCAGGTCTTCTTCTTCCCTTCAACTCACTGCACCACCCTCACGCCTGTCCACCATGGGGCCCAGAGCTTTCAGTCGATCTGCCCCGCACCTCTGGAACTCCCTCCCACCACACATCCGAAATATTGACTCTCTCTCCATTTTTAAATCTCATCTCAAAACACATCTTTTTAAACTGGCATATTCAGTCTGATCATTCCCTTCCGGTCTCTTGAATCCACTACATCCTGTACATTTGTCTTTTTAATGTTAATTTTATTGATGTGTTGTGACTTTGTTGTTTTTATCTCTGCTTTGTGAGGTGACCTTGAGTGTTTTGAAAGGCGCCTTTAAATACAATTTATTATTATTATGTCTGAAAACGGCCTTTTTCATATTTATCTGGAAAAGCTCAATTTGCCTCAATACCATGTTGTCTCAGATAGCTCTGATTTAATGTTCCTTTGACCAAACAAAAATGATATTCTACAGAATATGAAACATCTCTGATTCTGCAAAAGAAAAAAAAAAGTCTACCTTTTATGTATCTGTAATCACCTTTATATTTCTAGAGCTAAGTGTTTTTCATTTTAAAGCAAAATTACTTATTGCCCTCCTGTGATCTTTCCTC
Source organism: Tautogolabrus adspersus (assembly GCA_020745685.1). NCBI lineage: Eukaryota > Metazoa > Chordata > Actinopteri > Labriformes > Labridae > Tautogolabrus > Tautogolabrus adspersus. The sequence continues at coordinate 5,945,141 of CM036555.1, read as the reverse complement.
TCCAGGTACCAATATCACCAGAAGCTTGCCTTTAATCTGAATACATTCGCCCTGAGCTCTGCTCTCCCCGAAGGCCGTGGTGGCTTCGTCAAAGCCAAAGTGGTGGCGAAGACTCTGAACACCTTCATGGCTTCAACAGACCAGACCATCGATTCCAGTCATGTCCCCTTGTACTTCATTAACAAGGTGGGCAGAAGGACAGATGTGAACCCAATGGAGAGACCGGTATGAAAATGACACTCTGGCTTCCTTTTCTTCTAAAAAACAAACAATCTTCTGCATCATAAGCACCATCGACTCATGTTTGAATTGTGTGTCTTTTATTAAAAAAAAACCTAGTTTTTTCTGGAAGATGCGAAGATGATCTGGAACAAAATGAAGGATCACAACGAGAGAAAAAAAGAGGCCTACCACATGACCCACGACGGTAAGTCAACTGTGAATGAGTCATATTCATTTATAGTAGGAAATATCAATATTAGGTTGGATGCTTTACAGGTTGTCAATGGACCTTTTTCATTCTCAGGTTACCTGAAGTTATGGCAGCTACGAGACCCCAAGCCAAAACTGTCTAACAGATATGATGTCATCTTTATCGATGAGGCCCAGGACTGCACTCCTGGTAATGATGCCTATAATAACTGTTTCACGTCCGCAGGATTGTAGAAAGCATCATTTATTGTGCCTGACATTGGGTGGGTAATGGTGTCTTCTTTCTTTCTCCCATCCCTCCCAGCCATCATGGATGTGCTTCTGTCTCAGCGTTGTGGAAAAGTCCTGGTTGGAGATCCTCATCAGCAGATCTACACCTTTAAAGGAGCTGTCAATGCCCTGCAAGTTGTCAACCACACGCACATCTACTACCTGACACAGGTATCACTTACACTGAAGTGCAGAGATTCAAACAAACATTACTAACCTGGGAAGGGTTTTAGAATCAGATTTAAATTTCATTCCTCACTCCATTCGACTGTTTTTGGCCCGTGCTCGTGTATGAACTGTACCGTGCCAACGCACACCTCTTCCAAGCGTGCCAGGGTGAAGGAAGTGTACCATGCTTGAGCACGGATCAGAGCAGTCACACTAGTCAAACGAACTGGACTTTGGGGGTGAAGCGTGCTAAGTCACGGCACGGATTGCCTAGTGTGAGTGTACAGCAGGCAATGACAAGTGAGGCAGACTGAAGACATATCTGTACTGTTGTTACCAAGTCCCACATGGTCATGGGCTCACAGTTTACAAACCTACAGCAACAGGTTACTTTGGATCTCTCCTGTCTTCCAGTTACCATAAAAGCTCCCCCCCCTTTGATTCCACTGAGTCTCTGTCTGCAGACAGATGCAGACAGAGACTCAGCACAAACAAGACAAGAGCAAAAAACCCCACAAAGGCAAATCTAATAATAACAATCACACTTTGATACAGAAATGACTCACAGTCATAACAGGGTGTCGTTGATGCACAATATTATTACATACTCTATCTATATATGTATAGGTGTATAAATGTACATGTTTATTACTTTCAAACTACTCATGTCTTTGTCCAGAGCTTCCGGTTTGGTGCTGAGATCGCCTATGTGGGTGCCACCATCCTCAAAGTTTGCAAAAAAGTGCAGAAGATTCTAGTGGGAGGAAAGCAAAAAGGTAAACACGGCAAACAGTTTACTTTTAAGTTTGTTGTCTAGTAAGAAATACATGGAAGATTTTTAAATAATGTATATGATTTTAATGTCCTTGTAGTTGATTTAATACAGGAGTATTGTGATGGTTCATTTGTAGGTGGTGTGTGTGACGAGACGGCAGAAGAAGCTGCAGCAGCCATAAGGCAGGGCGTCAGTCAATGTCCGGGGAAGACGGCCATCCTGTCAAGATGCAACGTGACTGTGTTCAATGAAGCTGTGCGGCTTTTAGACACCAACCGGAATTGCCGGATCCACTTTGTAGGAGTGAGTGAATGTTTGGCTCTCTACAAAGAACTAGCTTTGTTTTAGGAATGAAGGAAGTAAGCAAAAAAACAGACAAACAGAATCAGCATAACTTTAGATAAGGAAGTTGCTACAATTTGAAAGTTTATCGATGAATACAAAGCCACAGCCACTCGCTTAGCTTAACATAAAAACAGGAAAGAGAGGAAATGGTTAACAATGAAGATAAACCATGTTAATAACTAAGCTTGGAAGGCAGATTCTGTTACGCAGGCTAGCTGTTAACCCCAGTTCCAAGTCTGTATGCTAAACTTAACTGGCAGTAGCTTTAATATCAAGGACAAATAAGAGAGACATCAATTGTCTAATTTCACATCAAAACTGTCGCCATTGGCCCCATTTATGGAGGCTACAGTCCTCAAAGCGGACAGCCTGGGTTCCAATACGACATGTGGCTCATTAGAGACTGTGTAGCAAGCAAGCTTTGGCAAGACTTAGAAGAACAGCATTCAAAATCCTCCTATTCCATGGGCACTAACAGGTTTACCTTTTTCCTTAGGGTGTTCAAAGTATCGGCCTGTCAAGGATCATGGACATCTGGCAGCTGAACGAAGGGGATGGACAGGCAACCCATATGCCAGGATATAAACCAAGATGTAGGATTGTTGATCGATTGTTATTAGAAGTTTTTAGAAGTAGTTATGCTTTGAGATGTTGAATTTTCTCTTTCCTTAGTCATCAAGGATCCGCTCATTCGGGCCTTTGCAAAGAAAAGAGACTCCGGCTTCCAGGCCCTGAAGACGTACGCGCAGCAGACAGAGGACAGAGAGCTGGACGCCAAGCTCAGCATCGTGGAAAAATACAAAAGTCGTATCCCTGAACTGGTGGAACGCCTGCAACAGTGCCATGAGGATTACTTCAACCAAGCAGGTAAGAAAAAAAAATGGATTACTTAAAGCTCCTATAGAAACTTTGGATTTATGTTGATTGTGGTGCCCCCTGTGGACAAAGCTGCATCTCTCATCTCCTTGCTTGTATATCACTCTCATGTTTTCAGACCACAACATCTCCTACTGCTTTCTTTTAACAGTCAGACGTAACACTCACTGGCAGAAATTCAGGAGTTAATAATAACTATACAAATAATCAATGTTCCTGCTGATGGTCTTGTATGCAACTTTTTTAAGGTCAAAAAGAGCCATTAACATTAATTTCAGTCTGTTTCGTAACCAGTTTAAGACTTCTAACAGAAGCTTAGTATTGTCTTGCATAGGAAAATATTTGAAAAATCCATGACAGGGAGGCATGAGGTAGGATTTCCTCATAAAGATAATCTTTAAACGCACAGTATCTTAATTCCGCCACCAGGGGGCTCTCTATCAAAACGATAACAAAAGATGACGTCGAGGCTTGCGGGAATCATCGTAGTGGTTCTCTCTGCTACTCCCCCCAACCACATACTTTGAGTTGGCCGTAGTCAAGACAAACGACCGAAACCGACCCAAGGAAGAGAAATTGTTTACTGACGATGTTAACAAGTATCATTTACATGACGTTTTTATCACAGCAGCACATACAGCAACAGTAGGGCAGCTATCAGTAGCAGTTCCCGCTAGCTTATGCAGCGGTCTTTGACGTCAAATCTGTTGTTTCCACGGCAACGATAAATATTCTGTCTGTCATGGCGGCGGCCACTCAGCAGTGCTCAGGGAGTGAACTGGCATCTCTCCAGCTACCAGATACATTTTCAGACTCGGCTCGCACCGGGACTTGAACCGGCGACCCTCCGGTTCCCAACCGAAGTCCCTACAGACTGAGCTTCTGCAGCCTAAAACCTTCAGTTTACGCCACTTCATCTTAACTTAACAAGAACTAAAATGTACATCAATTCATTTGTTGGTTTTAGCCTTTAAGGGGAAAACGTGAAATCTCATCAGCTTTACCGTTCCTTTTCTTTTTTCTTTGCTTGATTGTTGAAGTTGTTTGTAGTTAATAATTTGCGTTTTGTAATATAGTGAGCAAATGTCACTATTTCTTGAAAAACCTCCGATTATTCTGTAAACCTGCATACTTTCTATCGTAGAATAATTTGACTCGTCGTTGTTTTGTTCCAGACTTCATATTGGGAACGGTCCACAAGGCTAAAGGTCTGGAGTTCGACACTGTGATGGTCACTGACGACTTCTCCAAGATTCCCTGCTCCAGACACAACCTGCATTCGTATAATGACTTCTCTTTTGGTGTGTTTCTATGTTACATTGCAGCCTTCTTGGTAAACTCTCATTTCCTGTGCTTCACAGGACGAAAGTGTTTCCAGCTCCTTCATATGTTGTCCTTCACAAAGCCATTAAAAGTTGATAGCTCTATTGTTAAATTCTTGCTCAGGCATCCTCAGAATTATATTCTGTCTATGTGTCAGATTTTTTGAGACGGCTCATACTCAGAAAACTGAAAACAGCTTGAGGTGAAAGTTTTGTTAAAATGATCAGTAATTGACTGCACAAAGTCAAACCTCTGAATATTTCTCTCCCCTGCTCAGATAAATGTCCTGATGATGAGTGGAACCTGCTGTATGTGGCGGTGACTCGTGCCAAAACTTCATTGATCATCACAAAGAACATCCGCCACATCCTTACTGTGGCAGGGGTAAGACATCATCTCCACCCTCTTTACCTCATCGTCATCATCTTTATTGACAGGTCCATTAGAAAACAGATTAAAAAAAAAACAAGATAAAGAGGCAAACAGACAAAACACCACCAATTTCATAAAAGACAGCTGCACCAGGGATGACTGGTATCGCACAGGACTATGACCTGGATTTGTCAGCAGTATAATAATGGAGTGTCTGAGAATCCTTCAATGGGCAGTACATCAAGTTTCTCATAAGAGCACGGAAAGTGTTAACTCCTGCATTACAAGTTATCACTTGCATTAGTCCATCCAGGCTTTTTTTAAAGTATTCTCATGGAGTCATTATAAGCAACCTTAAGCTTTTGTAAGCTGTAAAGCAACGGGAAACGGGAATTGTCAGCGTGGTCTGAGCACGCTGACAATTTTCTTGCCAAGTGCCGTAAATATTTTATTTTGCTACAGACACTAAGCTTCTTCCCTGACAGGTAAAACTTGGTCAAGTTTGTCCCCTTTTGCTCTGCATATAAACACAGTACTCTTTTTAGCATTGTATTGCACATCATATGTTACACTGTAGTCAGAACATACAGTATATTCAGCAGCTGCTCTGTAACCCAGAGCCGCTAGAGGGAAAACTGCCAAATCATCAGCATACATGAGATGATTGATAATATTGTTACCCAACACACAGAAACCATTTAGTTGTTGAGGTAGATCATCCATGTAAATGATCTGTCGCACACTATTGCTCACCCCAAAGGGAGAAGAAATTGCTGGTGGTCAAACTCAACAGGTTACCTTTACTGTGTTTTGATACCCGTTACGTACTCACATCTTCACCTTAATATCACCTTTCTGTCACTTCCAGGAATACTTCCTGAAGTCAGACATGCCGGCCTCTCTGATGAAGGATGGCAATCCTCTCCCATGCTGCGTCAAAGACTGTCCCAACTGCACCACACCGGGCTCAGCATTCATCATGAGCAAGCAAGAGATGAAATGTGTAAGAACATATCAAACACACAAATGTCATTATAATGTTTACAGAAACACTTGTATTTCTGTTGTATTGTTTGACACAGTACAGCACAGTGACTTTATTTATATAGCACTTTTAAAAACAAGAGTTTACAAAGAAACGACGAACAAAGACAAAAGAAAAAGAACTGAACTTCAGGGCCATTCACAGCAAGACAATGAGATAGAGTACATTCAGTATTAAGTGAAACCAAAAACACAAAAATAAAAAAAAGAAGAAGAAATTAAAGCAAACAAAATAATGGAGGACATAAAGGAAATAAGGGTGATGACATCAGTCCTTTTCTTTTCAGACAGGTTGTTCCAAATCGGAGGGTCCTGCTGTCAAAAGCACAATCTCCTGTGTTTTTCACAGATGCATGATATTTTTAGAATAACACAAAGCAGTATTGTAAACTGTAATCAGTTAGCATTTCCTGACGGTTGTACTGAAGTACATTTAAAAACCCAACCTGGTTAGTGATTGTCTGCTCAAATTATAGAAGCACAGGAGTTGTCATACCCTCAGACACATTGGTTGTTTAGTTTTTAATTCTCCTTTTGTTCTTCTTTCCAGACTGATGGTGTGTCTGCCGGTGGCCCGTTGTGCGAGAGGTGTGTGTGGACACGAATAGGACCCACTGCCTTTCTCATGACCGACGACGTGCTCTCAATGGCTGAGATCCCCCGTAGACTCGGCCCACAGGTCCACGACTTGATGCTCCTGGCTCTTTTCTAACTCTATTTGTGTCCAAGGACTTCAAATAAAACTGCCTAAAAGGGACCTTCAGCTTAGATTGAAAAGACTGAGAAAGACTTGACCTGCCAGTAATGTCAGGTGTTTGCTTACCTAAAGACTGAAAAACATGTAAGCAGTTTTAAAGTGTTTTATATATTTTTACATGTTTTTTCCTTTATGAGGAAATGAATACAGAGAAGATTGGATGTATCTGCTCCCATTAAACATTATCAGAGGACTGAGGTTTAACCAGAGTGTTCTCATTGTGTGGTACTGCTGTGTATTAAAAGAAAAACAGAACTGCTGGCTTGTCTGATTACTAAAGGAAAAATCGTCTATAGTGCCTTCCTAACTTTTGAATTCAAATCTGATATAAGTCAATAATGTTTTGACACTTAGAAATGTTTTGTTAAGATGGTGTGTATAGCAGTTTAAAATGTGGCCAATGAGATGAAAGTCTAAATTTTTCCCACAGTTAATGCAAAATGTTGGCGAGATGTCCCTTCTCTTCAGCCCAACATCTAAATTGATCAAGATATCAAAATAGATAGATACTTTATTCATCCCCTGGGGGAAATTCAGGAGTGTCCCATAGTTAACAAGTTAGAAAAATAGAACAAACTGAAAAAAGAAGAAGAGATCATTTGAATACTAAAAGTGTCAAAATGCGATTGACATGTTTGTTTGGATACTTATTACTGGTTATTAAGTTATAATTGTAACAGCCAGACTTTAGTTATAAACAGAGCTATAGAGATACTATACTATAGAGATACTGTTATTATCTATCTCTCTGGTTATAAATAAAGATTTAAAAAAAAAACACGATATACATCACTTCCGGTACACCAGGGGAACTTCCGGTACGTCGAAGGGCTTTTTTCCCGCAAAGGGCTTGTTCTGCGGGGCTGCAGCTGGATACTACTCGCTTATTTGGGTATTTTATAGCGATAAAGACGAGGCGAAGCGCGGATTTTCGAGGTCAGACGGAACAAATGAAGACAATTAAATATTTTTAAATTATTTCTTTTACGCTTGCTGTCAAATGAAGGAGACATTTGTAATGGTTTGGCATTGACATCGGCGATGTTTACTGTGCAGTCCGATAAGTTCCCCTAAAGGGTGAACAGTAACGGGAGCCTCTAGCTGCCTTAAAATAAGGCAGTAAAATACAAAAAAAGAAAGATATAATTATTTCTAGTGGGTTGTGGGCTGGCGGCAAGCCAATAATTTACTCTGGAGCCGGACACGGAGGTAGGTGATCCTCATTTCATACAGAATATTTATTATTTTTAATGCTGTCGGATTTTAATTTGTGGTTGTCAAGGACCCTGCCAGCGGAGTTTTAGCTAGCTAACACAACACTGCAAAACTAGTCCCATATGAAATAAGCTCATACTATTTGAACTCGTTTGTATCGTAACGGTGGATATTGTCTAGTATTAGTCGTCATGGGTCAGGCTTCAACATTGCACCTAACAGAGAGGTACGACAGGCTGGCATGAAGAAGTTAACATTTGAATTATTTGTGAAACATTAGCCCGACATTAAATATGACTCGTTTATTGCTCCATGCAGGTAGACACCATCTCTGCAGGTGTATCAAGAATACCGTTAATCATTAAACAAACAAGTCGTTGGCTACCTATGACACTTTTATTTTTACCCTTTTTAATTTTTGATAAACTGAACAAACACTTCTGCAGATATACAACATATTTGAAATCATTTGTTTGTGGCCTTTTTCATATTTTAAAACCCCTAGAAAACAATCACTGCATAACTATGAATAAGGATATAAAGTCTCCAGGTCTACTAGATGATACTGCATAATGATTGGACAATGACTGAGTTATATATACATACCATAAGTGTCTATTGAAAGGCTGATTAGTTATTTAGCTTGAAGTAAACAGAAAAGTTGCCCAAATCGTTGTCATTTTTGTTTACAGGCTTTCTGTGCATGTTTGAGTGTGAGTGCAAGCACCCCATTCCTCTCTCGGGCGTCATGACTGAGTCCTTTCATTCAGGACGGAAAGGGTTTCCTGTGCAGTCACTTTACAGTACTTGAAGGGTGGAGTGTGTCCATCTGAAGTCTGTGTGTGTTTGTGTGTGTGTGTACTTCCACATTCACACATTAACTACACATTTAACATACTAAACTGGGGCAAAAGTTATATAAACTTTGACGACACATATACAGAGTTTTATTGTCTGCCGGGCACGATAATGAACTTCAGCGTGCCAACATGACTATTGCTCGCATGTCATATTGTTGCTGTAGGCTATGTATTATCTACCTGTGCAGATAAACTCAAGGTAATCTGCAGACTTGTTAGCAGCTTGTCAATTGGGGGATACGTTATCTGTGTTTGAGGCCTGTCAATTATTACGAAATCTCAGAGCAAGAGATCTCACAGTCTCGGCAAATAAAACCAAAACATCTGCACAGCACAGCAAAGTCCCTCTACGTTTATTTAAGACATTATTGATTTTTTTTGTGTATTTTGCAAGCTTTGGTCTCCAAATAGTGAGCTGCCTTTTTATAATGCCTTCCTTTTAAGTGCCTGAGTGGTGTTTGTTTAGCTGTGGGGTGGACCTGGTTCATTGGAAGACAAACTGAATCCCGTCGGAGTCAGACTGAACGAAAAGGCTCGGCTGCGAGCTAACAGTTTTTAATGTTGCTTCATCGTTTTCCACCTTGGTGGGGAAACAAGCACAAATCCCGTCCAGGCCCACGGCTCAAGTGTGCGCAGAAATTCCATTACTCAGTTTCTGCTCCTTAAAAAGGAAGCAGCAGAGCGGTAGACCTGGAGAATATGGCAGAAACCAGAGAGACTGAGAACAACCAAATGTAATGTGATTGTATGTTTTAGTCAAATTAAAAGAGGACACTTATTTAAGTCAGTAGCCATTCAATGTTTTAAAAATATACTAAAATATGCTCACTGGAGCATTTTTAGCTCTTATGATTAGTCAACATCAGATTCAGCGTTTCCCGTTGCTTTACAAAGTTGCTTTGTTTTCATAGCAGCCCATGACTGTTGTGTTTGTTCAACTTTTTCTGCTGCGTTTTCAGCAACAAAGCTCTAAAAACCGACTGTAGGCCAACGAACAACATCAAGCAGCTATAGCTTCTTAAAGTGGTAGAGCATTTAGCCCACAGAGCCAGGGATTTCACCGCAGGAAATGGTGATGACCGCATATAGAGCTAAAAGGAGAATGAATATAGTCTTGTGTTCCTCATAAATAAAACTCCAAAAACGTGGTGTAAGCAAAAGTGTGACATTTGACATGTTTCCGTGGCCACTCAAAATATAATCATTTTGATTGATTATCGTCTGGTTCTTGTTGGAAAAGCTCTGTTTGCTGATATTTGCTAGCTTTGACTGACATTGCCCTCTCCGCTAGCTTTGCACTGTTGTTGTTTTTTGTTGTCACGTGATAATGTACCTGACCCCGGTACATTTGGTGGGAGGCTGTTATATTATGGATGGTACAGTATAAGTGCGTAGACAGCCTTACTCAGATGTGCTTTGCAGCTTATTAGACCATATCATATTGGAGGATGATACTAATAACGTGTGTATCAGAGCGTCACTACAAATATGCACTTGCCATCTGTCAAATATCGCATAAATGTTTGCTGTGGTAGGTAAGAAGTCTTAGATTTTTGCCTCATGGGCAGATGTGTTTTTCTTCTGTTGATAAATATTAGTTCAAAAAAGTAAAAGTGGAGAACAGTCAAGGTCCAGGGATAAAGGTTAGAGCATTGGTTCCCAACCTGGGGTCCAGGTCCCCCTAATATGTCGCCAAAGGACTCTTGGGGGGCGCGAGGCTTTGTCCGCTCTGAGGTTGTCAGAATTAGATTATGTTGTTATTTTTTGACGACAATACATAACTCTTTTTTTCTTCGTCTGGGTCCTGGTGAATTGAATTTCCCTCGGGATCAATAAAGTATCTATCTATCTATCTGGTGGGGGCTCAGCTTTTTTCTCATACAAGTGGGTGGGGGTCCAAAGAGAAAGGTTGGGAACCACTGGGTGAGAGGATATAACATATTTACTCTGTAGGGTACCACTGACTCAGTGCTAATCATTCTCAAGTGTACAGGGATTTCAGAATTGACAAACACATGTTTTTGCTGTTGACTACAGTACTGGTTGCCACCGGTTGCTATTGGTTTAGTTACTGGTAAAAAATGTTTAGTGACTTGCCACATCCGCAATTGAGGAAAACAATGATGTCCCTGTACAGCACTCCTTGCCCACACATTGTGCCTGACCGACTGACTGACTAACATTTGTTATTTATCAACCTAAAAGATCATCACCAGGCCATGCATTCGTCGTTTTTGTGTCTTTGTTGAGGTTTTTTGGGTACTTCTCTTGTTTTAAATGACTAAAAACAAAAACAAAACATACTGTACAATGTACAGTATTTATGCAATTTAGAGTATAGTTAATGCACTTTCTCTCTTTTGTGGCAGCTTTTTGTTAAAATATGATTGAAGATTTTTTTTTCCAAAGCTTCAGTACCGATACTATCCATCATTAAGATAAAGAAGATTTTGTCATTTTAAAACACGTGGTTTCAAAAAGTATGAAAGTATCAAACATTTTGACAATCTGCTGGGTATTCGCCATGTGCACCTTCCCCAAAAATGTAACATCCGGCCTTCCTGGAGGGATGAAAGACCACCAGACAGAATATTACTGACACTGCTGGAGCTAAATGGTATTTGCTCAGTATTGTCATTTTCTCGATGAGCATCAGTGATGTTTCCCGTTAAGTTGATCTCCCCGGCACCGTCTTGTAAAGACCTCAGTAACTCAACTCCCATGTTTGCCAGCATCGGTTTTTCAGCCAACAGAAGCAGTTTGCAGCAGATTCGCAGTATGTTTTCTCAGAAGTCAGGAAGCGTCTTGTTGTTGTGGGATTGTTGTTGTGGGCAGTGGACGGGAAAGGGGCTGGTGACTAGACCAAACACGGGTCCTACAGTATCTTGCTGCTGCAGGGCTGTTTTATCTCTGTGTAAGCTAATCAAGCCCATTCATAGCTTTCTGATGGCGTGATGCTGAAATGTTTTGATGACGTTTACATCCATTCACCCTCTTCCTCTTTCCCTCGTTACATGATATATTCAAAGTCTGACCACGTAAATACTCCGTTAGTTTAAGAAGAACAGATCTACTTCCCTTTAAGTGTGAACTTCATTCTTTGTATTTGTGTTGGCGTTTTTTTCTGTGATTTTCATTTGACCCACTCAAGAGCAACTTCAAATCCAAGATGTCAGTGTGTGCCCTTGTAATGAGTGCTGTTATTATGTGATGTGTGTTGCAATTAATTACAAAGCACGATGGGGTTCCTCAGGGTTCATACCGAACATCCTCCATCGTTCAGTCCTCCATCTTTGTTTCTTTGATCAGAAAGCATTCTCAGTTTGATATGATCACATACTGTGTAAAAATGTAGAAGGAATGCATGCATCTGTGGAGAGATGTTCCTGATTAGTTGCTGAATAGAAACTATGCAGGCCGTGATCCATCCCACACATGATCCCCTGTACCTGTTCCACGGTCACAAGTGATGTATGCACAGGGAATTGGACTTTAGTGAGTCTGTGGTCCAGAGATCTGTTCAACAGCTTTTGGCAACAAACTGTAGAGATAGATAGCACTTGACCTATAGGGCTGGGAATCTTTGGGTGTCTCATAATTCGATTTGATTTTGATTCTTAGGGTCACGATTTGATTCAGAATCTATTTTCGATTCAAAACGATTTTGGATTCATGATTCAAAGACTATTTTTGAATGAGTACATACTTCAGGATCTACTCCAGTAATCTGCTGCTCCATTTCACATTGTACTGAGATGAAGAGCTAGCCTTAGCACTTAGCAGGGAGTGACAATCGAAAAAAAAATCGATTTTTGGAAGTTATGAATCTATTTAAAATCTCAGAAGATAAGAATCTAGATTCTTACATAAATCGATTTTTCCCCCACCTCTACTTGACTATCTTGTTTAATGAAATAAAATAAATAGGTAGGCTTTGTGTTAATGTTACAGTCTGAATGACTTCATTCATATCCTAAAATATGCAGCTTGATATTAAGAAGCCGCACATCTCCAATAGTCAGTTTTGGACGTATGAGTCGTTTTATCGAAACAGTGAAGTGTTTTACACAGCCTGTAAATCACTTGTTTTTGGAGCGCACGTATAATAACGTGACAAAATAACCCAGATGATGTCAATAAAGTTTTGAAAGACAGTTTTTTTAACAAAGAGTTGAGGGTCTACTAAAAGATCCTATTTGTTTGCATTATGGTAAGTGTAGGATTCAGCTTTTATCTAGAACCCAGAACCACACGACAAATACGCCTTGCAAAAAAAAGTATAGCATTTAGTAGACAGACGCTTTTGTCCAAAGTGACGTCAACTGAGAGTTAGTACAACACAGTCCAGGATCTGGAGAGGAGGAAACAACGTTATTAAGAGCCCACAAACAGCTTCAGGTCAGGTCGAACACACGCGCTGACAGGCAGTGCACAGAAGCTTTATCATCAGTGACAACATCAATATCAACATCATGTTACGCCCCACCACAAGGCGAACAACACACCCACAAATAGACCCAATAAAACACACTGTACACCTTACCAAAGTCAAAACCAATGGATTGAAATGATTCAACAAAGATCAACTCAAAACTAATTTAAGTAAACACAACAACACAAAATCCCTGGCTGAGAGGCACAGCAGTCCTAACTCCAACAGCCTCCTCTGGTGAAGCCAGCACGGGGCTTTTAAGCTCTGAGGCCCAGTGTGCCTCGTGCAATCAGAAGCTTCACCTGAGCTGGAGACAACGGAAGGGGTGAAGGGACAAACAGCACAGGGAACAACATACGGCCGTAACAATCATCCCCATGATATCCTTATCAACACCAACAACATCCTCAATGTGATCGTCATCAGTATCATCTATATATGTATGCAGCACTTTGTTTTTAACAGTGCTACACAAATAAAGTTATTATTATTATTATTATGATTTGGCTCACACCTTTTGGTGGAAGCCAGTGAGGGTTCTTGTCATTGCTGTCGCACTCCTGATTCCTCTCTGTCTGTATGGGAGCATGCACAGCCATAACTATGACGTAAACTTCCTATGCATCTGAAGCATGTCTATAATGCTTTTGCTGAACTAAAGCCACTACTACCAAAAGTGATAATTATACAACGAAGGACCGGTCAGACCAGAAAGCAGCAAGGCAGTGTTTATCAGCAGAGTCTTGCAAAAGAAGCAGTGCAGGATGCATTATTGTCTTTACCCCATGAAGAAAGTGTTACTAACCGCGATCAAAAGTTACACTCAGACTCACTGGCAATGTCATAAAGAACGTAAACGATGTGAAGGTCATGAACAACTTATTGTGCAGAAAATGATGCTGAAATTCAACAAAAAACACTTTTTAAAAGTAGTATCAGGGACTTGTCCGATATGCAAAACCTGATGTGTTTTTGGTCCTTGTTTCTTTCTGCTGTGTTTCAGGATAGTACGGCCATGACGGGAGAGACTGCAGCTGCCCTCCCCATGAGCAACCACACCCGTGAGAGGGTGACCGTGGCCAAGCTGACACTGGAAAACTTCTACAGCACTCTGCTCACCCAGCACGAGGAGCGGGAGATGAGGTAAAAACAACCCCAAAATGCTGGAGTGGTTGTAGAAGGCTGCAGTACCTGTCGATGTCTTTTCCCTGCATGAATACATAGAATCATATTCAGGACGTATTGCCTGTGTCTACTCCTGTGACGAGTTTTAAGCTGGTTATGTAACAAACTGAAATGAGTACTTTTATACTCCATATGACTCACGAAAGTCAAGTAGTGGACTTTATGTTGTTTTTAGTGCCTGTGTGTCTGTGTCTGACGTGTGGATTCAACGCATGCTGCCAAAATCACCTTTGTTTACGTCTTCAACGGCAAAGTTTTACAATGAGTGTTCATTTGGAATGTTAAAATGAGATTTATTATAAGAAAAGACAAGATGAACAATGAGATAAGACATTACCGTAAAATCCGGTGTATAAGACGCAATTTTTAATACCTATTTTGTCGTCTTAAAAGTTGTCTGCGTCTTATACACCGGTGCGACCAATATACCCGTATAAAATGCTGACATGCGGCGTCATTACCGCGACAGCTGATCGTCATTGTGCTGGGAGAGACAGCGACACAGACCAGTCTGGCAGCGCTACTTTTTCACATCTTTTCTTCCTCACAAGGTCATAATTATGCACTTACAGAAAACGGGGGTACACTTTTCCGTAAATAAACCTCGTCGAGTGCTCTTTTGATTGAAAGAGTCCTATATTAAAGTTAAAGAGTGACCAGCGCAGTCGGGCAGCGCGACTCGCAAAGTAGTGGTCTGTGCTACGAAACTTTCACTGTAGGCTGAGTGCTCAACTACCGTACTGTTGCTAGTAGGAGTGCAAACTCCCGAAAGTGAAAACTAAAAGAGGGACAGAGCTGCACAGAAACTGCACGTTGTTGAGTTAAGTTCCTGCCTGTATCGTGAAGAAAAAACACTCAAAACTATTTTAATTCCACTTGCTACTTCTCGCAGGTCATTAAGACCTTAACCTATCTGCAGCCAGTCTCCCTCTGCATGTAGATGTAGCTGATATCTCAAGCATCAAGTGTCGCTTTATCTGCTGTTGGAAAAGGAAACAGTTTAGTGGTGTTTCATGCACAACAAAGGACACTTTATAATGTACCACTCGAGGTCTCAGTTTACCGCACTGGTAGTCCTGATCTCTTGTCCAGGTATCATGATTCAGTGCTCCTCATAAAAGACTCACAGTTTAAACCGTTTATGTTCACTCTACTGCTGAAACTGACTGAAACTTTAGGTCATCGAAACCCTCTTTGTACATTTCACCAACAAATTTGTCATAAAGTAACTTGGGATGCATTGTTTTGGCTGTGTTTTGCAGCCCTGATTCAAATTGAATTCCCTTTTTTTTGAAAGCACAATTCTTTTTTTTTTGTTCATGCGCAGACAGAAGAAGCTGGAGAAGGCCATGGAGGATGAGGGTTTGCCTGATGAGGAGGTATGATAATCATTGTCTTCATTTTTTACCTCTGCATGTTGTAAAAAAAAAAAAAAGGGCTTAGACTTCTTCGGATGTCTCACATTCTTGTCCGTCTGTGTTTTGCAGAAAGTAATGCGCCGCTCGCAGCATGCTCGTAAGGAGACCGAGTTTTTGCGACTGAAGAGGACGCGGCTTGGCCTGGATGACTTTGAGTCTCTTAAAGTTATTGGGCGAGGTGCTTTTGGAGAGGTACATTTAAATGAGACTTCTAGAAATGTCTTGAAGGGTGTTCCAAAGGTTAAACTGAGGCTGTTGTGAAAGTTTGTGGTTTCAGCTGCCCTCACGTTGACGCATGATGCTCTCTTTTGACTCAGTGTTATCATGGTGTTACTTTCAAATCCATGACCACATTACACATTTATAGCTGGCTGGTATGAGACTAGTTATCACGGCAAACCAAAAGGTGTTGCAGCGATGACTGGTTCAGAAAACTGATTCTCACCAACCTTAACAGCCTCTGCATCTTTCTAATAAGCTCCACGACCAGAAACATGGTAAAAATAGGATGAATATTAGAGATGCTTTAAGCTGGAGCTCCACATACACACACAGTCAGACATGCACACACACACACATACTCCCCTGCTGGCTCAGCTGATCCCCCCTCGCCCCTGTGATGCTTCTGTTACTACATTCGAAGACGGTATAGAGGGAGGATCACTTCGTTCCCACATAACGCCTCCACAACAGTTAGATTCAAGGTTAAGTGTCAGAGGGGCGTACATGTCCCGCCTTGAAACGTCATTCTGAATTTGGCTGAAATAATTAGATTTTTGATTAACTATCATATCGAAGTTTAAAATTCTGCTATCGTTGA
The DNA here is from genome assembly GCA_020745685.1 of Tautogolabrus adspersus. Lineage (NCBI taxonomy): Eukaryota > Metazoa > Chordata > Actinopteri > Labriformes > Labridae > Tautogolabrus > Tautogolabrus adspersus. The sequence goes on along the minus strand of CM036555.1, from coordinate 5,928,849 downwards.
CATCCCTAGTGCCAAATAAAGGGAGGCACATTGTGACAGATAAGTCCCAATGACCCAGAAAATGTGTTGGTCTGCGTCGTCATGCTTTTCCAAAACTCTCAATACTGCCAACACACTTAAAGCAACCGAGGTATTTTCAAATGAAAAGGTGGGCAGCAGAGTTTCAAAATGTCTCCTGGACTGAAGTGGACGTTAGACATGAACGTAGCAGAAGTCAAGCATTTTATAACAAAAAGGTTGTAGCCTTAGGGGACTTTACATACATTGGTAATGACACACATGGAAAAGCATATGTTGCAACTGCATTGACATTAACTTAAAGTGAAATGGACGTTGCTGCACATGCTGCTTCTGTTTTGACTTCACTGCTGTTTCCTTGGAAAAAGATCGCAACCGAATTTCCCCCGTGGATAAATTTAAGTATTTCTAATTCTGATTCTCAACATATTTAGATGAATATTTACGATTCTGTTTCCGCGCTCATCTGCACATTCAGTTATGTTTTTGCTACATTAAGTGCTGTCCAATAGAAAGGTGAATGCATGCACTCGAGCTGATCTGTGATGTCGTCTCCATCAGGTCCGTCTGGTGCAGAAAAAAGACACGGGGCACATATACGCCATGAAGATTCTGAGAAAAGCCGACATGCTTGAGAAAGAACAGGTGAAGTTTTTTGTCTACAACCCGATTCTCACAGCCTTCTATTGAAGCTGCTGTTACTGCATTAATGGTGTTGTGTTAGGAGTTTCTAAGGTTGTGTACTTTCTCCCTTTAGGTCGCTCATATCCGGGCAGAGCGGGATATTCTGGTGGAGGCAGACGGCGCCTGGGTGGTTAAGATGTTTTACAGCTTCCAGGACAAGAGGAACCTCTACCTCATCATGGAGTTCCTACCTGGAGGTACCGACAAAAGTCAAGGATGAGAAATCTGTTAGACTTTAAGCTAGTCTGATGCTAGTATTTTCTCTATTCTATTCTGTGACATAAATTAGCAAGCGAGACAGAAATGCTGTGAATCACGACATCTAAGAGCTCTGACCTTGTGTCCAGGTGACATGATGACTCTGCTGATGAAGAAGGACACTCTGTCCGAAGAGGCCACCCAGTTCTACATCGCAGAGACAGTCCTGGCCATCGACTCCATCCACCAGCTGGGCTTCATCCACAGAGACATCAAACCAGACAACCTGCTGCTGGACTCCAGGGTGAGACTCCCAGACGCACACAAACACAAATGTCTGACTGTACATAAAGCGAACAGTGTGAGGTGTGTGTGTGTTTGCTGATATATCAAATGTGCGTTTGCTCACAGGGACACGTGAAACTGTCGGATTTTGGCTTGTGTACGGGACTGAAAAAGGCTCATCGCACAGAATTTTATAGGAACCTGACGCACAACCCGCCCAGTGATTTCTGTGAGTCCAGAAACCAAACCCACATGCATATACAGTACATGTGCGATACGTTTAACTTCTCCCAGAGTACATTTTCCGACTCTGTTACGATCTTTTGAAGAAACATGAGCTGAAACTATTGAACTTGTCTCTAGTTTTCCTTCTCTTCACTCTTTTGCTCCCTGCAGCTTTTCAAAATATGAACTCCAAGAGGAAAGCAGAGACCTGGAAGAAGAACCGAAGGCAGCTGGTAAGTCACACAAACACTGGCTACACAAATCACATCCAGACAAAGAAAAGAAAAGTACTTGTGTTAATAGTTCATCTTAATTACTTGAATCTATTTAAAGAGCCCTCACCTTCTGTTGTTCTGGTTGAATTTTCAGGCTTATTCTACTGTAGGGACTCCTGACTACATTGCTCCTGAAGTCTTCATGCAGACGGGATACAACAAGCTGTGTGACTGGTGGTCTCTGGGGGTCATCATGTATGAAATGCTCATCGGTAAGACAGTCACAGAACGGTTCCTAATACTCATTTGAGACATTTAAATCACAGAAATTATCTTAATTATTCAAAAGATTTTAGATGCCCCAAGTGAGTAATATTGGGAATTAGGAGGCTGTAGTCCTCAAAGCAGGCGGCCCGGGTGTGAATCCGACCTGTGGCTCTTTTCCCACATGTCATTTCCCACTGTCTCTCTCCCAGATTTCTGACTCTATCCACTCTCCTATCTTCCCCTTCATGTTGTTAGACATTTTAAACAGAAGTCTGAACCTGTCAGTGACAAAAGCAAGATCTCACTGGATCAGTCAAGGATTACAACCAGCCATTACAGCTGTTTTAACTTAGACTGAGGCCATCTACTGGAGCATTTCCCAAAACTGAAACTGTCTTGTGAACTGTCCTTCACATTCCAATACAAGTAAAAAAGAAAGCCAGTTCAGGCAGACAACTCACGATTTTGATCGATTAAAATGTTTATTGCAGCAGAACATAGTTTGTGTTTTTGCATCTAGGCTCCGACCTCATCACTCCTCACAGTTTTAATTTACATGCAGAAATTTGAGGAATGATGGATGATATCTGAAGCCCCTCGATCGGAGCCTACAGGTGGATGGTGGGGCTGAGCGAGAGTGCAGTACTGGTGCAGGTCAGAGCTGGCAATGAAGGAGCAAAAGGGAGAGGCCAGAAATCTTGCAGCTTAAATAGACAGCTGATTGGAAGGAGGTGTTGTCAGGTGATTGTTGAGAATGACGCATGTGTGAAATCAGTGCAGCTCGAGCTGACTGCCTGAACTAGCTCGCAGGCGCCGCCTCATTTCAGGCAAAAATACCTGAAAACACAGGCCAAGGGTTCATGAACGTGCAGAAGATAATGTGCCAGGAATTTAGATATTTATTTTGCATCACATTGCAGAAGTCGGTAAACAAGTTTTATCGCTCTACCTCCAAGTTTTTTTTGAATGCACACTGACTTTTGTTCAGGCTATCCACCCTTCTGCTCGGAGACGCCGCAGGAGACGTACAGGAAGGTGATGAACTGGAAGGAAACCCTCGTCTTCCCGCCTGAAGTCCCCATCTCAGAAAGGGCCAAAGACTTGATATTAAGGTTTGCAGAGATGCACAATGTCTCTTCGACACACCTGCATGAAAGCCACCTGCCAAACATCCTGGTTTAGATATTGAAATATGTTCTAAATGTGCTGAACATGAAGGTTTGTTAAACAGTCATTTTTATCAGTCTGCTGTTTATGTTTCAGGTATTGCACTGATGCAGAGAACAGGGTCGGAGCTGTGAGTGTGGAGGAGATTAAGAGTCATCAGTTTTTTGAGTCCGTCGACTGGGAGCACATCAGGTACGTGTAAACAAAGCTTCTTACAGATGTTCGGTAGCCATCAGCTGGTTATTCTTCTTCATGTCTGAAGGAGTGCTTCAATCACTTCTTCTAACCCAGATTTATAAACTTGCTCTCATGTGCAGTGATCATGTGATTCTGTTTTTGTTTTGACCAGAGAGGGAAGGCGGTTTTAAGGCACTCCACGTGGCTGTTTTGAACGTTTTGCCAGTTATCACGGCAAACCAACAGGTGTAGCAGCGATGGAAGCGGGCAAGCGAACTGGTTCAGATATACGTAACTGATTCTACCTGACCTAAAAAGCCTCTGCATGTTTCTAATAAGCTCCATGAGCAGAAACATGATCAAACTAGGATCAATATTGGAGATGCTTTTAGAAAATTAGAGAGAGGTTAGATCACAGAAAGGTTTACAGACCGATGCAGAGCTGGCTAAACACTAAAGCTTCAGTGTCTGCGACATGGCGACCTGCGTTTGCATTGACTCTAAGGAGGAGGGGGCGGGAGACAGCTGCAGTACCCTTTTTTTTTTTTTTTGTATAGATTTATTTTTGGGCTTTTTGTGCCTTTATTGGAGAGATAGGACAGTGGATAGAGATGGAAATCAGGGAGAGAGAGAGTGGGGATCGACATGCGGGAAAGGAGCCACAGGTCGGATTCGAACCCTGGCCGCTCGCGTTGAGGGCTATATCCTCCATACATGGGGCGCGCGCACTAACAACTGCTCCACCAGCGCCCCTCCAGTACCCATTTTTAACACTAGGCGCCAGAGTGTTCCTTTGATTACCGTAGTTGAATTGTTTATAACTGTTAGTGTTGTAATTCCAGTATTTGCTAATATTCATTTTTATTGCTTTTACTTCCTGTTATGTATTTCCTTTAAATCGCCTTTTTTTCTTCCTATTTCATTTATTTCCTTTTTATTCCTTTTAGATGCTTTTACCTTACCTCCATCTGCTCTCTGCTGAGTTTGTACATCTAGCATCTTTTGTCCTCTTCTTCTTATTGACTGTGTCTTTGTATTGTTCTGCTGTTTCTGACTTGTGGGCTCTTTTGTCACCGATAGTCAGGATTTGCTTATTTCCCTTCTTAAAGTGTTGTTTTTAAAGATATTGTTATTATTACTTTTGTATAAAAGACGAGAGTGTAAGTCGGTCAGAGCTATAACATTTCCATTCCACTTCAACACAACAGAAGTGCTGTCAGATGAAAGTCAAGGCTACAGCAGCACCTTGTGCAGCCCCTCATGCCGACATCTCTCCATTAATGGATGTCCATAGGGTCCTGTTTGTGTTTGTGTAGGATGTTTAGCATAAAGTACATCTTCTTCTTCATCTAACGTGTTGTATGGAGCCCAAACCGATTTCAATTTGAAAGTTGTGTGGTTTTAATCTCTTTTTAAAACTGACTTCTACTGATTTCTCTTTTGAAATCTTTCTTCCTGCTCATGATTGTTTTCATGTTGCCTCCTCAGAGAACGGCCTGCAGCCATCTCCATTGAAATCAAGAGCATCGACGACACCTCAAACTTTGACGACTTCCCTGAATCAGACATCCTTCAGCCAGGTTTGTTTTCATTAATTTGTCTGCAAGCCAAGTAAAGCTTCTTTTTTATTATTATTGTTATGGCTTTCTTTTGTACATGGTATGACCTACAGCGCCCTCAAGTGCCCTCATTTAAAATAACACCTCCTTTGTTCTGTGTTGAATTACAGCCAGCTCAACAGAGCCGGACTTCAAATCCAAGGACTGGGTCTTCCTCAACTACACGTACAAACGTTTTGAGGGTCTGACTCAGCGAGGCACCATCCCCATATACATGAAGGCGGGGAAGGCCTGACACGCTGCAACATGGAGACAATGTCGTGGAGTAAAAAAACAACAAAAAACAGACGTTTACGGACACAGGGTCGGGCCATGGAGCCCCGCTGGTGCTGAAGGCCACGCTGTCGGCCTCTCAGTATAATTTAACCCTCATCACAAGTTATTTAGGTGTGCTCAGCCTCGGCGAGAACACCAAGAGCTCAGAAATTAAGGAGCGTTACCGCATTACCTCGGTTGTTTATAGCGTCTACACGTGCCGTCTTTAGCCATAGCTCTCAGGCCACTTCTACGACACTAAATCAGCATATCTGCATGTTAAGCGACATTCTGGAGAGGATTTTTAAAAAACTGCCTAAACGCGATAGCGAGAATGAGGATGGAAAACAAATCACTGCTTTGACAGTGATAGTTTCTACACTGGAGGCTCCGTTAGCTCTGCTGCAATCATAATTTCTAACACTGAAGATAAAATCTGTACACTGTAGTCAAACTCTGAAGGATAGTAAGAACAGGCCCCTGCCCTTTTGTCGCCAATATCTCTGGGGATTTTTAAAGGAAGGTTCCAGCATGGTTTCCAGGGTTTTGACTCACTCTGCTTTGTTTTTAAATGTAACTCTCTCCGACAAAGAAAGCACATTAAGTGTGAAAAGTCTTTCATTTCGATTTAGCTGACAGAAGCCTCTTACTTTGGTGTTAACCGTTGGTTAGCTTGTATTTGTTTGGCAGGAAGGGGAGCCTGGTTCAGCCTCAACATCACACCCTTTTAGCCTCAAAATGGTCTGAATCCAGAGAGGCATTGTTTAGTACGTTACGTGTTATATTTTACCACCAGGCTTGTACAGTAGATTTGTATTTAGCCATGCTAGCAGCAATGCTAACTCTTGGGATGATAATGTTAGTTAATTTTGAAACATCTCAATATTTGTTGGATTGGCATCAAATTATAAACACAAGTACTTTGCATCTAGTGCCACCATCATGTCAAGAAATGATGTCGGTCAAATTTGGATTTGTTAACATCCTCTGTGGATTCTGTTTGACTGGGTTTAGCATTTAGTTCAATGCAATGCTTCGTCCATATGCAGCCTCAAAGAGCTGCTCGCACTGATGGAATCTTATGCTGTCTCTCCTTTCGGATACTTAAGTACACTGCTGTGTAGCACCCTGTGTGCATCATCTGCCTATTGGCATACTCGCATAGTGCGTACATTTCAACATAGTGTTAAAAACTATCTAGCATGATCATTATTCATTCCTGTTAATGACTATTGCAAATGTGGACTTCATCTTCTTCTTCTTTAAAGTTGAATTGAAACTGGGTGGATTATGTTGTAACTTTAATTTGCTTCTGAATGCCCCTTGCTACATGCTAGATGGAAACTATGCAGCTATCTAGCTAACGATGTGTCAATCAATCAATCATTATTTGTAGGGCTTGGCGATATATCGAGTTTTTAAGATATATCGATATATTTTCGTACAAGATATAGGGTAAGACAATATCGTTAATATCGATATAGTATATGTTGCATTAAAATGTTATAACGTTATACGCGTCTTCTGTAGAGCTGCCAGTTGACCTATTTCTCATCTCACTGTCTCTCCCTCTTCACCCTGCTCCTCCTCTCTCTCTCTCTCTCTCTCTCTCTCTCTCTCTCCCTCTTCACCCTGCTCCTCCTCTCTCTCTCTCTCTCTCTCTCTCTCTCTCTCTCTCTCTCTCCCTCTTCACCCTGCTCCTCCTCTCTCTCTCTCTCTCTCTCTCTCTCTCTCTCTCTCTCTCTCTCTCTCCCTCTTCACCCTGCTCCTCCTCTCTCTCTCTCTCTCTCTCTCTCTCTCTCTCTCTCTCTCTCTCTCTGAGCCGAACTCAAAAAACGAATGGATAACAAAGCACACAACTGTGTTTATTTTGTGATGCAGAAAATTAATTAATTTCACAAACAGGTAGTTTATTTTCATGTACTTTTGCAACCTACTGTTAATATAAGACATATCGATATATATCGAGTATCGCCATTCAGCGAAAAAATATCGAGATATGAGTTTTGGTCCACATTGCCCAGCCCTAATTTTTTGTGTAGGCGCTTTACAAAAGAGCATTATGGGATAATATGCAGGAAGGATTTCTCCTTTGTATTCCTCGCGTTCTTGTAGTCTGCACTTCCTTGCCGCTGAGGTGGAGGTCAGAGCTGGCCGAGGACGAGGTGGTTGTGGGGACAACACAGTCCGATGGTGGTGGCTGGGTGTCGAGTGGTGGTTGTTGGACGACACAGTCCGCCCCTTTAGCTCATTTTGACCATACGAGTACACCATCACAGCTGTCAGTGTGAATAGGACCTGAGAAGTAAAACACAGCATTGGCCTTGTCAGGTAATTACGTTAAGGAGAATTTGTAGGAAACGTTTCAGTTTTGATCTTAATATGATTATTTTGAATGAAATCAGGTCTTATCTTCTGTTTTGAGTATCTTGAAATAAGAAGTTTGTTTGGATTTGAGTTTTTCATGCACAAATGATCACAAGAGACGTAAACACAGCAGTTCTTCAAGCTAAATGCTAACAGAGGTATGCTAACATGTTCACCATGACGTTAGCAAACCTGCAGACATAATGCTAATGGTTAGGAATGAAGGCGATGGAGACAAACTAGGAGAAGGAGAGAAGGTCAGGAAAATAAACGAGGGAGATAAAGAGGAGGAGGAGGAAGGCGACATTTTGACTGGCTATAAGAGCTAGGGGGGGGGGACTTTGTGTCAGAGCATTTCTGGATTGGACACCCACTGACGCATCATATTTCTTCACCTTTTAATTGGACTGTCACGTCTGTCTTTGAATGAGTTATGGAGGAGATAATCTGAATGTGTCATGGTGTTGATTTTTACTTACTGACAAAGTTTTAGCTTATATGAGCAAAACTTCATATCAAGGTCATTTTAAAAGTTACAGTCATCTCTTTATTGTCAATTTTTGCAATAATATACAAAATACAAAAAACAGATATACAAAGTTCAAAGATGATGTGCAAAAAGATGTGCATTCAAAACAAAATAAAACAAATGTGCATGGACTAAATATAAATATATATAAGGAGCTGACTTAGTGAAAAGGATTGTGCTCCAGTGTATTTTTAAAGTGACAGATGCTTCTGTTGCTGATGAGGAGAGTATATCATATATCATGCTGGAACCCTCCTTTCACCCCGATGCTGAGGAACCACAGAGCATTTTTGTTTTTTAGCCTCTGTGCGGCGACTCTTCCTGTGGTGCCGCCTCAGCGCTGAGAAACAAATGTTGCCAGGAAACATGTGAATGCAGTTTACCCTGTGCTCGACCTCCGTTACTGCGGAGTGCCGCTCATTCACATATGCCAAACAAACCGCCATAGTGTGTCACTTCCCCCTTAAGAGCCGGTTGTTTTTGTTCAGATCAGTGCCACAGTCATTGATATTTCCCCTGACTTTAATCCTGAATGAAGCCCCAGGGTCAATCCCTTTCTTCTGACATGGACATGCAAAGTGCCTTTAAAGAGCTGAAGACCAGATACTTTAGCAATCGGAAGGACCGAAGGAATTAAAAAGTATTAGAAGATGATAATTATAATAATAGAGCTGTTGGAGAAAGGAGAAGAAAACTGAAGAGAAAAGGGAAAAATTACAGATTTATGAGTCAACTTGTATGAAACCGTCTCTAAGAGCAAAAAGAAAAAAGAAAACGTGTTTCAAGTTCAATGTTTCAAATTTAGTCCGCAGAGAAAAACAGAAAGCATTACTGTAATAAAGCAGAATAATGAAAAAGCATTTTAGCTAGCTGAAGGGTTTTTACATGTTGGATAATAAAACACAAGGCTCATAAAAACAGTTCGACAAGGAACAAAATGTTCACGTGAAGATTAAATAAATTAAATTAAATTAAATAAATTAAATTAGATGAGATTAAAGCTCCTGTGAGGAACCCTCTAGTTTGTCGACCCCTGTGGACAAAGCTGGACGATTGATCTGTTTTCTGTTTATTTTCTCTTGAAAGTGTCTAAGTAGTTTTTCACACACCATCCTTCGTGTTTTTAATGTGTAACAAGCAACGCTGAATTAATCTTTGGCGTAAGAGAAAAAAAAAAGCTGATTCAGCAGTGTTAATCAACTCGCCTGACACCTACCCTGTGGCAGGGGTAACGGGAATATAAAATAACTATATAGAAATAGTCAATCTTCTCTCTGATGATTTTGTTTGCTTTTGTAGGATATAAAGAGGCATCAGTATTCATTTCAGTCTGGTTCAGTAACGGCTAAAATTTCCTCACAGGAGCTTTAACATGGAAGATATTTTAGACACTTGTGTTTGAGCTGCTTAGATGTCTTTGTTTATCTTGTATAAGAATCCATTGAATATTTTTAAGTGTGCAAAAAGACCCTCACCATGTAAAGCTAAAGTAAGACCTGTCCTAACAAAAACAACAACAATTGAAGCATGTCCGCTCAGTTGCGACGAGACCGCGCTACAAAGTAGTTACCAAAGAGCTCTGATCATCACTCCTCATGATCTGAACACAGATTCAGCTGAAGCTGTCGCTTGCTGCACTTGACTCTATACTACCTTTAAAAAAGAAAAAAAAACACCTTTTCAAGAGAGCCAAACATGTTTATAAAATAATCTGCCATTCATACTTCTACACGTGTCAGAAAAAGAAAGTGCTGAGTCAGATGTTTCTATGTTAGCTCATCTGCTAAGTGTATCGAAATGCAAGAAAAGCTACATACAGGGAAAGTAAACACACGGAGGACTTCACCGTCCAGCTGCAGCCATCGTGAGAATCACATTTTGAACTGTTCGTGGTGCTATTTCTAAGGGATCCACACAGAAATGATCTGATCATGCAGTTTAATTATGAGAGAGATATACGATGATAGCCTCTGTCATCGTATTTGATTTGTTAATTGTAAAATAATAGCCTTTAACACTACATAAAGACTGACACAAACCACATATTCATTGTTTAAATTAGGGATGACCTATGTGTATATTTCAGCATTATTTTGTTAAATGTTCTTAAAATGACATTTTGTGCTAAAATCCCTGAATTTAAATTAAATGTTTCATGAAAGTGGATTTTACTGATATTTAAAGGGGCACTCCGGCTGTTTAGTAATCATCATCCACAAAAAAGGGGAGAAAAAAAGAAAACGCAAGTGAAGCAGCAGACGCTCGGATGTTTTGATATTTTGCATCTTTGTAGGGCTAAAGTTCCAGCAACAGGAATCCTACATTTCCCACAATGCAACATGGTAGAAGCACTAAATGCATTTTTCTGTTGAACCCTCTGTTTGAGACACTGGCTCTCTGTTAGAAATGAGATTTTCTCATGGAATCAATCAATCAAACCTTATTTTTTTACAGCGCCCGTTCATAACAAGTGTTATCTGGAGACGCTTTACAAAAAGCAGGTTAAAAACCTTAGTCGTGTTACAGAAGAAACATGGGATAGTGGGAGATGGAATAAGATGCAGGAAGAAGGGTAGGGACAAACAGAGGTCATGTATTCGTACAATTTAGACAGTCTAAGATCCTCTGCTCCGTCTGTAAGAGACATAAATGTCACTTTTTCGTCTTTATGAGACGCCAAAAGGACTTGACAAATGTCAGTATTTGAGTATTTGCCAACCTGTGAATTTGAATGCACCACCCGCTGCTCTCTCTCTCTGGCTAGCAGCAACTTTAGGTAAAAAATATGTGTAAAAATCTTCAGTATTTTTCAAGCTTCTGTACTTTATGATACGATCCATCATGAAAAATTTTGGAAATTGGATTCTTTTGAAACACGTGGTATCGAAAAGTGTGGAAGTATTGAACATTTTGATAACCCTGGGATACATCATGAAACATGAAATAAAAATAATGTCAACTCTTTTTTTGTTTTCTTGGGGGACACAGAGGTCTCCTGAGTGAAAGAAAAACAGCTTTCCTGTAACTGTCACAGAGCTCATTGATGCATACTGGTTGAAATGGTTTGTTTTTTTTGGGAGTCCTGTCCCTCCAAAACATGTTTCAGCTGTTTTCACATGCTGCATAATCCAACCACAGTCTAGCTAACTGAGCTTGATGTGAAGAAAAGACGGAGTGCCTCTTTAATTACCGCCAGAACATATCTGTAAAGGTCAAATCTAACAAGCTGCATCACTTCAAATAAACAACCCTGATTGGGTAGTCTCCCTAATAATAGAAATCAAAATGATGTAATCAAAGCTACGACTGTAGCAGGACGGACGCATGATTGAGGATTTTGTTGATGTGTCAAATCACTGGAACACCCAAACGCAACCTGGGAAGACGCCATGTGCAGAGCGTCCTTTTTCACAGCCAAACAGTCAGGATGGTTTGTGTGACTGAGTGTGACTGTGAGAGTGCAAATGTGAAGCGCAAAACGTGTCGTTTTCATGAAGTAGAACCTTTTTGTTGTGAGGTGATGTGTTCGATGTCATACTCAGTTCGGTGTTGTAAACGGGAAATGATTAAACCTTTAATTTGTCAAAAGTAGCTACATAGGAGACGAAAAAGAGAAGAGTAACTGCTGTACTAGGGATCCATACATTCTATATATACTGTATGTACCACATGACTTGAAATCCATTACTGTGCCACTTTATCCAAAGGGAGCTAAATTATTTAGAGCTCATTTCTCCATGACGATGAAACCAGTTCAGGAAATGCTTCCCTTTCATCCCATAGCCAGGCATTTATTTGTGATGGACCAAACCGGCTTACCGGCCCAGCCTGCGTGTCGTCAGTCACATCGATGTCACAGAAATGTCACTATTGATGTTAAGCAAAGTCAAACCCCTAACTCGGAGAGAGACGAAACACGTATTTATCCTTTAAAAAAAACCTAAGGCGTAAAAAGATTCTCATGTAGAAACTAGTTTTAGATTTAAATGATCCAAATGTCTGCAAAGGAAACCTCGTCACTGAGCTAATAATATGTACTTTCCCCCCTCTTATGTAACCTTGTGAAGGGTTTCAAAGCCTCCTCCAGAGACCAGGACTTTGTGAAGAGGTATTTCTGTGTTGCTGTGTACATATTGTTGTAGACACTTGAAGGAAACTGTTGGTGGGGTTAAGGAGGGAAATGCTCTTTAATGTATTCATTCATTTGATGAGTTTTTATGTTGATAACATGCTTAAAATAATAAAATTAAACACTGAAATACTTCACGTTGATTTTCTTTTTTTGGGGGGGGGGGGGCGCAAAAAAGTAATTAAAACATTTTTAATTAAAGCTCCTGTGAGCAGTTTTAAGATGGCTTTTGAAACAGACTAGAATTAATACTGATGACTCTAAATGACCTTCAAAAGCAACAAACAAAAAAATCAGGAAGGAAATTAGACTTTTTCTATAGTTATATTTAATGCCTGAAAACAACGCCTCTGGGTAGGTGTCACATGGAATTAAAAGCATGCTCCAAAAGAGCTTTTTACATTTTTTTTTAATTACTATTTCCTTTTTTGATCGGTAAAATAAAGAGGTCAAGATTTCTTGTCTGAAAAACCTTCTTATAGTGCTTTCACACTTTCCCAAAACTCCTGAAGTTTTCAGGTTGAGCTGCATGCATTAACGCAAACAGCTGATTTTTCCCCCTGCCAGCCTCCTGGTATTTTATTCGCAGAAAGTCCGAGTGAGCTGCTGTGAGAACGCAGCAGGAAGTAATCAGGAGAATTCCCCTCGAGCGAGTGGGAGGTCTCGTTTAATTCCTGTGATGCACGACCATTGACCACAGATGAACAATTTATGCTTAAAATGCAACAATGATTAAAATTCAGTTACGAAGATGTTAGATTTTAATGTAAAGTTTTGGTCCACATGGTCTGATGTCGTCTCTCTCTCTCTTGTTCATCCTCAATGTGTCGGCTATTAAATAAAGAAAATAGAAAGAATTGTGTGAATTAAAAGTTCATTTGGCAAAAAGCTTGAAATATGTAATTTATAAAAACAAAGATATAATGGAGGAAAAAAACAAACACCATTCACCATTATTCATTGTTAACTTGCTTGTTGTTGTTGTGATTTATTGAGGCCACTAGAGGGAGCTGTTGATATGCATGAGAGCAGCAGATCACAGTCTTATGAATGGGCACTGTGCCTCATTACTGTTATCACGAGATGTCATGTATCTTTAAGATTCATTGAGGATTCATGATGAAGTTGAACTCGAGCTGCCGTGAAAAAGCAATGAAAATAAAAAAGAGATAAAAATGGGCACAATACAAAACTTCGTGAGGTGATCTGTTGCTTTGTGCTGTATGTCACACATCACGGATATTTTCTGAATCTCATAAGAGTGAGTTTGTCGGAGTAGAAGTGTTCCTGTGGTGTGGCAGAGATGAATTTACTATTTTTTTCATACCATAAAGACCTGTATTGAAATCCGCGTTGACATGGGCTAGACTAGTGAATATGGCTGATGATACATTACTTACATACATACTTTGTAATAATTTAATTGTGTTAAAAGGACGCCCTGTAGCCTATAGAAAGATGTTATGAGTGGGCTACTTGTTCCACAACAGGCTACTCTCCCCCGCGTGTAGTCTTGCAGGTTATCACGTGTGGGTCATGTCACCATCGCACACAAGGTTACATGAATGGCCAAGACCCAGGCTTTTTTTTTTCCTGGAAAAAATGGTGTTAACCGGGTTTTCTTCTTTTAAAAAATCCATCATCCAGATAAAGGAAATCGGGTTTCTGGTTTACATTTAAAAAAAAGCAGGTTACTGCAGAAAGACTACAACAAACACATCTTGAGCACATCTGATGCAAAGGTGACAGAAACAAAACTTTGATAAAAACAGAATGCTGATTATTTCAAGAGTTGTCAAGTGATAGGCCTAGCTGTATTTTTTTGTAGTCCGTGTTTTTCAGTGTTTACAGTGAAAATGTTAAGATATAGTAACTTTAACGATCGTCATGTTTTTTTTTTTTGCTCTTAGCGCATTCATTTCTATCCATTACCTGCCTGGTGTAGAGTAACACGTGCTGTGTCCACCTGCTGTTACAATGAAGCAATGTTATTATGTGTTTGTATAACAGACATGGCAACGCAAGGGCAAGGACCTTATCGTTCACACCTCTTATTGCTGCAATATTAAACAAGTTAAGATGAGGAATGTTTTGACCGTACAAGCAGGTCATACTGACCTCATCAATAAAATAAAGAGTCCCTAACAATAACATGTGTGTCCTTTAGGGGGCTTATATAAAGTTGTTTTCCTCATCTTTGAAGAAAGGACGCATTGTGAGGCTGTTTTATAATTCATTACTCATCGGTGATGAAAATTGGACATCCAAACTATTTGCCTGCGATGTGACTGCGGAGCTCGAACCAGACTGACATTTTTGTGCCGTGAGTAAGAATAACAGTATCCTCCTCAGGAGAGCACGGGGCGGGGTTTGCTGACGTCAGAAAGGTCACAAATTGGATGATCAGGCGAGATTCAAAGCTTTTTTAAAAAAAGAAAAGAAATCACACCTAGGTCAGGAATGGGACCCACATTCTTTACCCAGCGCCCCCCACCTAAGCAAACACACACAGGCAAAACCAAGCCCATTTAAACCCCTTTGTTTTCAACAGGCTGTAAATTCGAGCATGCAGAAGGCTAAAAAATAATGCCGAAAATGCTCCCAATACAATTGAAATAGGCTACAGCGTTATAACCATGTTTTTTCGTTTTTTCTGAAGAGCAAAAATAACCGAAATAAGGTTTTTAAAATGAAAATTCACATCATGGGCTCTTCTTTTTAAGCTATTTGAGTTATATGGGTTTTATGATGGTATATCATGTAGCATTGCTTCTTCATTACCCCTGACGTTGACTTAAAATATTAATTTGGTCGTTTTTCTGTAAACGTACAACATTTCCGGGATGGTGTCGTGCACGAGACGCTACTTTCTCTGCAGACGGTCTTCATAAGGTTTAACCGAGCCAACTGTCTGCACGTCACCGACAAGTTATATAATATATAGGTCAACACGTTTCTCGCTGGCACGTGCTGTCTTCTTTCTTACGTAAAGTCTCGTGCAAAGGTCTCAAATTACACTATGTAGGTGAGGGCCGAAGATCGTCTAATTGAGAGATGATGCTTTACTTTAACATTTATTGAAACTGGGGTGAATGAGGACATCGTTTTATACAACTTATAAAAAAAACAATTTAGGCTGGTAACCTACTTTCATTTTGCCCTTTTCCCATTGTTTGTGTTATATTGGGGTTTCAATCTTTAATGATAGGGTTATATTTTGCCTTACTGGGGGTGGAAATGTTTTACAAACTCAAAATTTTACAATTACATTTACCTGCTGCTGGAGTCTGAATTTCCCTCAGGGAAACTTCCCAAGGGATTGATAAAGTTCCTATCTATCTATCTATCTATCTATCTATCTATCTATCTATCTATCTATCTATCTATCTATCTATCTGTCTATCTGTCTATCTGTCTGTCTGTCTGTCTGTCTGTCTGTCTGTCTGTCTGTCTGTCTGTCTGTCTGTCTGTCTGTCTGTCTGTCTGGCTGTCTGTCTGTCTGTCTGTCTGTCTGTCTGTCTGGCTGTTTGGCTTATATCTTCACTATGTTTAAAGCAAGAATCTACCGAGCAGGGAAAGTCTCTTTGCTCAAAGTTAAGTATGCATGATTGGAGGCACTACAAGATTCAAAGCCAACAGTGGTGCAATATCTAACTTAGACAAGTCGAGTGTGATGTGGAAACTTGAAACGTGCCCTGCTCAGACACTGGGAATGAACCCTTCACTGAGGTAGGTTAACATCTTGTGTCTTAGAGTTAAATCTTTGGAATAAACAATATCTAACAGTGTGTAGTTTCTGGACCTTTAAAAGATAGAGGAGCAGATGTAATATCTATTATAGAACTTTTTTTTTGTAAAAAAAAAAACATATCAAATTAATATTCATAATAGGCATTTTGATGTTTAAAAAATATCTGTAATGAATGTCTTCATAAAAACAAAGTGATAGTATTGGTCTTATGGGTCTTGCAAATACACGTTTTTTTGTTCCCATATGGTTCTTTTGAACGCAAATTGCATATATCATACCATGAAAAAAACACAGAGTGAGACTTCTATCTTATCGCCGATCTGTTTAGGGGAAAGCGAGAGAGTAGCAAAGTAATATCGGTGACGCGCAGGCGGCACTTTTTTTCAGGTCACCAAACGAGCGTAGCACCGGAGGAATCAATCTCTCACCGTCCCGTCCAAGATGGGCCGGCTCTGTTCGATCCAAATTTAGAATAACTTTTGTCACGATCGTATTGCAAGTTTCCTGTTAAACCTTTTAATGTTATTTGTATGCGGATCGTGGTTTAGCCTACAAGCTCGGTGATGCTAAATGCAGATGAGCAGAACATCTTCTCTGCAGCGAAAATACAGTGTTTGCACGTTTTATGCCATTAAATGAAAAACACAGACATATGAACAATTCAAAAACATTTTTATTTAAATCTTTGGATATTTTACGAAGCTATGCCTTCGGTAGCTGCTGTAAATGCCCGCTGATTCGTGTAGAAAACGTGAGTATGTGTTGCTTTATTGGGCTTTATTGTTATATGAAGTGGATGCTGATTCATGAGTGAGACGAGCTGAAGTGAATGGACAGCAGCTGTCCCACTGAAAAGCCGTTTTCACCTCAGTCGAGTTAAACCTGGCATGAATGAACCAAAAACAGCGATGAAGGAAGGAGGAGACAAGTGTGAACTCTTCTCTCTTTTCCATGTATCCTAAAGGACGTGGGTGTTCCGTTCTCACACATCCCTCACGTTTCTATACCCCCCATCCTCCTCCCTCCTTTGTAGAAAAAAAAAATACGGGAGGAGGAGGAGGGTGAGGCAAAAATGAAGTCAATTATACAACACCCGGCTCTCCTCTCTGCAGCTCCCTCCTCTCTGTTACTACTACAGCTGGTGGCTCCACATGCGCGGCGGTGCTCCATAGCCTTCACTGGGCACACCGGCTCCAGCCTGCAGGTATGTCAGACGGCGGCTCTGACGGGATGGCGGTCGGGCAAGCAGGTAAGTGTTTAGGGGACGGGTTATTTGGGGGGTGCGGGTGGAAGTCATTTGTTATTGTGTGTAATTCAGGTCATTTTCGACTTGCGTTATCACTATTTTTGGTCCATCCTTCGGCTGGGACAAAAACAAAGCAGATGAAATACTTAATAATTAAAAAGTTCTTCTGAACTTCATCTGATAGTTTATCGGCAGATAACGACCCAGGCTGTAAACAGTTTGCTCTTTACCGGTAGTTTCTATCATTTTAACTTTTCGGAGGCATTTAGATGCAGTGAAAACACGAGTTTCTTCTTTCGGTGGAGACTGCAACGACTGAAGCCGAACGGAAGTAACGCGTCGCTAGGGCCTATTTGCCGCACAGGCGAAAGGAGCAGCCTCCCTGCTATCTTAATCCCCCGAAAATGTTAATTGGCAGCCGGTGAACGGTCTTGCCGCTAGCGTAGTCGCACCGGTGGAAGCCTGTCCATTCATTATTCCGTTTTACGTGCTCGTCTCCGGCGGCGGGACGCGCGCGAAGGGGGAGCTTTGTTCCGTTTTCGGGAGGGAACGCTCTCACGAGACCACGTGACCGTATCCATGACGACTACGTTCCTTTAAACTTAACAAACATTTTTTCATCACGCCATGTTGCTCCTTTTTTAGTTTCCAACATCTTTCCCTAACACGCCGCAGTTTTTTTTATTTCCATAACCTTCAGCAAGGAGGCTTAATTCAGTCACGTGGTTTCACGAGGTTTGACTAGTGGCTCTCTCTCGTTCAGCTTCTTCAAATCTGGGTCAGTGGATCAGTAGAGCAGCGCTGCCTTCACGGAGCAGCAGAGGGAGGTAGTCGGTCCCGGTCGCCTACAAACCAAACCACGAAAAACTACAGTAATGTCGGCTATTATTTGAATTTGAACAGCCACTGAATAGGCCTACTTAGTACTGAAATTTAAACACCACTGAATTCCATTCAATTAAAACATTGGAACATTTTACTTTGAAAACCTTGTATTTGAATGTATTTGTTCTGAATTCACCTCTTTGAAATTCAGATCTAAAAAGTCTAGTTTACAGAATAATAATAACAACAACAAAAATTCAAGGTTGCTGAAATTCGATTGGTCAAATTCAGATCCCAGAATTCAAGTCGAAAAATTCACATTGCATCGTCTGGGCTACCCAGGACAGGATATGATAGGCAATCGAGGCTGAATGCAATGGAATATTTGGGTCTGAATTTCAAAGAGGTGAATTCAGAACAAATACATTCAGATACGTGGTTTTCAATTTCAGTTATTAGAAATAACAATAACACAAATCTAATGTTAAAAATAGTCAATTACTTCAACTAATTATTTTAAAACGAATATTCAAACGATTTTTTTTCACCAGAAAACCCATTTATACTTGGCAAACAAGTTATTTTCACTTCTAGTACCCCATAATAAACTAAATCAATGTTTTATTCATAAAATAATGAACTTCCTATGACGTAGGTTACCTCTTTATTTTTATTCTATACAAAATTAAAACTACTGATAGCACGACGGCTGTTTTTGACGGGATTATTTCACAATAACGTCAACACCTGATCACGATAAAGTAAAAATTAAAAGTCCAATTTTAAAACATAAATTATACTCTACTTACTTTGACTAGTTATGCTTTAATATCTTCTGTAAAATCTCAGTAATAATACTGTAACTCTCAGGTACATAGGCTACCTCATTACTGTTTGTTTGTTTTTTTACATAAAAATGCCTGAGAATATCTGATTCTCTCAGTAGGCTATAATAATAAAAAGCTACAAAAATGGAGGTAGATGTCCTTTACACAAAATAAATCACGTTTGTAAGACATACAATAAAAAAAAAAACAATTTTAAAAGAAAACCTACTCAAAACACAGAAACACAAATATTTTCAAACAATTTATCTCATCAAAACACTTCTGTACATAATTTAATACTATTTATATGTTTCACATGTACTGTTTTAGCATCATAATGTATCCTGCAGCTTTTACGTTTCATTTTAAAATCATATTTAAATATGTTTTTGGACTTGGGGAGGGTTGCAACACATTTTAAGTCAAAAGTAAAACAAACAAGCTTTCCAACACCCGGTAACAACACCTACTTTGAGTATTTGATAGTGTAAATGAATAATCTCCTCCTCTGCGTCGAAGGCCAACTAAGTAGAAAGAAGCAATTAAATGAAATATTTAAGTGTCGGACCTAGCCTTGTTTTATACTTCATGTAATTGGGCAACAGGCCTTTTAAAAAAAAACCTTTTTAACAAAAGTGTCGTAGAAAAGTCTTGGCTGCTGCTGTCAGATCTTTATTGCTTATACAGATATTATACATACAGTGCTTCATTACTGTGTGATATGGTTCTAAAATGCTTGGCTAGAGTAGATGCTTGGATGCTCCCTTTCTCTGACGTCCATTATACTTTTTAGTGAAGCATGCATTGTTCTTTTTATGAGGAGTTGCAGGAATTGTAGGTCAGTCAACCTGAAATAACCCAGAACATACTGTGCTGTGAGTGCAGGATTTAAGGCTTGCCTGCCTTCTCTGCATCAATCTGAAACCACAACACTGTTGATTGTGTTCCTAGAAGCAAGCGGCCTGAACTCGAGCATAATGCAATATAAATGTCCCAGGTGGTCCACTTAATGACATATTGACCTCTACAGCTTGAGCCAGGAAGACATTTAAAGATAATTATTTTGATTTGACTCAACATGTGACCCAGTTACACAACCAGCATCCCCTGAATATTTTCTCTGTTCCCTTATACACTGATATATGTCATGGATTAGTTCAATATCCCTGAGTTTAATGATTGTTGTTGTGTTGGTGGCACAGTTTAAAGGACGAGGGGCAAACTTTGAATTTAAGAAAATGACAATTATTTCTTTGTGTCTTGCATCTTTATGTCTTGGCTCTTCTCTCTCGTAACGGGTATTTTGCGTTGTTTTGTAGTGAAGTTGATTTCTATGAGGTCATTGTGTTTCGCTGATGAAGTCTTCACGCTGAAACTGACCATTGTTGATCTGCACGCTGCTGCTCTACCCAGATAATACTGGGTGTGCTGGTTTTTCTGATTTCTTTGTGCGCCAGAAGTCTAATTACCGTTTGAGTGTGCTCCTTTTTTTTGTGTGGCTGTTTTGTAATTGCACATCTCTGTAGTTGACATTTTAAGTTGCTTTGTAGTACTTTTGCATCTCTGTGTAGTAATTCTCTGCCTCTTTAGGGCCTCACATATTATTTTGTGTTTCTTTGTGGTTGTTCAGATATCCCTTTGAGTTGTTTGTGTCTTTGCTGTTGTGTTGCTTCTCTCTGTTGATTTTGTGTGATTTTTTTTAATGAACTTTTGTTGTCATGACACGTCTCTTATTTTACATCTCCTGATACTTAATTTGCATCTCTTGTACTTATTTATGTGTAGTAGTAATGGTTGTTTTTATGGTGTCATTTTGGAGTTGTATTTAATCCCTTTGAAGTTATTTGGTCTCTTGGTAGATATAATTTGGCCCATTTATGTTTTTTTTCGGTCTCTTCGTTGTCATTTTATTTGTCTCTGCACTTGCTTTGTGTTTCTTTGTCGTTATTTTGTGCCTCTTTGTTGTTGCCTTTCTTTTTTTCCGTCTCTTTCCCGGTTGTTATTTTGTTTCTTTGTATTTCTTGTTGATTATTTTTCGGTGTCTTGGTGGTTGTTATGAACATCTTTGTCGTCACTACTGACCTCTTTGTGGTTGTAAGGAACCACTATGTTCTGTCTGCACTATAACACCTACAACCTTCTGACTCTGGTGGTGGGATGAAAGATGCTACTGTTAGCATAGTACTTTTGCAAGAAGGCCCTGGCTGCCACTATTATTCCTAAATGCATACTTCTATTCTTAGCTGGGACAATAACTCTGATAACGTTATAATCAGTTAAGTTTAAGTAAAGACCACCATGTTTCACAAACCCTGTTTTATCCCTCTTTCTGGCGTGGTGGACCGCTGTAAAGACGAGCTAACAGCCTGAAGATGCTGTTTTTATGAAGGAAAGTCAGTCAGAGGTTAGCAGGCTATCACAGCAGTATGCTAGCTTCATTGTGCGGTTACTAAGAAACCACATGGTCGAAGTTGACTCTACCAGAGTTGGCCCAAAATTAAAAATGAACGGATGATAAGTCCCTACAACGGCATCATATTTAGCCGCTATCTGTTATTAATGTCGAATTTTCAATTTTCTGTTGCTGGCATACTGATGGGTGTAGTGTGTTTGCTTGTTTGGCTTGCTATGGCCAGGCATGGACGGACCCTGATGCCCGAACGCTCATGGTCTACCACAGGGGTGGGCAACTGGCGGCCCGGGGGCCACATGCGGCCCCCATCAACCCTCAACGTGGCCCTCAGGTCAATTTTTACACATCAATTAATTGGAAACATGAAGAAAAAATGACAAAATCTGCCATGAAATCATGAAAACCAGAAATATGTCCATAATAATATTTGATCACTGGTATATGTTGAGTTAAATTTGACACATAATTGACTGTAATCGTTTTTGTATCCTACAATTTGGCCCCCTGGCAGTGAGAATTAATGAATGCGGCCCTTGCTGTGACCAAAGTTGCCCATCCCTGGTCTACCATTTTCTTTTGGAGCCCTGAGGTGCTGTTGAGGCATGAACTCATAACTGTTGATATAATCACGGACTAATGTAATGTTTAGGGACTAAAGTGTTGTTTGTTGTTGTACTTGTTGTATTTTGTGTGTTGTGCCCCCATCTAAAAGCTTATGAGCTTATCCGGGGTGTCCTTTTCATGCGCCTTTGTTGTGTTGTGGTTGTACTTGTTGGATTAAAGTTTTTTTGTGACGTATGAAATCAAATCAAATTCATGAAAGCCAAAGAAGTGCTCTAACAATTCCAAGTTCCAACATTTCTGCTGTAAATGTTTAATTATAAGGCACATAAAAAAAGCTTCCTCTTAAATGTGACTTAGGCTAAAACTCTTTTGCATTATAGGGACCAAATTAATGAATCCCCAAACAAGGAACAGAAATAATAACCAGATTAAACACTAAAGCAAATCAACCACAAGTTGCAGTCTTGCAGTCCGCATTATAATCCAGCCTTCTTTGCATGGAACTACAAGGAGGTCAAAATGAGTTATAGGAGCATTTTCAGGCTAAATAAAAAAGTCTAGACGGAGGAAATCACTTTTTACATCCATTGTACACGTTATCCGTTTGAACGTGGAGCACTAATAGATTCATAAATCTGGAAAGGGCAGCGCCCCTGATGCTGTTGATGGATCTTAAAAACTGTGGCCTTGACACGGCCATCCGGCTTTGAATATGAACAAGAGGGAAGTGTTTCAGGGTGCAGGCGTCTGTAGTTTTTTGCATGGATGGCTAGATATGTGAACACAGACTATTCATCATTTGCAAAACAATACGCAGGCCTGGCTGTCTGAGTCAAAGGTGATGAACGCTAAATATCAGCCACATGAAAGGATGAGAGGAAGTCAGATGACGATGGTGAGATGTTACACTCATGTCTGCACTGTTTGTTAGTCCTCTTAACTACTGATTTGATGAATAGGATAAATGTAGGACGGCTGCATTTACTTGCTGCATTTGGGCCAGCTTGGATAACGCAGCAACTCATCAAACTGGGTGAAATGTTTTGGTGTATTGTGTGAATTATTTGAATCCCTCAGTCAACATGTAAATACCTGTTCTCCTCACATTGCAAAGTAGTAAACTTAAAAATGTGCGCAAAGAATTTTACTGACATGACCTTTCAAGAAATAAGCTCCTTATCCAAAGATTACAATGTTATGCCACTGTTTCCCACCAATCACAAAACCAATGTTCTGGTCATTAAAACTCATTTAAATAAGCGATGTTAACTAACAGACCAGCGGTAAACCCTAATGCTTTAAAACCCACGTGTGACTGAAATATGACCGAACACTCATTCAGATGTTCAAACTGGAAAGATGAATTGTCTGCAGCGTAAAACATAAATAAAAAACAGTGTAGAAGGAAACTCTTGCGCTTCAGTCACTCCACAAATGGAGGTCGGTGCGCCCAGAGAAGGACTTAAGACAAAGAAAACATATAATTCAGTGGATAACAAATACAATACTGGAGCACACGAATCACTTAAGGCAAATTTATGAAAGGTGCAAAGGACTAACGTTTGGATGATTGTATGATAAGCAAGTTAAAAACAATAAAAAGCAGTTTATACGATATTATATGAAGTCTTTAAATACTTCAGTAATACTTGTAATGTTGGCAAATTATGTCCGTTAATGTTTTTTCTATCTACAGAATTCATGTTTTTGTTAGCATTCTTTAGCATTAGCATTAAAAACATCCTCTGCTGCTGTGAGAAAAGGGAATTGCAGACTAAGTTAATACAGATGCAAACCCTCATAAACATTTGACAGTGTCTTACTTTCAAACATATTTTCCTCTGCAGTTTGTTCTAGTTCTTGAAATAAAGAAAACAAAGTCATATTTGAGCACAAACAGTCCTTCCATAGCCCCAGCTTGTATCCAGATTTATCTTCTGGCTGTTTAGCGCAGATTGTCACTGTAATTGCAACATTCACCGCTGACCTCTTGTGACTTTTGTTTTCCTCACATTACTTGGCTCCCTGTCGGAGGAAACGTAGCTGCCTCTTTGCTTTCGTGGAATTTCTTTGAGCTTGAGCAAAGGAATGTAAAACAATAAGCTGTTTCTGATATATCTGCCAGAAATGTTAAAGCGTGTCAAATCTAGTTGGAGATTAGCGCATGTTTCAACATATTTTATGCATTTTCCTTACTTTTTTGCTTTCCACTGTGGTGTCTGTTTGGAAGTTGTGTCTCTGTTTGACATTTATCAGCCGTTTTGTTTGTTGGCATGTTGTAGTTTTTGTTTCCTTCAAACCTCTTTATGCTGAATTAGCCGAGTGATGATTGTGCGTTAACTGGTGTTCTGGTGGAGTTTTCTGGCTATATGTCTAATCTATATATCAAATCAGGTCACCTAAAATCTACTTTGCACGACCAAATACCTTGAAGTTATTCAAGTATAATGACATGTCCACTTGTTGGGAAATGTACAGCCCATAGCGGCTCATTTAGGTCATATCGTGCATATCGTGTACTCGTGTTCATATTGAGTTTGTCACACTCCCGTGCATCTATAGGAGGTGGTCTATGTTGCTGAGTTTCTATAATGAGGTTTGTCATCTGCTGCCCTGCAGGCTTCTCTCGTCAGCACCCGGCACGACAGCAGCTTTTGGCTCGGGCGTGACTCAAAAATGTGACGGTTTTTACGTAGTCTCACCGCCACATAAAGCGGGCACTGTTGCCTACTAGATGGCACGTTTCAGATGGTCAGCTGGCATGGCTTACAAGGGTGCCCACGCATGGGGAAAATGTCCTGGATAATAAGGAAACAGGAAGAACTGTGTGACGTCGGAGGCAGCATTTTGGGTAGCATTGCTGGTTGTGGTGGGTGGAAGGGAGAGTCCTCACACGTTCGCTCCCACATTCCAGTTTTGTGTCAGCGATGACCCTTGGAGGGATTAAAGAAAACCATGTCAGTATCATTAAAAGTCACTCTACTGCTGGTTACACTTTAAAAGTTCTGTCTGTTTTCGAGTTTTCTGCTTTGTTTATCTGTGAACGTTTGAAAAGGTCACCGTGACCCTTCAGATTAACGTCCCTCGTGAGTCTATTTCTAGCTCTCTTTTCAGGAACCTCTTCAATAGTGCTACTCATGTTTCACGGTGCAAAAGTTCAGGGTAAACATTCAGATTGCGCCTGCTTTACACTGTGTTTATTGATGGACCTGGTCTATTTAACCAGCAGGAAATCTGGGTTAATAATGAAAAACACACTTTATTATCATTTACTTTTCAAAGCAGGAGAATATGGGTCAGCCACAGTCAACAACGTTGAAAAGCTGTGTTCACTTTTATCAACACTTTTTCCCCTCGAAAAAAAGATGTCACACTTTAAAGTATGGCAGTCCTGAGAGGGAAGTAGGTCATTGTTACCACATTATATAAGGTTAGGTAAGACGATAGCCCAAACCCCATTTACTCTCACGTGCCGGTTAAACTGCCAATTGCCATGAATAGCTGGAGGGTTAGCGCCCTTTAGTGGCAACCTTTGGAAAGTGCTCGGGGAGTCCGCCTGGAAACAGATGACTTCAGAGCAGGGCCAAGCCAAGGCTAAGTGTGTGTGTGTGTGTGTGTGTGTGTGTGTGTGTGTGTGTGTGTGTGAGAGGGGGAGTTGGTCTGGTGAGTAACTAAATATATGAAAGAGAAGAATTCTGGCAGTCTCGCACTCGAATGTTTTTTTGTAGCCATGAGTCAGCGTTTAAAGTGCCATATGTCTTTTTTTTTTTCCACAGTAAGTTTGACATTCCTGAGATGTCAGCCATTTAAAAATAAGCCACCATTACAAATACAGTTATGAACCACTCTCATTGTTCGCTCATAAGAAAAATGGTGTTTTTGAAAACAAAAATAGTTTCAGATTCGTGCTTCAAAACGAATCTCATTAATATGCCAACAATCATGAGAAGGTCTTCATGATGAACAAACACATCTGTATTTTATATGGAAGCAAAGAAAGGCCAGAATATTAGAGATAAAGAAGATAATTAAAGCAGTAAAAATGTTCTGTTGGACAGTTTCTTTAAACCTTAAAACCTTAAAAGTCAATAGGAGAAAAAAAAAGGTATTGTATTTTTTTATAGATGTAATTGATGCCATTAAAAACGTTTTTTAATTCTAAAAAGTAAACATAATGAATAGCTGTCGGATGATTTAGAGCAGGGGTTCCCAAAGTTTTTGGCCTGCCACCCCCAAAATGATGTTGCTATAGAGACAGGGGACCCCCACAGTCCCTGGAGGTGGTTAAGGCTTATAGAATAGCACACGCACACACACGTGATAGGCCTCTCCAAACACAGGTAAGACAAACAACAAAAGAGAATACAACAGCCTAAAAACTATAAAACTATTTTATATCTCAGTTTATTGTAAGAAAGACGCAGAAGCAGAATGTAAAGACTTTATCACTAAGTGGACACTAAGAGCCGCAAACATCTACATGGTTGCTGTTTTGTGCAAACTTCCATTTAAGTATTTTTTAACATTAATTTAATTTCACTTAATGATATGGTTGGATTTGAAATTGAACTGTTTTGTATATATATGTATAATAAAGGGGAAAATATTCAGTTTTAATTAATATTGATTTTATTCGTTTCTTTGAAAGGCATCTCGCGACCCCTACTCTTGGTGGCTCGTGACCCCTCCGGGGGTCCCCACTTTGGGAACCACTAGTTTAGAGGGCTTACAAGTCCGAATCTTTGTAAGCAAAGTAAGGCCATAATAATTTACATCAAAGGGTACATATTATGAAAATCCACTTTCACAGTGTTTTTGAACATATATTTGGGTAACCTGAGTGTCTATCGACCCACACAATTTGAAATAAATCCATCCAGTCCTTTGTTTGTGGTCTGCATAAGTCTTACCACACAGAGAAAAATGCTCCGTTTCAAATTTTCTCAGTTTGTGAAATCACAAGCTGGATTCTGGTAAAAAAATCCTCTCCCCTCCCCTGGCATCTCCACCCATGGACTCCACCCCCAGCCTAGAGCAAAACTTTTGCACAGGTCTGCCATTTTTATTCTCACTACAGAGGAGTAATGTCTACTGGGAAAACTCAGGGGGGGCTCATTGCATTTAAAGAGACACACACACCAAAACGGAGCGTTCTGAGAGCTGGTTTATACAGGGTCACAAACCTCCTCTGGTGCTTGATTCATGTTATATTTTGACCAAAGCACAGCACAGATGTTTCATTTAGACCACAGGGGACTGTTTGAAAAGGTGGAAAAGGGGGATAATATGTCTCCTTTAGGCATCTAAATACCAAACTGGAAAATGTAACCAGAAATTCAAATTTGAAAATGGTGCATTAAGTCTACAAATGATAATAAACGGATGCTTAATGGAAGCAGCGTTCTTTGAAACTGAAAATTGATATGAGCATCATACAAAAAATCTGAGAAAAGAATTCCAACCAAGATGGATTTATCCAAATTTATAAAATCTATTACATTATATCAATAAGGTTTTGGCCTTCATTTACTTCCATAGGCTCTGAATGACTTGTTTCCTCATTTGACCTTTCTTTCTCTTCGTCAAAGTGGCAATGACAGTTGACTTAGAAATAACTATTTTACAGAGTCAGGGTGAAAGAATAAACGTCATTACAGCTACAGACAGTTTTTTGTAGATGTAAGTCATAAATCAGTGAGCGATCAACACTGTCCATTGTTTCCAGCTCTTCAAATAGGATCATTAAATGTTTGGCAAACACTGCACAAAGAAAAAGGTGCAGCCTTTCCTGGAAAGCCCGACGGTTCATTCATGTGGTTGTTTTTTATATGTCAGCGTTTTAATCTTCTGTTATACAACCCAGGTGTGGTTTTTCGTTGGAATATTCGATGCTTCTACATGAAAAGTTAAGTGGTGAACCAATTAAAAAAAAAAGAAAAAACCTGTTTTTTTAATGCAGCTCAAATAAGTGGCCCTTGTACTCAATAACAACTTGAGTCTTACCCGCTTGTTTCTTCATGATGAGTTATTTTATGAACTTCTCGATATCATAAGCAAACCAAACGGACCCAAGTAACATTATAAAATCTCTGTATGTCGCTCATAAAACCTTATTGAAGGCCCCCCTGACAGCCAACGCTTCAGAGATCTGAAGGTTTGATGTATTTGTTCTCAGTCACTCACCTCCCTGTGATGGTTGTTTTGTCATGTATAAGATCCCGCTGCAGAGGAGGAAGGTCAGAGTCAAGCCGGATCCTCGCTGCCAGCTGTCGAGCTGCCAAGGAAACGAAAGGGAGATGCGGAGGACAGGTCAGACCCCCATGTACGGTAAGAGGAGTAGTTTGTTGTTTGCTAAGAGAAATTAACCCGTTTAACGCTTTATTTTATTGAGTATAAATCTGTGCAATACTTGACAAAGCATATATTCTGCTGTCTCTTTTAATAACAGCTCAAATGTTTCCATTTGATTTTATAGGCAGAGCCTTGACTTCCAAATGGATGATGATCTCAGCAGGTACAATGACCTCTTCAACGTATTCACACACTGTCATATGGAGGGGTGGGGATTGCAGGTTAACATGCCATACGATAATGGATTTGAAGTGTCTAAAAATGTAAATTCTTGTTGGTGTTTTTTTTTTGGGGGGGGTTTGAAAATTTCAAAAAACCAGAGAATCGAAAAAGACCAAGTACTTTGAGTTTCCTGTTGTATCTCTCATCACTAGAAGTACACTGATTTACACAAGTCTTTGTCTAGCAACAGAACTGTAGTTTAACAGAGTGGGTAGAAATAATAAACAATAGAAAACGAAAAGAAACATCTAGAAATTATTTACTGGATATTCATATATATAATCTATACGATCCAATACGCTCCGATACGGTACAATCTGATACGATAGGCAATACGTGGAACACGATAACGTTATCATATATAAACTGCGATTCTGCATTCTTAATATCAATAATGACACAACACAATAACTGAAGAATATACTATGTGCCTACAATGATAATGTGCAGGATTAATGTTTATTTATTCACTGCGATTTGGTGTCACCTCTTATCATGCTTCTTATCTCTTTACTTCTGTTCTCCGCTGTAACCTGTGTTGAAGTTTGTCATTTTTGAGGTTAGCATGAGGAGTCATGACGTGGTGACACAGAGAGTCAAATGTGCAGGGAAATCAGTTTAGAGTACGGTAGTTAGGTTTAAATTAACCCTCATCTCCAATGATACCCAGGAAGGTCAGCACCTCCGAGGTTGTCCATGGCGCAGTGCTAGACGCTGACATTTTTCTCAAAAAAATAAAAAATAGAAAAACAGCCTTGAAACTCGTCTCTGTGAAATCTGTGTTTACTTCCATTATTAACACTGCCGCACGGGAAGTGACGATTCTTTTGACCAATCAAAGGGCTGCAGTGTGTCTGGCTCTACGTTTAAGGGGTCGGATAGGTCTGCTTGGCACCCGAACAGAAGGGTACCAAAAAAGTTGGACAATACGGATCAGTGTTTTTGGCACCAATCCCAACTTTTGACAGTGGATACACCAATAAATGCGTTCCGTACCGAACCGAATTGTACCACTTGGTGGAAACGGAGCTAAAATGTCCATATTTGGCACCGGCTATGTCATAATTGTATCACCGAAGTCAGGACGAGGATATATTTACTGCATCTATATTTGGTCCCAACCCTAGACTGATGTGAGAATTTTGGCAAAGAGTAACGTTATGAATCTTTTTTTCTACGCAGATCTGAAGGAGAGGATACTCAAGTCAAAATGAAATGCTTCAGGTAGTTTTATTTTTATCACCATCCATGTCTAATAGGTTAGAAATAAATTCTCTTAACCATTTGACAAATGTTGTAAACTCTTGTGGTATTGACTGTCTGACTGGGCCTATAGGGAGCCTCACAGCCAGATTGAGAAGCGACGGAGGGATAAAATGAACAACCTCATCGACGAGCTTTCTGCCATGATCCCCGCCTGTCAGCCCATGGCTCGAAAACTTGACAAACTCACTGTGCTGCGAAAGGCTGTGCAACACCTGAAAGTCCTCAAAGGTGACCCATCTGGTAATTTAAAACGTCATTTACATCAATTCTGTTCAGTCGAATAACTCTAACTTATTGTGTTTTCAGCTGGGACGAGCAGCGCCTTTACAGACACCACCTGCAAGCCTTCCATCCTGCCTCATGATTACCTCAGGCACCTTCTGCTCAGTGTAAGTGCTCAGGTTTGACCCTTGAAACATCACACTTTATTATGCACTTTATCTGAATTGGTCTATTGATGTGTCTATTGATCTTTTTGTCTTTCTACCAGGCTGCAGATGGTTTCCTATTAGTTGTTAGTTGTGACCGGGCGAAAATCCTGTTCATCTCCGAGTCTGTGTCCAAGATCCTCAACTTTAAACGGGTGTGTATCACGCCTACAACACATACTCATTTGGTTGTTTTTATCTGATTGAAATGTTAATAAGAAGAGTTGTGGACATCCTGCTCCGTAAGTTGGCTAATATACTAAACGTATGAACTTAAATTCAATTTTTTCCATTTTTTCCGTTAGCGTGGAGTAGCTGTACGACGAAAAGATTTTACTCAAAACGTGATCTAATAAACAGTTAAATCAATGTAATGGAGTTTAAGAAATAACAAACTTGATACTTAAAACATCTTAGATTAGGTTTTATACTGCTGCCACCAAACAAATAAAACATCTGTTATTGCACATCTAAGATGTGCCTTTAAAAAAAAAGACATGTGTGGTAGAGGGGGGAACTTAAGAGTGTTTTTTAGTTTTTTAGTTTTCTAATTAATGGTTAAGAGAAGTGTAAAGCCATGTTTGTCTTTCGTATTGTTTGTGCCTTTTGTTAGTTTGCAGCTCCATAAAAAGGTCCTAACTTCATCTGCTCTCAGCATGAACATTTGTGCAGTGTGCACATAATTGGTTCGTGGTTGAGGAAACAGATCTTAACAACTTCGTCTTCACATAAATGGTCGTTTAGGACACAAAACTGTGCGAGTCAGTGGATTTAATGAGAAACAAAAACACATGAAATATTTTATTGAAGCTCTAATGAAGGCGCCATTATACTGTTAGCAAAACTTAATAATCAAGTTTATCAGCCTGCTTGTTTTCTAGTTTTTCTGTAGGGGTAGCATGTTTACTTTGATACATTTTTTAAAGGTTAGTTTATAGTGTTTGGCAGCAATAATGCTCTGCATTCTTGACCACATTCCTCAGCTTTGAGACAGAAGTGGAGATGAATGGAGATTAGGGATATGGAAGACAAAAGCTTAAAAAGAAATCTGACTCCATGTCTGTAGGGCAACATTGGAGAACAACACAGAGATACTTTAATGACTTGGTGGCTTATTTTGAGTCATTTTAGTCAGACACAGCGAGAACACTCTCCATAATGAAGGCTGTTAACGTTGTGTACCCGTGCTTGTGCTCGTGCATGAACTGTACCGTGCAGAAGCACATCTCTTCAAAGCGTGCCAGGGCCAAGGAAGTGTACGGATCGGAGCACTCACACTAGTCGAACTTGACTTTAGGGTTGACACGTGCTTAGGCACTCCTTGTCCCTTACTGCATTTGGTACATTCTCTTTTCGGTGGGAATTCTGTTGTTTGTAAATTTGTTTAGGGACTGCTAAAAATGTTCTACCACTTGTAAACTTGTCTTAGTGTTCGTAAAAAGTGTTTTTGTCTAAAATGTCAATTTATTTTGTTTTTGGTAAACTGTTTTGCTTTTCATAATTTTGTTTTCTAAAATGTAAAAGTGGTTTCCAAAATGTTATTTTGTCTCCAGCTTTGCAATAAGTTTGTTTTGCACTTCCCAGCCACTGTAGGAAACTCATAATAATTGAAAGTTAGGTTTTGATGCAATGAGATGTATGGTTATCTGGACTGTCGATTAAATGAAATAGAGACAATGTTTTTGAATTAAATTATGTGACCTGAAAAGACAAATAAATGGAGGTTTGTCATTTTGTTATCCCAGTTGGAGCTGACTGGTCAGAGCTTGTTTGATTTCATCCACCACAAAGACATCAATAAGGTGAAGGAGCAGCTGGCGTCATCAGAGCCCTATCCTCGCCAACGTCTCATTGATGCTGCTAGTAAGTCTGCTACATGTCAGGTTTGAGTAAAACAGCGTGTGTTGTCAGTGGAAGATCAGCATTTTTTGAGGAAGCGGAAATTAGAATTAAAGCATGTTGACATTATGCATTCAATGTCTCTCTGTGTGCAGCTGGGGTTCAGCTCCAGGCAGATACCCCAGCCAGACCATCCAATTTGACCAGTGGAGCCCGGAGGTCCTTCTTCTGCCGGATGAAGTACAGCCGGGTGGTGGGGAAGCATGAGGACAAACATTTGCTGCCGAGTACTTCCAAAAAGAAAGGTGGGCTATGATACGAACACTTTTAGAGACAGAGAATAATTAAGCCCCAACCATACTGGAGGGTAAAATATATCAGTTGTATCATGTGAGGGGCGTCCGTGTCACTTTTGTCTGTTTGCAAAGGATAAAAAAATTGCCAACAAGTATCTGTTGTGTGTTGGGTGTGTTGGCAAAGGAGGATACGCCAAAAGTTACACAAAGACATATCCTGACACGAGATAATCTTGTTGGACAAACTTAAGCGGTTGAAGCTAAACTATGCAAGGCCGTCTTTGTAGGTAAATTATCTGATTTGTTGTGTCAAAAAACTGTAGGAGTGGTGATCAAATTGGGTCATTCACTGGGATCAAGCCAGGTAAATTAAAAACGACAAAGTTTGTCATGCTGAAATCTAATATTTCAAGAAAGCTTCAGGCATTTTCTTTGCATTTCAGGCATTGGTTGCTGGTATGAGCCAATTGATTGGCACTCCATATATGGTTTTAATAATTTGATGGTTTGTGCTCGGTCTCTATAAAACATGGGACTAAATGTTCTGTGTGAACTTCAACAATTCTACTTTATGAATCTGAAAAACTCCCCCACTTTAGGCAGACATCGACAGAACAACCAAAATACCATTTATCCTGTTTTTCCTTGTTAACGAGTAACTTGCAGTTGTTTACTCGAGATCTCGACTTATTTATCTTGGTCTTCCCAGGGTTTTAAAAGCCCACAACAAACACAGACATAGGCTTAAGTTACTTAATTATTGTGATAAAAGTAGCATGGCATGTCATGCTCTGTTATTTCGAGACAATGAGATAAAACCATCTTCTTGATCTCGTTTAATAGAAGTTGAGATCCAGCGGAAACAACTGAGATGAACTTTTCATCACGAAAAAAAGCGTCCTCTCGAGTTAACAAGATGAATAAATCATGATCTTGAGGAAATGACTTGGTAAATGATGTTTATATGATGATTACATATGGATGCACGTCTGCTAACGGCTCACGTAGTAATGGACAGATGGAAACGTTGACTTCCAATCAGTTCAACAAACCAATGGCACTGATCTGATTCTCATTTGGAAAAACAGATTGATGAGATGTGATGCTAGAGGCAACGCAACAAGAGCCAGAAAGGTTTGACTGAAGCCCACTTGGTCTCTTTCTTTCTGAAATGGATTTTAATGCAGAATATGTAGCACCTCAGAGCTCATGTAGCACCTATTTCTCAACAGCATGTTTGCTTTTGGAGGAAAATGTGTATGTTTTCTAACATACTGGTGGAGCTACATGTGTCATCTGCAGAAAAACAACAACAGATCATGACAGAAACTTGATACACTGATTCTAACTAAACTAGGAGAAACACACTGACGCTCTCAAACCCACAGCTCCTGTGGATCAGTGCTGTTTGGGATCAGGGATTATTTTTTACTTTTCCCTCTTTAGAGCACTTGAGGTTGTTCAGCTGCCTGACTGAGTTATTTCTTAGGGCTCAGCTTTACAGCCATGTTCGGTCCTGGAAGCGCACGGCTCTTTGGCCCGAAACAGACGAGGAAGATCGAGGATGTGTCCCTAAGATTAACGAGATATTCAAATGTGTTTCTAGGCCATGAGGTCAGCGATAGCCAGTAGAAAAGAAAACAGTGGAAAACGATTCCCTGCCTGGCCCGCCTAAGAGGAAATTATCTGATCTAGAGCTGGTGGACAGGTGGATGATAGTGGGTGTGTTTGTAAAAGTGTAATGAGGTTGTTTGAAAGTAAAGGACTTTATTTCTAAGGCATCACCATGGAAATAAAACGTTCTTATTACTGCTGAAAGTGAACATAGTCTATATATCTATCTACTGTACAATCTTTCTTCTTCTTTTGAATTACTGTGAATGTGTTCTCTAGTGCTGATCAACGTTTCCCCTATATTTTAAGCTGCTGTAACAACCTAATTTCCCCCCAACGGGAGGGTCAATTCAGTTCTATCTCATCTTATGTCAGTGAGAGACTAAATAAATAAATAAAGAGGTTTGCTCAGACAGGACACAACCACATTGGTCCTTGGTTGGCCCTTCCACAAAATATGTCCGTAGGGTCCTACTGTATGTCTTACATAGAGTTCTAGTCAAGACCACACTAACCGAGGAGTGCTCCGAGACAAGACCAAGACATTTAGGGATCGAGATCGAGTCAAGACCAAGACCAAGGAAGGGGGAGACAGAGACAAGACTAAGGGACATGGCCTCCCCCTACATAAAATATTGCATTTCATAAAACACTTGCTTGACTGTGGTCTACGCTCTCCACATGCAGTGCTAGGTTTTGTAGTAGTCCTGAGGTTTTATGTTGTTGTTGTCAAAATTCCCTTTAAAAAAAGTATTAAATAAACGTCATGTGATCACAAATAGATATAGGTTATAGAAACAGAGAACACCTGGAAAGCCTTCTAGTTTGCTCTTTTGTTATACTGTAGGTAGCAGTATGTGTAATTTTACAGCAATAAGCACAACTTATCGATAATATTTTGTTAGAAAATAGTTCAAACTACTTGTTTTTGTGCCCACAGACACTAGCAGATACTGCACCCTCCACTGTACTGGATACATGCGCAGTTGGCCAAGCAGCCAGCAGGACTCGGAGGAAGACGCTGACAAGGAAACCTCAAACCTGACCTGCCTGGTGACCGTGTGCCGCCTCCTCTCTCACTCGTCCCATCAGCCCCCCAAAGACGTCAACGTCAAGCCCGCCGAGTTCGTCACCCGCTGTGCCATCGACGGCAAGTTCACCTTCGTAGACCAACGGTGACTATTCCAAATTTTCCATCTGTACAGTTTTCCCTCTTTCTACTTGTCACGAGTCCGGTGGGTCTCACTGGTGGGGCGTGTCTTGGTGAGCAGGACTCCCTAAGCATGAGTTTCATCAGCTGTCAGTGAAGATAATCCTTTCTGTCTTTGCCATTGTTTCTCAGAAGGAGCTGTGCATCTTGATGGCATCATTTGAAAATCCTTTCTCATTCTTTGGGAAGTAATTTCATACGACAAGTATAGTGTATAATTTTATCTAATTTCTTACATGTGTGACTGCTGAACTTTACATGTGGGAGAGAGACTCTTTAATTCATCAGTGTATTTAACCCGCACAATCCTGAGAGAACATGAAAAAGACAGAAAAGAAAGAAAGAATAACTTAACTCTCTCTTTACCTTTTCTCGTCCCCAGAGCAACGACTGTCATTGGTTATTTGCCGCAGGAAATTCTCGGCACCTCATGTTATGAGTACTTCCACCAGGACGACCTGCAGCACCTCGCAGAGAAACATAGGAAAGGTGATGGAGCAAAGCAGTCACATTTGGCACCTTGAATCCTACATCTGATTCAATTCTAAGTAGAGTTGAGATAATTGTACCTAGAAGAGCTAGGAGTTCAAAAGAAGTTACCTTTTCAGATGAAGTTCTGGCTTTCCGCGACTTTGTGATAACACTTGTGTCTTATCTTTTGGCAGCACTTCGAAGCAAAGGGAAGATTGAGACACCGCGCTACAAGTTCAAAACAAAATACGGCCCCTATATTTATCTCCAAAGTCAGTGGTTTACTTTCACGAACCCATGGACCAAAGAAGTTGAGTTTATCGTGTCTTCAAACAGGGTCGTCCCGTAAGTGTTGAGTCATATTTGAAGGTTTGATTGAGAATACAGATGCATTGTTACTAACAGAGGAAAGAAGTCTTAGATTTGTCTTCTTCACTTGTGATTTAACGTTAAATACAGCTAAATAATACACACATACTATGACTTCAGATCTTTGTGCCAAAGCACAGCAAAAGCTAAAGCAGCATCAATACTCACTTTCACCAACAGGGGGGCCTAGTCACACAAAAGAAGAAGAAGGAGCAGCCATCTCAAAAGCAGTTCACGGTAAGAAATACACTGTGTATTCATGCAGGACTTTATTTTTTCTGTGATTTCTTTTTTAAATATTAAAATTGATTTTACTGTCTTCTCTCCACAGAAGACTCAAAACAAATACCCATAATTCCTGGCCTTTCCAGCAGTGTGGGGACGATGATATACGCAGGCAGTATAGGGACCCAAATTGCAAATGAACTTGTGGACTCTTACAGGTTTGTTGTAGAAAGAAGTGTATTCTCTCATTATGAGAGTAAAGCTGGAGAAATGAGTGAAAAACTTGTGATTGCAAAGGCATGTAGGAGTGGGGCAGATAAAAGGTTTAGAATATAAATAAGGATATTGGACTATACACATGACCATATGTTTTTTAAATACTTATAATAAGAATTTTTAATGGCTTCAAAAAAACATTTCATTATTTTATTTTTGTTTCTGATCAGGGTGAACTCTTCTCCATCAAGCGGCGCTTCCAGTCCGTTTGGTGTGTCCCAGGAGAAATGTCCAGTGGTTTCTCCTCAAACCAGCAGGAGTGTGAGTGACCTCTTTATCATTACAGCACATTTAACGTGCAGCACATTTAAAGCTCCCGTGAGGGACTTTTGGTTTGTGTAGATTTTCGAGCCGCCTGTGCACGAGTAGTACCTTTGATCTCTTCCTCATTTGGTCTTGCACATGCGTTAATAGTGTTTTGTGACTAAAAAAAAATCATCCTGCTGTCAAGACTCACCGTGAATCTTTGCCGTGGAGAATGTGTTTTATTTCAGTGCAGGACTTTGTGGTGTCTATATATTAATGTGTTGCCTAGTGGTTAGAGCACGTGCCCCATGTACAGAGGACCTCAAAGCGGGGCAGCCCAGGTTCAAGTCCAACCTGTGGCTTCTTTCCCACATTTCACTCCCCCACTCTCTCTCTCCAATTTCTGAATCTATCCACTGTCCTATCGCTAAATAAAGCCCCAAAATTAAAAATAAATGTGTTGCAACATTCATGTACATTTTTTTAAATGCAAATCAATAGTGACATACCAGCATTTGATTTATGCTAATTTTGATGCTGTGCTCCATCAATATGCAAATGAAAGCAAGTGACTCATAAATTTGATCATTTCAAGCGAATCAGTGTTGACAGGATGATGATGTAGACACAAAATACAAAAACAGGTCAGGACCCCAACGATAAATTGAGTTTGCTGTCTTATATCACATTCATCTGACGTGCTGTTGTTACATGTAATGTCATCTTACCCATGCGTTAGAGAAAATTCAGATATGAGTTGTGGTTTCATCTTTATTCGTGTCTGTTGAAGTTTTTAAGCCTCATTAAAATGGAAGACTTGCTTTACTGATAACATGCAGATTAAAACAGGGACTGCAGCTACTGAGCTTAATTACACACCTGAGTGGAGAAAGGTGAAACATCAGGCGCTGTGCAGTGGTTTAACATTACACGACTTGTTTCAGGTTTCCAGCAGAGACGAGGCAGCAGGCAGTTCATCAGTGTCCCACTCTGACTCAGGGACAGGAGCCGGCGCTAGCAGTGGAACTTCTGAAAGTACAGGTACTGGCCGATTTTGGTTTGAAAACCCTTTTTTCATAGCACAATCTTTTTTAGATCAGTCAAATCTCTACACGATTTTAGACTAGGTTAGGAAGTAAGATTCATCTTTTATCATCATTAGCTGCTTCTTTCCGTAAAGTTTTCCTTGTCTGGACTCCGGAGTATGTGATATATGAATTGTCTAGAAAACTTCAGGACAGCATGCGCCCTGAAACCTTCCTGAGTTGCCTGTTCACATATGTAGGAAGGAGTATTAGGGCCACATTAAGAGGAAAGAAATCTGAGATTTCAAGATTAAAGTCATAAATTTAACATTATAAACTCGTAAATATGCGAGAATAAAGTTGTTATTTTAGTCTCATATCAGAGTAGCAGCAGCCAACTGTACGAGAATCAGGGAACGTGGAGCATCTTGTGAAGTTATACTTTAGTAAAGGTTTCACAAAAAAGGAAATACTTAACCTTTTGGCACATCAGCATCACGTTGTCATATGTATCAGGACTCTGAAAAGATGCTTCAAGAAACTGGGGCTTTTCTGAAGAAAGGAGGAAATTGTCTCTTTTGTGGCAGAGGAAAACGCTTTGAGGGTTCTCATTTCATCATTGTACGGCTTCATTCTCGTGAATTACGTCCTGATCCTTCTAAATTTACGACTTTGATCTTGAAATTGTATTTGTTTTTTCCTAAACGTGGCACTCTGTCGTACTTAGTGCACCACACATTGGGAAACTTTCCCTGTTGGAGGGACACACACAGACATACACACATGAATAGATTGCATCTCATTCTGACTGACAACTGAGTTATTTAAAATGGACAATAAAGCTGCTGAGGCCTGTCCTTTGTTCTAGTTAGAAATGAACATTGCAGCAAGAGGTAAATAGTTTAATCATAACCAAGTAAGAAAACGATTTATGATTGCAGATAGTTTCTAAAATGTACACGCTCTGTTCCACTTAGGTGAGCCGTCCCAGCTGGACTTGGACAACATGGTGGTGCCAGGCCTGAGCAGCTTCAGCAGCGATGAGGCAGCCATGGCGGTCATTATGAGTTTGCTGGAGACGGATGTAAACATGGGTCAATCGGGGGACTTCGAGGACTTACACTGGCCTTTCTAGAAGGGGCACAGACTTTCAGCTCCCTTTTAAACGCTCTTGTCGCTCATCCCATGACCGACTGATCTGGCCTTGCACAAATGAACCCACTGAACATGTACCAAAGGTCGCAACAAGTCGCACTTAAGAAAGTATAACAGACACCTGACAAGGTAATAGGAATTATTATGACTGTGATTATCCTGTTGGTCCCCCTGGCTTTAAGGGAAGTTAGGTTTGTGTCCCTAAAGTCTGCGGTGATTCAGTGTCTTCCTCAGAGACGGCTCTCTCGTTTAAACGCAGACTCTCCACAGCAGGACGGTTTATCTTTTCACTCTGCCTGCTCCCAATGAGTAAGCGAGGTCTGGAGGAGAATCAGACTCCTGCCACGTGCAGCGCTGCTAGTGAAACTCCTCAAACCTTTGACATTTGCGAAACCTTTGGTACCCAGTGATGACTTACATGTTTGTCAAAACATGGTCCGATTGTTCCATTTTTTTACGCTGTTTTTTAATGATCCCCTACAGAAATATTTAAGTTATAAGTAAAAATGCTCTGCAGACTAGTTTGTCTGATATTGTGTAAAGAAAGTACAGAGGAAGGTATAGGAAAGATCCTCTTTCCTTACATTTTTGGGAATCGAAGACTATTTGATTATGCAACTATGGAAATGTATCTGCCCTACAACCCTGACCACTACATGTCCAGTTACAGCCCGTTTGAAAGATTCTTTACATGTATTTATGTTCAAAAAATGATTCAAAAGTAATGTCTGATCTGGCAGAAAACACCATGCAGGAGTTTTTCTTAACCCGCCAAGTGTTTAATATGATCCTGTATGAGAACAGAAAAGCCGAGCGTAGTCTTAATTATTTTAGCCAAACGTTTTTACACCTTCATTACAACAGACCTACTGTACTGATTCAACCAGCATGCTAATAACAGGTGTTAGCAAGAAGCGCTAATTCGGTAAAAAAAACAAAAAACTGTACTGCAAGGAAACATGTTTCATGGAGGGAGTCCTACTTTAGGGCTGTTTCTAAAAAGATCTATACTTGAATAATAACTCCTGTTTACAGTTTGGGTCCCAGTTAGCACTGAAATTTTCTACCAAACCTACCACAAATACCAACCAATTCTGTCCATGAGAGAAGCGTAAAGGGATAGTGGTGTGCTGAAGTTGTGCAAAAAACACAGTAGCCCTTTTCAGACTGCGTTTCTGCAAATGCGCCCTAACTAAGCTCAGCCGTCATCATGTCTTTGTAGGTTCATATTGAATTTACATTGCGTTTTGGTGTTGTGGAAGCACAGCACAGCGTGAGCTCCACATAAAGACACAGTCAGACATGCTCAAACACACAGTGCTGCGCCCCCCTGCTTGCTCAGCTGATACTGTTTCGTCCCTGTAACGCCTTAGTTGCTACGCCTCTGTAAGTTACAGAGGGGGGATCGATTCGGCCCCCCCATTACGCCTCTGCGACATTCAAATTAAAGGCGAAACGTCACAGGGACAAACATATTGCGACTTGAAACAGCAGACTGAACAGGGCTGCTAGTGGAAAAGTAAAGCGCTAAAAGTAGTGTAAATCTTCCCCGAAGTTGTTTTCAGCCTGAAGTTTTTTTATTTGGGGGAAATTACCTGGAGCAAAAATGTGTTCCAAAACATAGCCTAGCTTCCACGCCTGCGCTCA
This sequence comes from Tautogolabrus adspersus, assembly GCA_020745685.1. Lineage (NCBI taxonomy): Eukaryota > Metazoa > Chordata > Actinopteri > Labriformes > Labridae > Tautogolabrus > Tautogolabrus adspersus. The sequence goes on along the minus strand of CM036555.1, from coordinate 5,888,448 downwards.
TGCTGTTTTCTCTGTGAGCCAAGCTGACCAACATCTCCTAAGGCTAATAGACTTACTGTTGACAAGCACCTCATACAACCCCACTTCAAAAATAACTAGCTATCCCTTTAAACTAAACATCAAATGCAAAAACTCAAATCTAGGCAAATGTATTTGTGAAATATCTAGTCAAACATATCATAACACTTATCATAAGCCTCAATCACCAGACAGGTCCAGATAAACCTCTTATTTCATGGTATGAAAAGCTAAGAACAAGGCCTGATTTGCTAGTAAAAATATCTGCAAAGGGGGCGAGCTAATTTGACTTGTTAAAGGAAGAATGTGCGATTTTTTGATCCAGTAGATGTCGCCCTTTAGCATTAGCATGAAACCAAAACAAACTGTTGTTTGGCGACACCTCCGCTATTCTGAAGCCTCCGCTCTCTTCCAGCGTCACACCTCCAAACCCCTCTTTACTCGCGTTCTCACAAAAAGTTATGAATTAGAATGCATTATAATTAAGCACCATTAAGCGGCAGACAAAATTGTCCTTTGCTCGAGCTGCAATCACCTCTGGCCTGCATTAATGTGTTAGCAGGCTAATGTTAGCACACTTTGGTTAACTCATAACTTCATATTGCACATAAATTGACGGAGAATGACGGTGATCTGCGTGACATCCAAATAGGCAGTGAGTAGGCTCTGTTGTTCTTCTTTTCACTAGTCCTTGACTAAAACATTATGTAAACACGACTCGGGCAACTGTACAGCCGGTGAGACTCGCGCTTCTCACTCTTTGTAGACAGTCATGACTCAGAGAGATATTTATGTGTAAAATGTCGCACATTCTGCCTTCAAGTGTGTTAAAATGAGACGTACTACCTAAATCAGTTAGTACATCTCATTTTAAAGAAACCAAAGCAAAGTTTGCTTGCTGCATTGGCTGATATTATTTACTTCTCACAAGGAATCAAGCCCTTGTCTCTTTATCTTATTATCACGAAGTGCGATGTTTATTTTACGACTTGTCAAGTGAACATGGCTTATGATAGATGTTAGACAAATGCACTTGCTAAGATTGGAGCTTTGCAGTGTAGCTTCAGTTTCAACCATTACATAAAGTATTTTGTGTGTCTATATTGCTGGTCTCTTCTGCACTCTTACGACTTGCATATATTGGACCATTTTTGGCGACCATGTTTTTTTTTTTTTCAAATCGTGCTTATATTTAACCATCTCATATTTATAACGTCACTTTACCAGAAAAATGTGACAGCAGAGCAGCGTGCTGAGAGCCACACCCTTTAATTCCCCCTAAAAAAAGGATCCATGGAGAAGAAAAAAAAACTGTGTCAGTTTCCAGTATGCACTAAATGACTGAGCCCTAGTATGCCTATACTGCGTGATCACATATCATATTGTTCTCCAGAGAGGTCTGTGAAGGTCCAGGTCCTGGAAAAATACGTAAGGTTTACGACTGCTGGGAGAATGTGTTCCAGTGTTAACAAGGGACAAGCCAACATGTTTTTTGGGAGGAATGGTTTTGATACTCTTGTGTCTTTTATACCTCTACACTTCACCCATTGTGTAGCCCCTAAATCATATTTTTACAGCCTATCACTGCACAGATGTTAGCCATAGTATTTGTATTACTAGGGAGGCAGTAATGTTGCAGTTGATCTATTTCTGAATGTCCGATTACATCAACTGTGTCTTTAAAAGAAACTCCACCTTAAAGCTGTCTTTTGTGTCTAAACAGCCATCAGTGTCGTTGATTTGTGTCTTTTTTCCCCCCTTTGAAGATTAAGAAACTGGCAAAATTCTTAAAGTCCTGACAATACAACAGAGTTTAATACTAAAACAAGTTTGACCTTGAAGAAAATGTACAGTTATAGACCCTTTGAGAACAATTTTAACATCCATATTACCATCAAAAAAGCTTGAAAAACCAGTTGGTCAAAAGCCAGTCCCTTGTGGTTACCATAGAAAAACTGAGCCCCCGTAAATTATTTTATCCAAGATGAACTCTTGAAATGTATGCAGTATGTGAGATGGATTTTCCTTTTAAGCTCGGCGACTGGCCTTCATACAGCACATGTAAACTCTGGTTATATCACTGGTTCCTCTAATCTTGAAAGCATAAAGTGATTGTGTTGCCTTGAACTTGTTTCGGACGAGGTGTTATTATAAATCAGCCATTATGCACTGTCCTTGACTTTAAAAGCAGAACTGTTGGTACTGGACGCTATTTGCTGTTGCCATCAGTGCCATTTGAAATGTGCACGCTTAAAAGCATATTGAGCATGCCCTGCTATCAAAAGAGGAAATGTCTGCTATTTGTAAATTGTCATTAATGTATCTGCTGTAATGAGGAATGGAGGTTGAAGTATTTGAAAGTAAAGCATTTTTTCATAGAAGGTCTGAAATGTTTGTTGTTTTCATAATTACAATGTTGTAATTAACAGTGTGAATTATTCTTTTTCCAAGAGGCTGCGTAACTCTTACTTTATTAAACATCTAACTGATTCATGCTCAACCACTGTGGGGAAACAAAGTAAAGGGGGTGTAAGCAGTAAATAGAAATATACAACTTGTTACGTGATTTGAAGATAAGTCCTTGTTAATTTGTTGCAATGACGACATTACACATTTAATCACACAATCTGCAAAACAATGATGAATACAAAAGTTGGAAAGCAATTAGAAAGAAATCTAACTCTAGAAGGCGTCAGGATGCATGGTTTTGGGACTAAAACATTACGCAGATGATACTGTACTGTACTGTTTTGTTAAGATTTAAAATGCTCCATACAATGTACAATATTTTGAATATTTTGAGTATTTCGCCAGCCTGTGATTGACTGGCGAACAGTCCAGGGTGTAGACCGCCTATTGCCCAATGACAGCTGCTGAACGGGCTCCAGCTCCGGCTCCAGCCCGACAGAATACACTGCTTCTCACTGTTCACATATATTAAGCAATTGTTGCCTATAATTCTCAACATCTATGTTTTGGTGGATTCTTTTTTAAATAGGAGGGGAGCCCTAGGAACAAAATCATCGAAACCAAGCAGTCGTGCCTTGATCATTTTACAAATCCTTGTCTAAACTTCCCAAAATATCATTTTTTTCGTGAAGGTTTGAAGCTATCGAGGCAGCACATTTTTCTAGCCCTGGAGAGATAGAACAGTGGACCTATGAACACACCAAACCTGGGAAACAACTCAGACAATTCAAAAACATTACACACCTCAAAACCCAAAGCCTTATTACGATATTGTATGTAGACGACCAAGGGAACCATTGGCAGGACTGGGAGGTAAGATATCACTGCTGGCACCACCACAACCAAAACATTACACACTGCCTGTCTCTTTAGGGGGGACTCCGAGCGGGCTTGGTTTCCAAATGTGGTGTGGGCGGGGCTTTGCTGCATCAGTGACCAGATCACGCCACAAAGGCAGGTGAGCATCAGGATGAAGAGGCCGGACACCATGATGGAAACTGGTGCCATCATGACAGTCATATCTTGCACTATGCCTGTTAAAAATGAAAACGTCAATTACAAAAAAACAATCTATGTTGGAAGCTCAGTGCTAAATTGTACTTTAAATGACAAATTCAGAAATTGAACGCTATCATGGCACCATGGCTGCTGTACAGATTACAGTTTCTTTGCTAAACTCGTTGCCCAACACTTACATGAAGCCATGCAGAAGGATAAGGTGATCGCCCACACCACAGCAGAAACAGCCATTCGGTACTCCCACTTCCTGACTTTCAGATACAGCACAGGTTTAATAACGGCCAGGTAGCGCTCAATACACATACAGGACAGCAGCAGGGGACAGCCAATCAAGTTGAATATACTGAAGACATCTGTTGCTGTTTGCCACGTTGTTGTAACGTTGGGATCTTGCATGGTAGGGGAAAAGTCTGGTTGATAGAAAATTACAATTCAAAATTAGTACATGACTTTGAAATCAACAAGTCCCAATAAGAATCAGAAATGATATGTTGAGTTCTGGATTGCCTCAGTCCCTTTTTGGGACACATAATGCTGAATATTGTTCCATTACTTTTGACTGACACTGCTCCAACTAACTTCATTAAAGAAGCTTCACCTTGATTTTGGTCATTAACGACCACCAGTCTAAAACCTTTCTTTTAAAAAGTACGACAAAGAATTGTACAACCTTTTTGACACATGTAATTAACAATGTTATAGATTTTGATTTTACTTTGACCAAACTATAGCTTAGGGGTCCAGGTCTGAGTCTTCCCCACACTCTACTGTTCTTAAAGTGGGGATTGGGACCCCCTGGGGGCTCGTGAGACACTGAGAGGGGGGTCGCGAGATGCCTTCCATTACCAAATAAAAAAGTTGATTGATCTAAAATTGCATATTTTACCCATTATTGTGAAAAAACATTCAAATATTAGTTCAATTTGAAATACAACTACAGTGGTAAAATGAGTTATGCTGAAATGAAAGTGATGGGTATGTCTGCTGCTTCCTACTAATGAAAACACACAGACATCACCTGAGTGTCTGTTTATTAAATTTTGATTGTCCACTCAGTCCTACAGTTTATGCATGGAGATTACTTGTCTTCTGCTTCTAGCCTTTCTTACAATAAATTACTAAAATAAGGACAGTTGGGGTCCACGGTCTCTAGCACAGTTATTTTGGGGGTCCAAAGCTGACATTTTTGGGAACCTCTGCTCTGCATCATCATTGATACAGTTCTTGCAAGTTATACCTTTACAATTTAGCTTAGACCGTGCCCAAAAAAATCCGACCCGACCTGAGCCAGTGCAGGTTCTCTCAGGGGGCGGGTTTGCTGCTAATCTCCCTGCCTTATAGCTTTCCTTGTATACACGGGAAGGGCAGGAATGTGTGCTGTCCCTGCCTAATGCTTTCCACGTAAGCACGTGGAAGGGCAGGGAGATCCCTCACAGAGCCATACCGCCAAATATAAATAAGCTTCCTCTGGCCCCTACCAGACAGACGTTAATACAGATCATTCATTACCACCAATTGAAGCCTCACAATGAACAGTCTATTTCTTAAGGCGTGAGTTTTTACAGTGGCAGGACACAGATTGAGGAAAGGTGATGTTACTATTCAGCTCATGAAAAATGTTCTCTTTTACGACTCTCTGGTTCTTTCTTCAGTCAAAAGGTCAATACTAAAATAAAGCCTGCTGTGGATCCAGGTGCAACTTTATAAGGACAAAAAATGAGATATTTAATCTTAACCATTTCTTTCTGTTAGAAGTGGTAGTCTAATGAGGCAGTGGGTAAGTGCCTGTCCTTTCTGCAGCGGGTGTTGCGAGCTTTTCATTAGAAATCTCAAGCAGTGCTTACCTTGTCTTGTTTCGTTCTCTGCTTTTGCCATCTTGGCATCAAAAAACAACTTAACAGGCATTATAGACAGGTAGATAAGATCCATCACAACAATATTCACACCTAGAACCTGCAAGACAACGGTTCAGACATGCGGTTAATGCAAGTAGGTCCGAGTAAATATAGGGAAGTGTGTGTTGCATGAGTTAATCATTTTCATAAAATCAGCCAATGGGTTGGATGTGTTGATGCTGAGCTGCGAACACTACCTGTGAGGCAGACAGTGGTTTCCTCTCCCGCAGAAACAGCCAAAGCAGGGCAGTGTTAGCCAACACCCCGGTGATCAGAATGAAAATGTCACAGACAAACCAGATCTCCTGCCACCCAATCTCGTCACAGTAGTCGTGGATGGCATCGAGAAAGTTAGCTTGGATCATATCTCTGAAAATATCAGGACCTGCAAAGACAAAAAATAACATTTTAATTCAACCTTTGTCGCACAAAAAATTTGCAAAAATGTGTATTTTTTCACATGTTCATTACCTAAGACCTGCAATGTATCAACATGTAAAAGAGCAGAATTAAAAAGGTAACATGTTTTTCCTTCTCTCTTGTACACATTGGGAGGATTGTTTTTGTCTCTGTGCACACGGAGAGTCATTAGCATTTTGAAGCATCCCTGCCGAGTTTGGAGGGTATTTTCAGACTTTCACCAGATGTCTGTTTTGTTCTTTGCACTTAGTGCCTCGTTTCAACAACAAAGGTGGAATAAGTGCAGAAATAAGAGTGAACTGGATTAACAGATTTCTGGAAAGACATGTTGCTGTTTCTCACATTTCGTCTAACTGTGAGTGCTATCAGTGAAATTGTTTGATTTTGGATTTTGGCACCTAGACAAGGAATGAAAACCTCTGTACAGCTTCTATCACCGATGCTTAATGATATAGTTTTTACTTTGGAGGAAATACCCTTTTATTTCAGTCTTATTTTATTTAAAAACATAGATTTAAGGCTTTAAACTCTACATATGGTGAACCCTTGAGGTCAAATTTAGGTCATTTTAGTTATATATTGTATGAAGATTGACTTTTTCGAAAGTATCTTGAAGCCTGAGTAAAGTTTTGAAAGGAAGAAATCAATTATTGATAAGACTAATTATGAAAAGATCCAATTTTTAATACATTTTAATTCTTTACACTACTGTTCCCACTGCTGTCCATCCATCAAATCTCACATTTTCCCCCTGGTGGCTGTAGCTGTACATTTTTTTTACATTTTCTTTTACAAAATACTTTTCTTTCACAGTCTGCCAGTTTCTTTGTTTAAAGATCCCTGATGTTAAAATGTGTTAAAGTTTAAGCTAAACAAAAAGCGGGACACTTACTTTTCTTTGTGTCTTCTTTCTCCTTGTTACTCTCTTGCAGTCTTTGGCAAGTTCTCTCTTACTTGCATCTGAGAGTCCCTTCAACCCAGCACTAAAGCCATAGTCAAACACATATGAATCACAACTATCTATTGCACAGACAAAACAAATGAGCAGGTGTTTAGTGTTGATTTTCCACGCTTAAATGCAAATATATAAGCCGTACATATCTTTGCATTGCAGGTGATTTACATCGCATGCAGTCTGTTTACTGACTGATTTTACTGTCAGGTCTTCTTTGCACGCAGAGTGAGCCCCATCTGTAATTATAGTTCACAGTCGACGGGGCCCAATAATACTCTTTCTTTATTTATTTGTTTAGTTGTTTCCCTTCTTTCTTTTTGTCCCTTTCTTTGCTTCTTGTTTGTCTTTCATCAGTCCCACTGAGGTCAGACTGAAGCACTCTTGTAGACCAGTCAATCCTAAACTTGGATATGGAGCTGAATCCCAGATCAAAGTGCATTGAAAGCCTCAGAATATTTGTTTGGTGTTTGAATGTTGTGTCAAATGTTTGAATCTTCGTGTCTCGTCTTTTATTTTTATGTTGCAAATGAAGCCGCTGCAATGCAAGACATTTCAGATTTTGTCTGACAACAAATTCCTAACAATCAATAAATCAATGCAAATCTTGTCATCAAAGTTTATAAATTAACTCCTTATATAGTAAGGGAATTTTATCAGATATTTGGCAAATCTGGGAATAAAGTCCTTACCAATAGATTTCCTCACAAATGTGTTCATAAAGGTATCTTCTAACATGTATAGAAAGATTTAAATCCAACTCCTGTAGGAAAATCTGTGAGAGCGGCTCAAAGTCGGGGTACCTGGAATCTTATTGGTGAAAAATTGAAAATGTTAACCACTGCCTAAGGTAGCTTGTGAGGGGTCAAACTTGGGGTTCTTTAGGATTCTGAATCCATTTCAAACATTTGTTTTGCAAAAAATCCACTCCTTGGTGGAAAAATGGCCACGCCCACTTTTACATGTAAATGTACAGTAGCTTTATATGTTGATTTTAATAACTCGAATACTAGTTAAAAAAATACTGCACCACATTGTCACATGTCTTAGGGGTCCAGGTCTGAGTCTTCCCCACACTCTACTGTTCTTAAAGTGGGGATTGGGACCCCCTGGGGGCTCGTGAGACACTGAGAGGGGGGTCTCGAGATGCCTTCCATTATTAAATAAAAAAGTTGATTGATCTAAAATTGCATATTTTACCCATTATTGTGAAAATACATTCAAATATTAGTTCAATTTGAAATACAACTACAGTGGTAAAATGAGTTATGCTGAAATGATAGTGATGGTTATGTCTGCTGCTTCCTACTAATGAAACACACACAGTCATCACCTGAGTGTCTGTTTATTAAATTTTGATTGTCCACTCAGTCCTACAGTTTATGCATGGAGATAACTTGTCTTCTGCTTCTAGCCTTTCTTACAATAAATTACTAAAATAAGGACAGTTGGGGTCCACGGTCTCTAGCACAGTTATTTTGGGGGTCCAAAGCTGACATTTTTGGGAACCTCTGCTCTACATCATCATTGATACAGTTCTTGCAAGTTATAACTTTACAATTTAGCTTAGACCGTGCCCAAAAAAATCCGACCCGACCTGAGCCAGTGCAGGTTCTCTCAGGGGGCGGGTTTGCTGCTAATCTCCCTGCCTTATAGCTTTCCTTGTATACACGGGAAGGGCAGGAATGTGTGCTGTCCCTGCCTAATGCTTTCCACGTAAGCACGTGGAAGGGCAGGGAGATCCCTCACAGAGCCATACCGCCAAATATAAATAAGTGCGTCAAAGTATCCATTTTGACAAAGTGGTCCTGGCTGAAACTATTTTTACAAACTGTCTGCTCGTCTCCCGGCTGTTTGGGGTTTCTATGCAGTGATCCATCATTGTGAGTGTACCTGTACATTTAGCTCTGGATCAACATGGTTCTGTGTCTGCTTGTGTTGTTAATGGCCGAAGCATGAGTGACGTCACCCATCTGTTACTGCAGGGGGGCTTTGGAAGCCTATCGTTTCTATGCCAGAAATGTTGTCTCAACCTAACTTTCAGTCAACCTAACGACAGGCTGAGAGCTGGAGCTGAGGCGGGTTTTAAAGCCTTTTGACAAACAGCTACACCACGCCCGACTGTTAATAAGGTCAGCTATACGCCTTATTGTGAATAACTCTTATCCTTCAAAAAATCAAAATGAATGAGTTATCAAGAAATTCACCCCCATAGTGTGTGCCGATGGAGACATGAGCTAATCAGACCAATTTGGTTTTCTGAACCAGGCTGTAAGCATGTTACAGTTCCAGCCACCAGGATTTTCCCCTCCAAGCTGGTAGCCAGTCAGCTGTCAGCCAGTTCCCAGGCAAAGAGAGAGCCCCCCTCTTCGCATACATTCCACTGTAAACACGCCCATGTATCTAATTGCAGGGTGTGGCCAGTAGATGGCGCTTCCTTCACAAGAACCTTCAGCCTACAGTATTATTGAGCTGAACTAGCGGTCATTCTAACTCAGACATTTATTAATGAATGTACTTCTTCTTTAGTGAGCATTGCTTACATGTCGTTAAAATAGGTTGTTAAAATAACAATGAAAGACTTCCTCTTAATGAGCTCACTAAGCACTAAGACAAGGCATCGCGTTGTTTTTGGGTCAAAGTTACATTTTTACCTGAGGAAAAAATGAAGCAATCTTACTGCTGCTTGTTTACTCGCGTGTCTTGTGTTGAAAGCAGCAGACTGACAGACGAAACAAGTAGTTCTGATAATGTGTGACAAAGTGGAGGCAGGGAGGGCTTGGGGTGATGGCCCATTCCGTTTGAACAAAAGATGCACTGTAATGCTAATGATTTGATTCCAGTTATCGATTGCCGATTTCTTGAGTCAGCCTCATTACCCAAAATGTTTTAAGCAGCTGGCATGTGAATGGAATGTAACTGGGGGCTGGGCATCATTAAACATGGAAAACTGCAGTTTAATTGTAAACTTGGGTAAAAGCGTGGAAAAAGAATGACCCAGAACATGAGTCTAAATAAGACTTTCTTCCTCCTCCTGTTTCATATGTTAGGAAAACTAATATTTTGGAATGTTTAAAAAGTCCAAACGAGGAAATATATTCAAAAACATAATTCTAATCAAATCCAAAATTCTAATTACATTTTTACCTAACGAAAAAATTAAGCAGTGTTCTTGTAGGCCTACTGCTTGTTTACTCATGACAAATGTCTGCATTGGGCTTATATGAACAATGCTATTTTTCACTTTCAATTCGTAATGTACTGTACAGTAAGATAATTTACAATCTCGTTATCCTGCCAGACCAAACCCAGCGTGCCGCCAGCCATGCCTCCGCCCAAAAAACGCTCACGGGCATCTGCAGCACCAGTTGAACAGCAAAGCAAAACCCGACTCATGAAAAAGAAAGGGGTAAGGATTAATTAACTCCTAATTTGAAAGGTTTTTATAATATACAATTCACTGTTTATTCCCTCCAAAATATGTCAAGATATATTACAGGCCTAATAATATGATTCCCCCCCATTGTAGGCTATCACCATCAAGACCTGGGATCCGACACATGTCCAAAAGTCTTTGGGCTTAAAAGAACAGTTGTATCAAACCCTAAAGAAGCAGTGCGCTAATGAGGCACATGTGGAAGCCCTGAAGTGTGCGCTGGATGCCCAAAAGATTGTGGTGGGTGCCCAGAAGTCCGAGCTGAAGGCCCAAAAGTCAGAGCTGCAGGCCCTGAAGGTTGTGCTGGAGGCAGTGACCAGGAGGCTGTCAGGTCTGGAGGCTCAGCAGTGCAGATTGCAGCAGCAGCCGAACCCACTTCCAGTCGCCAAAAGAAGACTGTTTAGAGCGACACCCGCAGAAGCGACACCCCAGCCACTCTCCAGCCACAGAGATGTCTCTCTGAGGGTCTTGCCGGCAGAGAGAGAGGAGACATTGTATGGGGACTCTTTTTTGCGCGGGGAACATCGCCCGGAGGTGTACGCTGCCAATGTTTTTATGGCAATCGTGCCTTTTGAGGCATATGAAAGCTGGGCGAAGAAAACTAACTGGAATGGCACAAATGGGAAAATGGCAATTCCTTCCAATGTGAAAGACGAGATCCACTCCCTGGTGGTACAGAGATTCCCCGAACTGTCTGCAGAGAAGTGACTTAAAATAAGAGGCAGAATAAACGAGAGGCTAAGAAGTCCAAGAAAGGTGGACCCAGAAACGCCCCGTCCTGGTTTTTACCATCACAGCTGCAAATTTGTACAACCTTTGTAAATTGTAGGCTATTATATTTTCGACTCATTAAAAATACTAAAATTGCATTTGGTTGTCTGTCCTAATTTGTGTGGGTATATAAAGTTATATAAGGCCTTTAAAAATGTACATTTTGACAAGTTTAATTAGGCTATACATTTATCAATATTCACATCATCATATATAGCAAACCATAATTATTAGGTCCACGTATATTCACACCAGTATTTTTTAACTCATTCAACATAACTAAGAACAACAAAATAGCATTAAAAGTATTTTATTTGATTATGAAACATTTATTTTAACATTTATAAAAAAAAGTGTCAACAACGAAGTTTGGGCTAGAACCATAAAACAATTTTACAATAGCCTACTAAATGAATATTCATAATATAATAAACCTGACAAAATGTACATTTTAGTGTGATTTCGTTTTTTAAATATATATTTTAACACAATAAATGCATTAATCTCTCAATTGGGTGTTTATCATGAGAGATTATAGTTTGGGATCTAGCAGTCTAAATGACTGCTACGGCTGTTCTAGTAGGCTAGTTAAGGAATTCCGGCACTTATAGTGTTAACATGCTTCACTTGAGGACAATTTCTGTAACTGGCCTCTTTTGAATTCTGATTGATTGCCCTATAGTGCATCTGCTGGATAACAATAATTGCGATTGTGGAGAATGTGTGACGTGTTAAGATGGTCAATTAGCTGCAGATAACTCAGGTGCTAATGAGGGGCTCAATACTGTAGGTGAAAATGGGAGGACACTGTCAGTTGCATTCAGAGCCCTTGCATCTATTTGAATGTACAATAGCGGAATGGGCAACTTCGACCCCACTGTAATAACAAAGAAGCAGCAATTATTTTCTATAGCCTATTTCAAGTACAAGCGGATCACCTGAAGAGAGGTGCTAGACAGCTTTAGCACTTTAGGCAGCTGGCATGTGAATGGAATGTAACTGGGGGCTGGAAACATGGAAAACTGCAGTTTAATGTAAACATGAATCTATGGCTTTCTTCCTGCTCGTCTGTTTCACATCTTAGAAACATCACACCCACGAATGTTCAAAAAGTCCAAATGCAGAAATGTATTCAAAAACATCATTCTAATCGAATCCAAACTTCAAATTACATTTTTACCTAACGAAAAAAAATGAAGCAGTCATCTTGTACTGCTTGTTTACTCGTGTGTTTACTCATGTCATGCACTGTAAGGTTAATGATTTGATTCCTTCCGCAGTGGAGGACTGTCTTTTGGAAATGAAACCCCTTCTGTAAGCTCATCGAGGTTCAGAGTGGAGGAGCACAGCCACATGAACTCACTTTATTCAAACTTTAAAAACTTACATACACAGAGGAAATGTTGGTTTTATCCAAGCGCAGCGTGGATCCAGACAAAGACGAGCTGTAATTTACGCGCTGTGTTTTGGATCATTAGGATGGTCTATCGGGTGCACAGAAAATGATTAACTCAGACGTTAATGAGAGGCTTAAGGTAAAAAATATGTGTACATTGTCAGTCGCATTCCGAGCATCTATTTGAATGTACAATAGCAAGAGGCTTGGCAATTTACGACCTTGTATAATGAGATACTGTGAAAATCACACTATAATATTGGGTAAATTTACCGCTGCTTTGCAGAGCTTCGCGACTCTAGCTGAAGAGTTGGGAATAGGCTATATAATTATTGTTGAATTGATCTCAAACCAAGAAAAGATATAACACCTATTCACATGTACTTTGACAGGCAGAAAACACAGCTCACGGAGGAGCGCTGGGAGAATGAGGAGCGATGAGGAGAAAAAAAGATTCTGTAGTCATGATTAAACACTTCAAGGCCAAATAGCAGAAGCAAAATACAAATTTACATTTCGGATTACTTTTATGAGGGTGTTGATACAGTAGACTATTTCTCACAGAGAGAGAGGCTGAGGCGGGCTAAACTGACGCTTACAGTGTTACGTGCAGCTGTTTTCAAATGCAGTAATCACTTTAGCGTCCATAATCACTGCTCCCCTGAATGGTACCTAGCAAGGACCGTGCACAATTTTTTTTGTCTGTATCTGTAATTTCTGCTGTAAAAACAGGCTTTTTTGAACGGGTGTGTATGTGACTTCCTGTGCTTCTGCAGCCAGCCTCAAATGGACACTCGACGAACTGCAGGATTTTACACTTCAGCATCGGCTTCATTTTTCAACACTGGAGGTTGCTGCTTAAATACACCAGGTGCTTTGCCCTTGGTGCCAAATGTACCATATCTGGACAAATATGTTGATCAAAACAGGAGTTCCTGGTTATGACTGATCTTTTTGCGAGCTCAAAGACCTGGTATCCAAATTTTCCAGTATTATGCACCAGCTATTACTCTATACCTGGTGTCAGTTTGTCTGGTTTGATACAGGTTCTTAAGGAAGGCTGTGGCTGAGCTGATCAAACCATATACTGTACCTCCAACAGAGGGTGAGGCTGCAAAACAATATCTCCAGGCCTATATCAAAACCTGGGACTGGATGCTTCAGCAGAGCATGTCTTTGGACCCCGGTGACTATGGATGGAGTTCATTGTTACAAGCTGGTTCCAACACAGGACCCCATGGCTCCTGAGGAGCCACTCTGGTTCACAAGCTGCAATTGTAATGGAGATTGCAGCAATTGGCAGTGCAGCTGCAAGAAGAATGGCGTTAAATGTATCTCGGCATGCAGAAATGGTAAAGGTACAACAAGAACTGTATCAACTATGATGTAGAGCAGAGGTTCCCATTTCAGCTTGGGACCCCCACTGTCCTTATTTTAGTAATTTGTTGTAAGAAAGGCTAGAAGCAGAACATATGTAATCTCCATGTAGGACTGAGTGGACACTCAAAATGTAATAAACAGACACTGAGGGGATGTCTGTATGTGTTTTCATTAGTAGGAAGCAGCAGAAATAACCATCACTTTCATTTCAGCATAACTATTACTTTGCCACTGTAGTTGTATTTCAAATTGAACTAATATTTGAATGTTTTTTCACAATAATGGGTAAAATATGCAATTTTAGATCAATCAACTTTTATATTTGGTTATGGAAGGCATCTCGCGACCCCCCTCAGTGTCTCACGAGCTCAGCAATCACAGGTAGGTGGACAGGCTCCAAGAAACCAGCAAGAAAAGCCATAAGAGACCACCAGAGGGAGCCAAACCTCTGAAACTGAAAGAACAGAACAACATTACAGGCAAACACACAAAACCAGGGTTGTCACAGATGTAAATAGAAGTATGACATGACAGGACTTTAATCTTTTTTTTCTTTTTAAAGAGTAGGGAATGACATGCAGTAAATGAGCTCCATCCATGGGGCGCGGCCCAACTGGTAGTCCTACCAGAATCCAACACTCAGTGAGAACCCCACTGGAAAACCAGCTAGCAACCCCTCCTGAATCCTTTTTGGCATGAACTGTCTGAGGTAGCTGTGGGGGGAGCATTAAGTTCACCTATTGGGGACTCACTTCCAGGTGATTCCTGAATAAGCAAACACAGCCAACCCATATCAAGTTAAACATCTCCAAGTCCGTCTGCAAATACCGACTTGCAGCCTGTAAACTGCTAACTGCAGAACATACTGTAGGAGGGAAGAGACGCACAATAAATGAGGTCAAGGTAGAGAAGCTGAAAGAAGAGAGTGGGAAGAGATGGGCCAATGGGTAAGATAAGCCACTTTCCTGTCTTACATTTTACTTTTAGATGTTTAATTCCATGGACTCTGATCCCAGAAAGCCTTTTGTTTTTGCCTTTAAACAATAAATAAATCTAAAGTCTGCATCTGGGTCCTATATCTATGTAAAAACTGTAATATGGTGGTACTTCCACCATCCATCAGTATCAGAACTCTGCACAAACGTGCAGTATTATGCAACTTGTATAGGACAAAAACTAATATTGTCAAAAAAAGTAGAAAATATTAATATCATATTAATTGAACCCCCCCAGCCTCATGTCTGGCACATCACGTGAGATTTTGTTTTCAGCCTCTCAGGTCCAGCAACCAAACGAGGTCATCTGCTCTTTTTCAACTGTCATGACACTTTGATGAATTACGTCCTCTATTTTCTCTCCTCCTTCACCAGTTTCTCTTTCTTCCAACAAAAAAGCACACATTGAAACACATGCTGAACCTTTCAACTAAACAAAACTCTCTTTATTCAGCTTTTATGGCAGTCTCATTAATGTACAACAGTTTACAGTAAGAGAAATATTAAGGACCCACCAGTCCGGGCCATTTCACCCTCCCCTCCCTTCCCCTTCAAAAAATGTAAAGTGCAGTTTGTTAGTGTGTCTAATCGAGTCCTTCTCAAAATAAAGAAACGTTCACACAGCTTGAGTGTGAGCTGAAGCTTAAACAGGGGAGGAGCTCTTGGACACAGTTTATGATGCATGTACATAGCGGGAGAATAAAATAAAGGTTTAAGGTAAATTCTTCATTAGAAAACAATGAATATAGGAGCAAAAATCCTTATTTACTGTAAATAAGCGGACTTTTAAAGAATTCAAGTGAATACATGGATCATGAGCTTCTACATCTTTACATACCAGTGCATTTCTGTGCATGTTCTAATGCATCGAGGACGAAACAGCAGCCTCACAGTCTCTCTGACTTTCTTATATCTATTAAAAATCTTACATGTACACTCTTACAACATGCGTACCACTGCACGAGAGGTCTTTCTAAAATTGCGTACATTTGCAAGACTTCCTGTATCTAAACCCTTTCAAGGCTAAAAATCACTCTAATTGCATCAATGGGCAATACTTTTTTCCAAGTATTATCCTACCCACGTCAGAATATTTTAGCCTTTTATACTCCTAGTTCTTACATCTTAAACAGTCAACCTCCGAACCAAAAACAGAGCAAGAATATTTATGTGACAAAACTAGTTAAAGCACTAAAGAGAAAAAAAACAGACACAAGCAGAAACAAAAATTCATTTAGTTCATGGTTCGGGTGAAGAATTCAATTTAAAGCAACAATATGTAACTTTTCACCTTAAAATAAGTAGTGTTTAAGTTGGTCAAATAGTTCATTAACTTTCAACAGTGGAGAATGGCATCTATCCCATGTCCACAGAGAGCCTCAGTTGCCTAATTTCAGCACTATGTAACTTTGGCAGCGGGCCGCTGGTCTCTCGCGAATTGGCATACAGCTTTACGGCATTCCAGCCTTCAGCTAAAAGGAAGCCAGTTATCCCGTCCTGGTTTGATACAATGGCTGAGGCTGAGACACGGAAGAGGACGGTGACTGATGAAGCTACAAAGAAAAAAAAAAGCGAGTGACAGAGCAAGAAGTCGGACAGACTTTTACGCATTGGCGAGATCTTGGGGTAAAAGTAGACTGCAGGATTGACCTCAAGCTGGCTTTGTCGATACCGTTTTACAACTGTGCAGTTGCCCTCAGAGACCTGTGGTGGGTGCCGCAGCCTCCATAATGTTGCTTTAAAATGATCGATGTTGCTTTAAACCCATACAAACAGCACAGGATCGGATGCTTTCAGTGGTTGCAGCAATTACGGCATCTAAATCACAGTGTTGTCCTACCAGTAAATCCCTATTATCAGTCTGTTTTCATGTAAAAGTTAATAAAGTGACCAGAAACCTTCATTACTTTGCAGATTTGTGAGAATTCAGAAGAATATGTTAAGTCTTAAATCAAAAATATATCTATATGTATATATATTTTTCTAGAGTTTGTGGTCCTCAGGAAGGCTGATAGGAATTATTTTATTAACAATGAACTCATTAAACTATTAAAAACATGATAATGACTGTGTGGTTAGCTGCCTTGACAGTGGCAGCCATAAAGTCCTGAAGGATCCTTCATTGGAGGTTATTCTTCCACAAACGTCACACTTAAGAGTTAAACTCCTGTGTTCCCTTGACGGCCGGCTAATTGAAGCTTTCTTGTCATTTCTGATGGCTGAAATAAAGCAAAACTTGCTCCAAAGAACTCCTCCTGCAGGGCAAAGATCTAGAGTTTTCAGTTCTTGTTGTGTCCAAAATCCAGGAACAGTTCAGCAAGCATGCAGAAAAAAGGGGAGCTTCTACTCTGGCTGCATCTCCATCTCTACACCTACGTTTTGTGTCTGCATTTGCAACTTTCTGTTGGTGAAAATGCAGATAAGGAAGAGTCAAAAATACTTCTTGTGCTGTTCATCTCCCTTCTTCTTCAACGTCTTCTGCAGGAGTAGCACAGCACCTGAATATATGTAATCTGGAAGATGTAGCTACTGCCAAGGGCGCTGTGGTGTTGGGTTAGGGTTGGGGTAAATAGGCGCCGGTGTTGGGTGGGGGTATGCTGGCACAGCCGTGTTTGGGTTTGGCGGGTATGTTGGAGTAGGGTACTGCCCCATCATGTGAGGCTGGCTGTGGGCAGTCGTGTGGGCCGGTGTGGAGGCAGCGGAGGTGGAGGATGGGACGTGCATGTAGAAGGGGGCTGAAGGGGCGGAGGGCGCCGTAGGAGTCGGGACCCTCTGCAGGACAACGTGCGGGTAAAGCTGAGAATCTGAGCGATACAGTGGCATGGAGGCCTTCAGCAAACTCTCCTGACTCCTGTAGGGAAGACAGGAAAGACAAAGAAATGAAGACTTTAAATGTCAACTTAAAGCTGAATAAAAGTACTCAGTATCAGTACTAAACCTGAAAGCTGGGATACATTTTGAAACATTAAAACCTGTTAGAACCAAGCCAGCCAGTGCAACAGTGTGTTTAATATCTTATAGGCACATAAGCACCTTTCATGCATGCACTCCTAACAACTTCTACAAATGTCAGGACAGCCTGCCCCTGACTCTTTTCAGGCGGGAGGTTCAACATGTCGTTAAAAGGATGCTGCCTAAGTCACGGTGTGATGTTTAAAACATATCTGAGATTGCAGATGAAGCAACAGAGTGCGAGGCTATCATGATAGTTTCTGTCTTTATGTCAATACTACGTGTAATTGGATGTGTGGAAGAAAAAAGTTTATGAGTTTATTTCACTGCGCAGAGGAAAAGAAGATGGTCACAGGGATCTATAGAAAAGGTCTTTCTGACTTGAGTGAGCTTAAGTCATGATTATATGTTCAGGGTTACAGGAGGCAAAGGGCTCAACCAACTAGTCTATGCTAATTCTCTATTCTCAATACACAAACACCAAATAAGGGCGCACTTACACTAGGCAAAGTTGTCCCGTACCATGCTTAAGCACGATTGTCCCCCCTCCCCATCATTCCCCTGCTGTCCTGCACTCACACTGCTCCAGGCCTTAGCACGGTTACCTCTTGTACATAACGTCGTAATACAAGACATGAATGGCTTTACATAATTATGAAGCAAAAAAAATAAAAGGGAAGCATGGTCGAGTCCGTACATCGGAGAACAACACAGAGAACATGACAGGCTACTTTACTGACTTTGTGGCTTATTTTGAGTCATTAAGTCAGATACAGACAGAACACTCCAGGAATTCTCGATAATGAAGGCTGAAGGTGTTGCCTGTGCTTGTGCTAATGCATGAACTGTACCGTGCCGAAGCACACTTTTTCCAAGCGTGACAGGGCCAAGGAAGTGTACCGCACAAGTCAAACGAACTGGACTTCAGGGGTGAAGCGTGCTTAGGCACGGTACGGATTGCTTAGTGTGCATGCGCCCTTATATGCATTCAGTGTCACTCTCAGAAAGGGGGCGTCTAGGAGACCCAATTTCACAGATGCATTCTAAGTATCAACAAAAGAGTGGAGAAGAGTATGCAGCTGCTTCATTATGTGCACGAAAAGCTAAGCGGTTTTGCACCACACAATCTTGGGACATTTTCAGGAGTGCAGTGCATGTGTGGTAAAGGTTATAGATACACAAAACTGTAATTCATGCACAGCCTACAAAACCAAAACTTTCCTAGAATGCATTTGTAGCCTCTTTTAACTGATCTTGACAGAACATTTGCAATGAAATTCATTTCGTTAATGTCACATCCACTAGGATGTGTCAGTCTCACTTTTTGCAGAGTGACCAATCACAGTAGAGTCTGCGGCTTAAAAACCCTTTTTGTTAAACAATACCCTTTGCACCAATTTCCATCTACTGTGTGCAGTGAGCCATGAACATGAATCCCTCTCTGTTTTGTTTAGTCATTTTATCTTTTTGGGAACTTAAATACTATAAATGTAAGTGTATTTATTTACACCATTGTAGAAGTACTGTACGTTTTTGTTGTGTTCAGATGTTGTCTGATTGCCATGTTTTAATGTTTGTACGATTTCTTTCTTTTTCTGAGGACTTGTTATCCTCCAGGTATAGGCTACTGATTGCCTGCTTTGAGGCATTTTCTTTATATTATTTACTTCTCAGGGGGTCTTATAAATGTGTTACTCCCCCCCACATGTAACTCCATGACATAGCAATAACCCATCCATTCATTATACCGCTTTTCCTGGCTGGGGTTGCAGGGGGCATGGAGCTGGCTCCCAGCTGTCATTAGGCGAGAGACGGGGGCTGGTCGCCAGTCAGTCACAGGGCTGACATATAGACACAAATAACAAGCCACAGCATTTACATCTACAGGAGTCACCAATTAACCTAACAAGGTTTTGTCTTTGGACTGTGGGAGGAAGCTGGAGTATCCAGAACCCACGCATGCACATGGAGAACATGCACACTCCACACAGAAAGGCCCTGTCCAACGGGGGATCTGAACCAGGAACCTTCAGCGCAAACCACTGCAACACCAGCCTCAATAGCAATAACGTATTTTCCTATTTTTGTTTTGTCTCAGCTTAAACACTCATGAAGTTATTTTATGAAACTTTATAAACTGAATGTTTATTTGAGCATTTGATAATGTTCCTGAACAGATCAGGTAACCCATTTTTTAAGACCTTTGTGATGTACTTTCTTGTATGTTTACCTTTGGTATCCTCTGTTCTCATATCCACTAAGTCCTGCGGTCAGGTAGAGCGGGCTGTCAGGGGCAAGACGGGGGTTCATCCTCTGCGACAGATGGAAGATCTTTGGAGGGGGGAATGATTCCCATTCACCCTCTTCTCTCTCCAGCCAACACTCACTGCGTTGGGCCGCACGTTTGTCTCTGCGCCTGAAGAGGAGACAGCTCTGTCAGCTCAGTGGTCCTCATATTACGGGGAGCGAGTGTGACCATAGGGGCTGGTAAACAAGGTAAATTTGAACATCAATCTGTCCAGTCGTACCTGCTCCGCCCCTCCTTCTTGGCTCGTTCTCGACCGGATCGTTCCTGCAGGCAGCAAATGAGGAAGGACAGGGACATGGCGAGGATGACGATTCCACTCACCACTGAAGCCAATACGGCCACTCTCAGACCCCGGTCCTCAGGTCGAGGGATCGCTATGGGTACAAAGAAAAACATTTGAATTGGATTAGATTCAGATGAATTTAAACAAAAGATCCTGGAATATTACAGTGTTTTAGATGTTGATTTCACATGTCGAGTTTAAACTTTGACGGCAAAGGATGGAGATTTTCCCTGAGCATAAGAAAGTTGCCATGCATGTTCACCACGAGGTGTCTGACATGCAAGCTGCAGGCGGTTTTCACTCACATCAAGGTGTGAAGGTGCAACCATGCAACATTTTCACACAGCAACCTTTTAATTTTGAGTTATGACCAGGGTGGGGAGCTCACATGCTACATGAAGTTCTGAATTGTTTTTAGATTTGCAAATGATAAATACAGGGAATCTGATAAATTGTTATCCTTTTACAGCTTCTCAACTGAACAGCTACGAAAAAAAGATTTTTTTTTTTGTAGATCTAAAGGTTAATTTGGCCACATTTCAAAATAAAACAACAGACTTTTAACTTATAACTTAACTAAAATGTGTTTTTTAAACTTAGAATTTGGCCTGAAGTCCCTCTGGATTAACATTATTTTAATTTTAATTTCATTGAAGGAAAGCATATGCCATGTTAATATGATGAATTGCAGTGATAAACTGAGGAGAATTTGGTTGACATGAACTTAAGAGCTCACTTTGTTATTATTTGTTGAAATGAAGTAGCTAAAAATCAGTGAAATCCCTAAAAATAAAAACCTTACCTTCACACACAGGCAGGTAGTTGCTCCACTGCGCTTTGCCTTTCCTGACTATGCATTGTATTTTGTCGCTGCCGACCAGCTGGTATCCCTCTCTGCACCAGAAGGTCAACATGCTGCCAACGGACACGCCGGTGCCGCTCTCAACATAGAAGGAACCTCGACGAGGAGGCAGGACAGGTGTACAAGAAAGACCTGAGGAGAGAGGAGACAAAACACGGGGTCATAAAACAGAGTGTATAATAGGGATCAATTGAGTGCTACTCAGTGCAGCATGATGTAAAATAAAAACATTCCTAATACGGCTCTTTTCAGAAAGAATGGGCATGATAAACTATCCACCATTACTTATATAAATGTATAACGGCATTTTTTTTAATAGTGTTTATTTTTAGTTTGCAGCAAGGAGGGCCTTAAAATGTAGCTCTAGCGAAAGTAGTCAGGAACACTTTATCTGCATGCTGGTCTTCTTGTTTAGTCTCATAGTGTGACACGTTGCTCCTCCACGCATGCTTATTCATTTCCTTGTTATCCTCAGCTGTTCATATCACCTGGTCACATGTATTAAATATAGCTTTCTCTTCCCCCAGTTCATTCATTCCATCTTTACGTGTGACCCTCCACCTCCCCATCACCACCAAGTTTCATCAGCTTCTTCATCCCATCAGCCTCAGATCACAGCATCAGCCATCGTCCGGTCAACCCCAGTCTTCACAGTTTGGTCAGCCTCTTCATCCCTTCAGCCTCAGACGACATCTTCAGCTGTTCCCGGTCAATCCTATTCTTCCTTTAGACCTGCTTACATCCCATCAGCCTCAGATGACATCATCAACCATCATCCGGTCAACCCCCAGTCTTCACAGTTTAATTAGATTCTTCCTATTGTCTTCATCCCATATGGGTCACATCCTTCACAGTGGACGATTGTTGTTTATTGCTGCCTTATGGTGCTGCTCCATAGACTGTAATTATTGATGGACGAAGCCTGCAGTAACGCCACCCGTCTGTTACTGCAGGGGGTCTGGAGTCCCATCGTCGGTTGTGGCCATGCTGGAAATGCTGTCTCACCCTAACTTTCAGTCAACCTCACGACAGGTTTAGAAATGCAGCTGAGATCGGTTTTGACAAACTGTTACACCACGCCCTCCTGTCAATCAGGTCAGCTGGGTGCCTTAATGTGAATAATGCTTATCCTTCATGGAACGCCAGTAGTGCAGTGGTAGCCCGGGTTCGAATCTGACCCGTGGATCCTTTTCTGCATGTCATAAAAAATGATTCCCCGGTAAAGTGTGTACCAATGGAGACCTGCGATTGTCAGACCTATTTCTTTTTTGTACCAGGCTGTAAACATGCTGATTCCTACTGTAAAAACAGGCGTTCTTGAATGGGATGTGTGTGTGACTTCCTGTGCTTCTGTAGCCAGCCTCAAGCGAACCCTCGATGAACTGCAGGATTTTGCACTTCAGAATTGGCTTCATTTTTCAACACCGTCATAAGTTGCCGCTTGGGTATCTCTTTAAAAGTCACTTTTTTCAATTTTTTAGGCACTCATGACATTTATTTCCATCCCTCCTGAAGTAATCGTAAATTATAACCATGTTGAAACAACTCTGTCTCAATACCTCTCTCTAAGTGCACCACTTTCACCGTTCCTTCTGCTTCTTTTTCATCTCAACCTCACTATTTCTTCTCTTTCTTGTGTCCCTTATCTGTCAGTTATCTTCACTGGGAGCCTTATATGAGCAGTTACACAGGATAGATAGACACAGAGAAACAGAGAGATAGAGAGAACTATTTTTATCTCCTCATGCTACAATACACAAATACCTCAGAGGGGTCTTGTGATACTGCAGCTATTGTTAGATTACACTGCAGGGATTTTTGAGACTTTAAGGACATCTCGTGTAAAGCTACAGCGTCACAACAGCTCCAATCTTCCCACATTATCCTGACAGATCCTTCTCAAATGGAGTAAATCAATATGGCCGTAAATGATAACTGCAGTGGGTTGACAGGGATTTGGGTTTTAGTAATTACCCGACCCGCCTCAGGGATTACTGGCTTTTCAAACTCACTTCATGGACTCATACTTGTAAGAAATTCATTTACATCTAATACCACAAAAAAAAAAAAAATGGCCTCATGTACATAGAAGCATTTTTGTTCATTTTGCATGATTTGGTCGAGATGCAACTTGACTAAATTGACCAACACGTGCAAACTTTCATGAGGAAACAAGATGCTTTCTACTCTAAATATGTATGAATGGACTTTCTGAGGATATCTGCACCAAACTGACATCCTCATAGGTCGATCCAACAGCTTATCAAGCCAAGGCAAGCACGTTTATTTATAGAGATATTGCAAAACACAAACAATGAGCTAAAAGACGAGGGACTGTCACGATACCAGAATTCTAACTGATCGTTACAAATAAAAATCAAACGTTTCTATGCCTGTTTCGACGCCATGGCAACAAAAACAGAATACCCATGGTTACCCAATAATATCTTGTTTTTACTTACTACAGTTTTTTCCAATTGCTAAAACACAATTTTGCAAACTAGGCTGGTTTTATCAAAATACTTAACACAATTCACAAAACCACACACCCAAACTGCAAAATACCTCATATATCCTGCAAAATGAAGCACTGCAACCAAAACTACATATAGCATTATCAAAATCAAACTTTTGCACCAAATGGCACACACTTCATTCATATTACCAGATGTTTGTCTAACCAACTACACACTGTTGGGCATAATGAAAAGCACTCTCATCTTTAGTATGCTCTGCCATAATACTACAATAGTTCAATTTGTAGAAAATTCTGAGTGTTCACATGCACAGAAATATTTGCAGATACACACACATGCTGTTGAAACGTTTATTTTTTTATTTTTCATTAAACAAGTCAGTGCAACATTTGCACAGCAGATATATTTACATTGGAGTGAACAAAAAAATGCTCACAAAAAACAGTAAACTGAAAAAGAAAATTGCAGAAAAAAATGTGCAGAAAATATATATACAGTATATAAAAGGTGCTCACCTGTGGTCTTTTCATATTGCTTACTTCCTGATTGAAATGTTAACAATTAACCATTGAGGTGTTTGGCCAGGTGGCACATTTATTGGCCAATTAGCTCATGTAGTGTAATTTTGAATGGCAGTGTTTAGAAATGGCAAACATGTGACTTTATGATTGTTGTGTCTTATGCAGAGAACCGTGTTCAGTGCATTTAAAAAAGTGCCATTTTGAATTGCAAAATGTGTGTAAAGCAGAAAATGTTTTTAGACTTTTGGAGACTTGAGAAGAGGTTTTGCTCTCTGTGTGTCAGTTTAAATAATTGTGCTATGCATGTCATTTTAGTGTGTTAGCAATTGGAAAAAACTGTAATAATTGCAAACAAACATCTGAACTGTGTCTAAATATGTTAGCAACATATTTGTGCTAATTAGAACGTGCTCTCTCTGTTTATCGCACAGAAGCTTTTGGTTAAAAAACGTCACTGAAGGATTATACTTTTTTTAAAGCTTGCAACTGCAAAGTCAGGTGATTCTCTGTGGTTTTGTCACTAAGAGAAACAAAGAATTCAATAGTTGTTTCTATTGTTAAAAAGCATGCCAAATGCTGCTCTAAATGACGCTTTATTAGAAAAAGAACAAAGTAAGCAGGGTAAACAATGAACGCGTGACTTTCAGTTTGCTAAATGAGTTATGGCCAGAAGGGCATGTGATGATGCAGTTTGCTTTGCTGTGTCAGTATTAGTGTAATCTTTATGTGTGTGTGTGTGTGAGAGAGAAAAAGAGAGAGAGAGAGAGAGAGAGAGAGAGAGAGAGAGAGAGAGAGAGAGAGAGAGAGAGAGAGAGAGAGAGAGAGAGAGAGAGAGAGAGAGAGAGAGAGAGAGAGAGAGATGTCATCCCCCTGTTAGACCCTGTGAACATGCAAGCTGCTCTCTGCTGATTAGGAGCGACAGATGGGAGGAT
This sequence comes from Tautogolabrus adspersus, assembly GCA_020745685.1. Taxonomy (NCBI): domain Eukaryota; kingdom Metazoa; phylum Chordata; class Actinopteri; order Labriformes; family Labridae; genus Tautogolabrus; species Tautogolabrus adspersus. The sequence goes on along the minus strand of CM036555.1, from coordinate 5,863,361 downwards.
TTCTGCAGTGGTAGACACAGAGAGGATCCCGTGATCCTGTGTGAAGACGACAGCATCCCCTCCCTCCTTTGAACTCACACACGCACAAGCACACACACATCAAGCTCACACACACCAGACACGTGCGTAATGCGTACAGTGCAGGGAAACAAGGACAGGCTGACTCTCTTTCCAGTGGTTAAAAGCCATTCTGTTTTCCCACAGAGACCTTTCACAGATGCCATTCCTCTGTGTTTATGTGTGTGTGTGTATCTAACAACACCACTTAGCAAAAATCCTGAAAATAAAGGCGGAAACATCTGGAGTTCCAGACGTTCTAGTGGTCAAAAGCTGCAAAAATAAATCACCTTTTTTTCCCTCACCAGGTTGGGCCTTAATTGACGTTTGTTTAAAAGTATTTAGATATCATTTTCACCTCTTCCTTTGAAGGAAATTCTAGTTTGGACAGCTGGATGGTATCCTGGTTGAAGAACTTCAAGTTGCATCACAAACTGCACTCCCTGATGAAGAAGATGACCTTTAACCTGTTACTTGCATTGTCCCTCTATCCCTCTCAACCGTGGACAGGAAGCTGTTGGAATTTTGCCCCTTTACTGTAAAATCCCTTTTCAGATTTTGTCGCACAAGTAACTTACAAAAAAGTTTGCAAACTGCTGACCGGCCGAAGTATCAGTTATAATCTTTACCTCCTCCATGGTAGTAGATGGGACATGGGTCAAACTAGAAAATCAAAATACACGTCCAAACATTTTTTCTCAAACAAGGTTTTTTCGCTATAGAGAGTTCTTATCATCCTGATTAATGCCAAGGCATTCACTTTTCTGTCGAGTGTAGTTTTGATTAGTTATTTGATGCTAAAAAAAGAGGGTAAAACACTAATTAACAGCTCAGTTACAAACGAGGATCCTTTGACGCTGTGGTATATGATTGGCAGAACAAAAGGAATAACGTGTAAAAAACACCAACAAAACAGTCTGAACTTTCCACACTCGTATCTTGGTTTGCCGAAGGGAAGGGATGTGCAGTGGCTCCACCAGCCAAACTCCTCTGCGCCATCCAAATGTCAGCGCCTGTGGTAGGGGGATTTTGGCTTCACTTTTCACAAGAGGAGGAGGTGCAAACGCTTTCTCTATCTTTAAACAGTAAACAAACACAAACAGCAGGCTATGTTCTCTGGAAACATCGACTGAAACTGACATCTGATACGCACCTCTAAATCTTCCCCACACAGAAAAAACACACAAAAAGAAAAAAGCCTTTACTTCCATAAAGGCAGATAAATTATTGAACATATTACGTGACAGTGTGTTTTAAGATTCAAGATGACGGTTGTTGTTTTTTTACTGGCTGTTGCTACGCCACGGCAGGAAACTTGCCACACTCTTTGCAAATCCCAGAGACAATTTAGTAACACGCACCTCCGTGCTAGTCGACACAGAGAAGAAGGAACAGTGATGCCAGTGTGGAGTGAACAAACACACAACCCCCAGTGGAGATTAACATCAACCCTGACTTATTCCCAAAAAAGATTGGTAAATGTGTAGGATTTTGTGCGCTTTTTCTTCACTCTAGATCGGCTGCAAGTAAAGTTTGTGTGGATGTGTGCTTGTTGACTCTGAGCTTTATTTGCTCATTCCTGCTGTTTTCTCCCGATTGAGAAAGCTTCTCTGTCATCGTGGAAACACTTGGTTGCCAATCAAAACCAACAGGCTGCTTGTACACTTCTGGACCCCCAAACCTGGCAACCCAACACCACCAACCAAACATCCAGTCTGCAGTATTCTTCTCTGAAACCCTCCCTCTTGTCTCAGTCAGGGAAGCACTCAGAACAGTTTGTGATTAAATAAAGATTAGGCTCTCTGCATTAAAGATTCAAACACACACATTCACATGCACAGAATGAATAAACAGAACAAACACGCACTCACTGGATGCAGCCATATAGGAAGACACATAATGTCTGTAACATCTGTACAGTGATGCAAGGCATACATGGGATCCACTCACACAGCATCTTTGTATTAGTGTGCTTGCAAAGACTCGTCTTTCTTACAGCTTCATGGATCCTAGATATAAGACCTTACTACCTCAACTCAACCCCGTCACACTAATTAAGCAATTTGAAGTAATGAGATGCAGAGAAAAAGAGCTTCTTATAATGCTCCATTGAGTAAGTGTTCCACTGTTGTGAAATTAAGGACAGATTAGACAAAGAATGATCCAAATGTGGGCGTTTAAGAGGCTAAGATATCTCAGTCTTTGATCCTAGTATAAGTAAAGCTTCAGTTGACAACAGTGGGTCCTAAACCTCCCATAGTATAACTCTCCCTGCCTCATAAACACCTGCTTCTTTGGTGGATAATGGCCAATAAGTATATATTGCAGATCATTTTTGGATGTGTCTAACTTACTTGAAGTTATTACTAAATACTTTTAAAAATGCTGCAGGCGTGTTTTTGTGGTGGTTTGGTTCTTAATCACTATTTTATATTTAACAACAGTTTCAATGTATTTTTTATGCAGCTTGCATTCAGTGTAAAAGGTAAAAAGTTAAAGATTGTTTTTTTAAGCCTAACACCAAGCCCACACAGCATCTTTGTGCATCACTTTCCGTCCGACGGTGCATGCCCTATATGTACTGAAATAGTCTGTGAAGCGCAGAGCAGCTCAGTGATCAGCTGTATTTGCGAGTTCACAAGATCACAGGAGAACAACAAAATAATGCGGAAATAAAGAAAACAACATGCAAAAGACAGTTAGTAGACTCAAGCTGAGCAGAATTAATTGGCGCTTCTTGGACCTGCTGGAGGCAGACCGAGGCGCCCTGAGGTGGAAACACGAGCATTGTTGGATTGAGCATTGAGAGAGGGCTTGACCAGCTCCGTAGTGCCTGCCGCATATCGAAAGCGGCCCACAAGGATGATGTGGGCTCTTTCAAAAAAAGTTCTTTATACATTTGCCAAATTAGGGGTGTGTCTGAGATGACTGACAGGTGGGTACAGTAAATCTGTTTGCTATGGGTTTAAGGCCCGCCTCAGCTCCATTTCTTTGCCTGTTTCCAGATCGATCAAAAGTTTGGGTGAGCATTTCCGCTGGTGGCCGCCATCATTGGGTTTCTTCAGAAACCTCTGCGTGACGCAACTGAAACTATGACCATGTTTTATATAATCTAAAATTAGCCACAAAAAATCCACTTTGTTTGCCAGTTAGTTGTAACTTTGTCTTTTCACCATATGATGCCAGTAAATGATAGGAGCAGATTGCTTGCTGCCAAAGGAGATGAAGTACTGAAACTGGGACTCGAAATTGAATAAAGAAACAAGCCCTGCAGCCGGTCGTTAGCCAAACAGACGGAGGAAAGACTTTACATGTCTGGTCAGTTTTCCCTGAATAAACAATAGTTAAAAATAAAAATCATCTGAGTCAGACTTTACCAGTCACTAAAAGTCTGTTTTGAAGTAAATGAAGGATGGCATTCTTGGCTGATGACTGACTCTTTTCATCCTGTTCACCCGCATGTTTCTGTCTGAATCGCTCTGGTTCTTCTGCTTCTTGAGTGTTTTTTGGTCCCTTCGCTCCAGCTGCTCTAGTTTTTTTTTATATGCCCTCCAACAAACATTGAGACTCTCTGTCCTCTCCATTTCTGTGGCACCTCACCAATGCTCGGTATCACAACTGATTACCTAATCCCCCCAAGGCTCCAGCTCTGCATGTTTAGTGTGTGTTCCTGTGCAAACCTTAGTTGTCTCAGCTGGGCTTTTGTACAGTGAGCCCTAAATGCTTGAAGAGTGACTAAAAGTGACATCACTTTAGTGACATTTTTACTGACTGTGCTGACTCTATGACAGGGGGATAAAGCCTGAAGGTGATGAAGTCCTGTTAAGCCCTCCTTGGTTGGATCTAATTGAGGATAGTCTATCCAGTTAAACACAGCAGGGAAGGTAGGGCTGAATTTGAGCTACCTATCACCGATTGGCTGGTTATCCTCGCTGACAAGCCAAAAGGAGAAACACTGGTCTCAAGACTTTTACCTAGCATGCTGAACAGACTTGGCTGAGTCTGGAGTTTAATGTAGGACATAGAAACAAAAAAGTGATCATCGGCACAGAAAAACCAGAACAACTAAGCTAAAAGCATGGGTTACATGACAACTAGACAAGAGATCTTAAATTCCCCTTTCTTTTCTTGCGTTTTCAGCCATAGTGGCTGTCACTTTGTTTCAGATGGAAGAAGTCATTTCAAACTTTGTGGCATTCAAGTCAAAGTAGGAAATGAAATAAAAAATGCATACAGCAGATGGTTACTTGTTCTTTCTTAAATTAAATGTGCAAGAGCTTTAAATAGGGATTTCTGTTCATCGTAAAAAAAAGGTAACTTCAGACAAAATAGTTTGTCTTGCCCCTTTTTTCAGTTTAAAAAACATCATGCAAGAAATGAGGATATAATTGGTATTTTTGCAACTTGACTCCTTCACAGCTTTAGCATTTGAAGCCTTTCTCTCGACAACATCAGAGTCTTCTTTAGTTTCTGAAGCAGCTTCCTACAGGGCTTTTTGTAAAAAAATTGTGCCATAAAGTAGTAGCTGGAAGCAGTTAACTTAACTTTTCAAAGCAACAATGGGAAAAGTGGCCAACAGCTGGGTTCAGAGGTTGTAAAATCTATCCGCTACCCCTTAAACTCTTACTCCACCTATATGAGTCAAATGTTTGTTTGTTTTTTGCACATTTAACAGGGAGTCTTTCACTTTGCTGCTGTATATTTTTGAGCTTTGACCATTAACTTGTAATCTGGCACATAACCCATAAAACTTGCTGGTTACTGTAAAGCTTTTTTTTGTATGTTCTTGCAAGGAGGTTCTAGGAGGCAAAAATGCCAGTCTAGTCGGTTACTCCTGTTTCAGTGTTTCGCTGATCTAAGCTAAGCTAAGCTAGCCTGATGCTGGCTGCAGTATATTTACGGTAAATACACAGTAGTGCTACCAGCAAAAAAGAGAGCAAGCATTTTTCCCCATAAAATGACTAACTATTACTGTAAATGTTAAGGATTGGCTTGTGGTTTAACAGTAGAGTTTGTGTTTGTCTTTGCTGTCTTTACACTTTAGTTCCCCCTCTTCTTGTTCCCATCCAGCTTCAACCATCAGGGCAGAGAAAGTAAGGCTCATTTAAGCCTCTCCTTCAGTGACTTTGTTCAGTAAGCGTTCAGTAGTTTTAAGCCGTGGGAAGTTAATAATGAAGTTGAGTCACTGCCAGCAGCCGTATTGGATTGACGGGCAGGAGACAAAAGGAACTCCTTGTCCGAAGCTCGCCAAGCCTTTAGTGACGATAGTGTGTGTCGATGACAGAAATACCCCTGGCACTGCATGGTTGCACATGTGTGTGTGTCCTTATGTGAACAGTGTGTGTCTGCACATCATAAAGTTTTGTACTTTGCGGATGTTTTCAGAAATTCAGATATCGCATCAGTAAAGATGAGATCTTCAAACAACCGTTTATTCTGTTCACAAAAGAAACCTTTAAAAATGAATACAAGTTCTGTGATGAAATATACACATATAGGTTTTCTTAATGAGAACAGATGCTAATTTGAGATACTCAACCAAAGGAAGATTTCTAGTATGGCACGCGATTCACTTCTGAAAAAATAACAACTCAAATAGACAGAAGTAATTGGCTTCAGGATACACTGAACTCTACCTAGTAGCAGTGACACTGTGTATCTGCATACCTGGGTGTTAGCGTGTCATTAACAGGATTCCTAGCACTAGAAATAACCCGGAATAGACAGACGTAATTGGCTTTGCCTGTCTGTTAATCAGATTGAAGGCATTGTAACGTTTTATATTTATGGTATAGTCGTTTGGCATTAAGATCTTGTCTAAAGAGACTGAGTGTAGAATAAGCCGCTTATTCTCAACGTGAGGTAGATGCTGTATCTAAAACTTAGAGGGTTTTTTTTATATTGAAACTGCAAGGACTTGGTTGGACTTTGTTGCACTCCGATGCACTTTATTCTCATGAGGCTGGCTTATTCCCTCAGACTCCATGGAAATGACTAACAAAACTATGCATATAGTCCGTAAAGTAACTGTAACAAGTTCAGTTCACATCTTATGATAGAAAGGATTCCCCGTACACTCTCCTGCTGAGCCAGATTAAGAAGGAGACTGCCCGCTTAGTAACTAATATAGGCCTCTTTAGGGATTAATACTAACAGCAGCCCTTACACACCTCTTGAGAGGTTAATAGATTGTGTTACCGTGTTAAAGGTAAGGCTTACGGCTTTTCTCATGCGGAAATAACCACTGCTCATCTGCAGCCTGCCAGATCAAATTATTTTTTAACCCACGAACATTTGCTTCTCAGCTTGTTGAATTTCTGTTTAGCTACATGTTACTTTAACCGCTGGATTAGGATAGCTAAGGTACCATTACAGCTATAGATACACGACTTTGGTACACACTGGAACAGTTTGCCGTAATAATAATTAATTATAATAATAATGTAATTTTATGAACGTTAGCATGCTAACTAAAGGCCTTACACTGCAAAACCTCAAATCTTACAAAGAGTATGTGTCAAATCTCTGGTAACAAATATGTCATTTAAGTTAATATAAGCAGCATTCACTTGACAAGTCTTGACAAATCTTGACAAGTTTTTTTCTAGATCCTTGCTTGTGTTGTACTTACTCTCTGATGTACGTTGCTTTGGATTAAAGTGTCTGCTAAATGAATTGTAGAATTGTAGAAGTCCAGATAAAAATCTTGTCACTGTTCTGAATATCTAAACAAAGGTAAAGGACCCAATTGCAGAACTCAAAAAAGGTTTAATGAAACAAAAGGCAAAACAAAGCTCACTTGATCAGGAGTCAAAAAAATCCACAAATGTCCAACAAAACTCCAAACGTAAACAACGACAGGAAACAACAACAACAACAGGAAAAATCTCAAAGAGAAGCCACAGGGAAGACCAAACAAAGAAAAAGCACGACAGAGTTGAAAAGTACTTTACGCGTGGGATGTTTGACATATGACGACGCGACAACAAGAGGGAAGAACACAGAGGGTGCATTCGAATTGTCTTTTTTGCTTAGGAAGGTTCCTAACTGAGTGAAATGACCCGGAAGCATCTAAGTGGCGGCCATAATAAGAGCCTTTCAAATTCTCTAAAAGCTAAGGAAAGGTGGGTCAATGCTTCCTTTATAACGTCCTTCAGGATACACTGGACCATCCTTTATGAAAGGAGATGAGACATTCCATCCCACAATTCCTTGCGGCCGCAATATTTAAAGCGACTCGCTGACAGTTCACGAAAACTAACAATGACTGAAAAGGGACGCAGATCCTGCAAGTTACCATTGCAATAATATAAAAAGGGATAATTTTTAGCCAGATGAAGTTTTATTCAACATATTTCAGTCACTAAAGAATGCTTTGTGCAGTTATACATTCGTATGCATAAAACATTATGCATATCTTGCATAAATGTGACAATTAACTTCATACAATCATTAATTTTATCATTAATGTTGATTTATGAGTGGACAGGAAGGTGCAACCATTCTCACATGTGACAACCATTTGGTTTCACTTTTGTTAATCGTAGCCTGGTAGCCTATATTCCTTTTATTTCAATTCCAACCTTGTGGTCATTAGGATTATTTCACCGGTATGAAGGCACAGGGGAAAGGTTTTTAGATGTGCTTTTAGTAGACCATTTTCAGAAAATTGTAGTTTCACCACGGCAGACCCACGTCGTTAACCTCCGCCGTCGCATAATTACGTCAGCTAGTGGAAATGCGATCGGATTGTCAAAGCAACGCGATCGCCTTTCCCTTAGTCCTTTATGAATTCTCCTAACATCTTTCCTTAACCTCATGACGTTTAAGGTAAAGAGGATAGTGAAAGAGGATAGGAGGGTCAATCCGAATCCACCCAGACACTAAATAGACACCGAGGTAATCAGACACAGGTGAGACTAACGACACAGGTGAAGACAATCAGGGCAATCAAAATGGAGGGTAACCAGACAAAGGGAGAATGTAAGACAAAACAAGAAGCACTGGGGACAAGAACTACAAAACAAAACAGGAAACACAAAAGACACACAGAGAACTCAAGAATGTAACAGTAACAATACACACAGGACGTAAAAACATGAGAATAACAAATTACAAAATAAAAGAGGAAACACTGAAGACTAAACTTGGAAATAAGTCTATAAAAATACACACAAGAGAAACAAGCAACACGAAGGAAGAAAGAGACAAAATGAAACAGGAAATATATTCTGAACACTGAATTTAACAAATTATAAAACTAACAAGAACAAAACATGACACATCTTATTTCAAGATATTACAAGCGAAAAATAGGGTCTTATTTTAAAAACTTGTTAAGATTCGAGTTTTTGCAGTGCAGCTCAAAGCATCTGCACACTGTAAGCCCCGCCTCACTGCGCTGTAAGCTTGGAGGTAAACTCCAAGTCTACTAATACAAGATCAGCAGGTAAACAGCTTTGTGCTGGCCGTACCATTGTTTTCAAGAGATCAGTGTCGCACAAATATGTGGCAGTGCTACCACTGGAATGGCACACTGCATGAAATCACCAGCCAGATTTTCTCTCAAAGTTCAACTTTTATTCTTGCTTTTTATTTTGTTGACAACTTTCAAAGAGTTAACAATGCAAACACAGTTGTTTGTGTGAAGCCTGAAGTGACATATCCAAGCAGAGCAGGGGCCTGTACTACGAAGCGAGTTAAACAGCCCCAGGGTCTCTTTGGGTTATCTGGCTTCACTAACCCTAACATAAGAGACTGTGATTAACAGTCCTACGAAGCTGGTTATCAACCTGATAGGTAAACCCAGAGTTACCAAGAGCGCGTTCACATAAAAGGGCGGAGTTAGCTTCATTTAACCTATCACAATCATAACTGCGTCTGCCGTCAGCAGATCGTCATATCTAAAAACTCTGATCAAACTATATTATTAATATAAATACGTTTAAGACAAACAGGCTCCCAAAGACTAAAGTTACAAAGCTGGAGCAACAAATGGCATAAAAAAGAAAAAACGGCGAGTATTAACGTGCAAACTGCGACTTATTATATTTGTTCCATCATTAGTTCACCTGAGAACTGACCATAATAACTCCTGTTTCTTCTCTGAACTGAATGGGTTGCTCTGACTCTTTCATGTGGCGAGTAGAACAGTTTGAGAAGTTCAATTTCAGCTGCAGCTCTGACGATCACAAACAGAGCGGCATGGAGACACTAAACATTCATATGAAGATATCATTCAAAGCCATAAGAAGCTATTCTTAAAAACACAACTAAAATGCTCCAGCGCCTTTTCAGTCTCTGTTTTGAAGGATGACGGACGATATATATCAGTGAAAAATAATCATTACCTTAACGGACTATAATGTAAAATCATGCGGGACACATGAAGTGTCCTCACCCCTCTCGTTCAGCTCCGGGAGCTCCACGATCAAAAGATCTGATTGGTCAGTGGGCGGAGATTTTCACAGGCTGATCTCCGATCTCCAACATAACCTGCTCCGGAGCAGGTTAGGCGTGCAGCGTAAGTTACTGTGGCGATATACCCAGGTAAAAAGTGAACGACCCTCGTAGGACTGAAAACCCAGGGTTAACCCTGAAGTTACTTGCTAACCCCAAATCCTGCTTCGTAGTACAGGCCCCAGGGGGCCCCAGGGCTTTGAATGATATCTTCATATGAATGTTTAGTGTCTCCATGCCGCTCTGTTTGTGATCGTCAGAGCTGCAGCTGAAATAGAACTTCTCAAACTGTTCTACTCGCCACATGAAAGAGTCAGAGCAACACATTCAATTCAGAGAAGAAACAGGAGTTATTATGGTCAGTTCTCAGGTGAACTAATGATGGAACAAATATAATAAGCCGCAGTTTGCACGTTAATACTCGCCGATTTTAGTCTTTTATGCCATTTGTTGCTGCAGCGGTGTAACTTTAGTCTTTGGGAGCCTGTTTGTCTTAAACGTATTTATATTTATAATATAGTTTGATCAGAGTTTGTAGATATGACGATCTGTTGACGGCAGACGCAGTTATGATTGTGATAGGTTAAATTAAGCTAACTCCGCCCTTTTATGTGAACGCGCTCTTGGTAACTCTGGGTTTACCTATCAGGTTGATAACCAGCTTCGTAGGACTGTTAATCACGCTCTCTTATGTTAGGGTTAGTGAAGCCAGATAACCCAAAGATACCCTGGGTCTGTTTAACTCACTTCGTAGTACAGGCCCCAGGTGTGGATTCGTACACATTAAGTCTATAATCTGGCAGCCAGAGGTATAATATGCAACATTTTAAACATTAATATTGCAGATATCAAATGTATCCTAACTTAATGTATTGATGAGTTTCAGTTTCAGTTGATCGATGAGATTTTTCTTTCTTAAAAAAAGGGTGAATTCAAACTCCGTCTGTGCTCATTGTTTTCAATTCTGTGTTCCTACGGGACGGGACGGTGCTTCCGTCAGCTCAGGGGCTCAAACATGTTTCATTCATGTGAATCCCTACCTGTCCAACCTTCTGCTTCACTTGATACCACAAAGTCTTTCAGTTGTAGAAACAGCGTAGGCTACTCGGTTAAATCTCTGAGGGAGGGGTGGGGGAGGTGGGGACAGCTTTGTTTCGGTTTGAGAGACTGGTGTATCAGTGGACATCTACTCTGAAAGTCACGTATAATAACTTTGAAATGTATCGTATTGTGCAAAATGATGGTGGTGTATCGGCCTTTGCAAGTTGCATGAAACTCTGAACACATACTGTACTGTGCAGTATAGAAGAGAACATGTCTTATAAATCAGTACAGGGCTGTGAAAAACTATTACCACTTGCATTGATTGCATGAGCAATGTGCTGTTTATCTTGCTTTTTCTGTAACCAGCATTGAGGAATAGTTAGCTCACAGGATAAGTTCTTTGATATTCATGCTGTAAATCATGACAGAGCAGGATGAACTCTATCACTCATAAAGAGTCATCATACTCTGCATCTAAGAAAAGAAGCATACATTTAGGAATAAACTAATTAAATCCAATTTGAACTGAGATCAAATTAAACTGGAGGTTCAGAAATCATACAAACAGATGCTATTTTACACAAGTGAGTGAAAAAAAGAAGGTGAAACTACAGATTTAAAAGTGCATCAAAGCTGTCTGAGGAGCACCTAAGGACGACTGAATCAATAGAGGGACTCTGATCAATTCACTTCCAGGAACAGGCAAGCAGTGAGGATACTTGGACAAGCAGCATAATGAGTCACAGCCCGTATTGATGGAGTCTGAAAGCTCTGGTTTGATTCAGGCTCCAAGTTTTTTTTCCTGCTAAACCTTCACAAGTCTGCTTCACTGCAGTTATCGATTTTAAAACGGTGTAGTCAGGAAGCAAGAATAAAGATGCAGGAGTGTTTCAGAATGTGTCAGTCCTCCAGAGACTGAGCCTCTACCAGCTCCTTTTGACCTCTGATCTCTCTGTGATATGACACCGAGCAAGCTTCGTAAACCACTGTTAATCAATCGGCATGAATTGACTTAGATGCGGTTTTTTAAGGTATCAAATATTGGTGCAGCATTTGCACCCTTCATGAACACCCCATTGATCTACTGTTACAATGCTTTCCAGCCTCAGGGGAACGTCTTCCCTTACAAGCACAGATTGTAAAAAAGGTCAACTGATTTACAGTTTGATTAATACAAAAATACTTCCATACACGCAGTGTGCTGTAACACCTGGTCACTAAATGTAGTTAATTCAATTACTAAATTTGCAGATTCAATGTGTGAATGTCAGGAAAAGTAGTGAATTAAGGGGTTTGTATACGCTGTAGTTCGCCTAAAGGAATGAAAATACTGTTCAAAAAGTTAGCTGAAGTAATAGAAAGTAATGAAAACTTTGTAAAAAATTAAATGAAAATGTTTCAACAGTTTGCTCGAAATAAAATAGAAAACCCCCCAGCTTTTTTCATTTTTTTTGTTTTACGTATTTTGACTTTAGTCTCAACGCCCTACATTAAATAAAGGGAATTCAGAGCTTATAATATTTTCCAAATCTGCAAAATATTGGGTATCTTGTGGCGGAGCCAGACTTTTTTTGGTCCGGGTCGGCCAACACGCATGTGAAATGCATTTATTTACCCTATGGTTCCCCTCTTGTCATATCTACACTTGCTGACAACATTTAAGAATTGGGATTTGTACATTTAATGTAGAGACAGGACAGTGGATAGAGTTGGAAATCAGGGAGAGAGTGAGTAGGGAATGACATGCACGAAAGGAGCCACAGGCAGTTTAGAACCCGGGCTGTCCACCTGGAGGACTTTAGCCACTATGCTACAGGCATCGAAGATCAATTTATGAAGGACTCAAAAAGATGTTTGCCTGAAGTCTCCATTCAAAGCACCGACAAAAGAAATGTGCCTCACAACATAGTCCAAATACATGATGTTAACATTAGACTGGCCTCTGACAAGGCAAAAAGCCAATCACTGTTAAGGATTTTGGGTTGGCCAATCTGATTTCAAGGTCGGCCATGGCCACCCCTTGGCACCTGGTGGTAATTTTGGACAAGAAAACTAAAAAGGGAGCAGAAGCAGAAGTAAAACAGCTTTGTTTATGATGTTTTTCTGTTTGTTATTTACAGTCATTGAGGCTGTACAGCTAGGTAAAACGTTTCCTTTCTCCCAAACTCAAACTTTTACAGATTTGTTGGAGTAAATGGTGCTCAGTCCCCTGAAAGCATCTATCATGTCATGGTGGGTTAGAACAAGGCCAAGCATCCCTCCTCAGGGTCCTCTCTACATTTGTAGAAATGGATAAATGTTTGAAGCGCTACCTTCTGCACTAGAAATATGCATGCAAACTTTGCCAAAACATTGACAGCTGAATTGTAAGGAATATTGTTACAATACCCACCATCTATTCTTGACAGCCTCCAAAGATTTTTCTGCATTCAGTGTTTCTTTTTTGAACACTTTGAAACTGGGTATTTTGTCCCATAAATAACAAATCAGAGTGATTTTACTTTTAAAAACTGACACTAAAATTGTAAAAAATGTTGAATCATGAACACAACATTGCAGCTGTAATCTGGACCTGACGAAAGAATCGAATAGGCTTAAAATGTGTTGAAAAAAGAGAGCAAAATGAGGAGCTTTTATCTGGTAATGCAACTGGAATAAGTACTTTATACTGTCACACACACATTAGTAGCACACACACACACACACACACACACACACACACACACACACACACACACACAGTTTGGTTTTGGGACGTTGATGGTAATCACAACTACAGGATTTAGAATATTTGGAAGCTCTCTCACTTTAAAGCTCTGATGTGGTGTAATTCATGCATGTGGTGCAATGTGGCAAGCCAGCTGATCACCTTCCTGCAAGCTTTGTGTTCATGTGTGTGTGTCTGCGTGTTTGTGTGTATGTGTGTGTGTGTGTGTGTGTGTGTGTGTGTGTGTGTTATTAAAGTATAAAGTGCTTATTCCTACTCTGTCAGACACAGAGCTGCCGGTATGAATCGAGTAACTGTGTTTATTCTCTAAACCTTTAAGAAGATTGGTGTCGTTTTGGCCGAGTGCGTCCATTTCCCTTGTGTGTTTGTGTGCATGTGTGTGTTATGAGTGTATTAGACACGTGCGGTTTGCATTTTGTCATCTGCTGTAGGCTATACACGTGAGGGTATGGGCTCTGTGAGTGAGAAGGGGCGGGCGAGGGACATAGGCATAAACCGTTGAAAAGGAGAGGGAGATTCAGTGGAAGGAGATAAAAGCAGAAAGAAGTGATAGACACTACGAAGAAAAAACTGAAAAACAAAGGGTGGGAGGAAAAGCAATTAGTGGAAAAAGAGAGACAGATGTTGAAGAAAATAAACAGGCAGGAGAAATAGAGACATATGGGCAGAAAAGAACAGAGAGAGAGAGAGAGAGAAGAGAAAGGCAGCTCATGCTCCACTGGAGGTGAAGTCATGCGAGCGGCGCTGCAGCTTTCTCTTCAGGCTGAGCAGCTCGCGCCTGGACATAACGAACTGTCTTTAACTGCATCACCTGCCACCTCACACAAACACACACATTCTGTACAGGTGCACATTGTCTTCTATGCACCCAAACTTCTGTTCTCTCCAAAAAGCACTCACAAAAAACAGTCATGCCTAAATACACACACGTAGAAAGACCCAAGTTTGTGAAAGCGGATGTCATACAAACTTTGCCAGATTTGTTTGTCCATTACGCAGCTTTGATTAGTTTGTTTGTGCATATCCACACTTAACTCCAAAGACATTTATCAGTTTCTATACCTGACTTCATCCTTTAATTCCTCTTAACGTCACTTTTAACTAAAACACCGGATGACAGAGTCAGATCAGCTATTGAGCTTCTGTTAGCAGCTTTGGCCTTTATATCAATGCTTTCTGTAGTTCGACATGTTAACAATATCAACAAAAGAGCGTCGAACAACATACCGGCGAATAGAAAACATACAGTTTCATTACGTGCGTAGAGATCGTACCGTTCATGTGCATATGGCCTACAGTCATGCGCCAGTTTCAGGATATAAACATCATCAAATCCTCCTGCTAGCTAGTGGTGAATTATCCTTAATATTGCCTGCTGCATTCTCACGTCAGCTTCCACCCCAATTTCATGCAGAAAATTTACTAGGGGGGTCGCAGGAGAAAGTCCGGGTAAAGTCAGAGTGAAAAATGTACAAACTTATCTCTTTGCTTTCAAGCAGCTCTCAGGTTTAAGGAGTTGTGTTCAAGTGTGAAAGCAACAATAGAGAAACTGTTGTTTCTCTATAGCTTTGAAACACTGAGTGCTGTTTTTTTTTTTTTGGGGGGCGGGGGGGAATCTCATTGTTTTTAAGTGAATGAAAAACCATGAAGGTATCCAAACCTAGAAACAAGCAGGGCAGATCAGCAGGCAGCCCCTTTTGTACATCTTGTGTTGGCTGAAAAAACTAAGAGGAAACACGGACATGTTATCGTGTAACTGCTGCATACGAGAAGAGAAGACCTCTGCTGGTAATTCTGCTCTAAGTGAAATCCTTGACACTGAAGGGTTATTTTGAGACCAATGTTGACGCACCTTTTGTTTGTGTGGTCAGATTTTTTTGGTGGCTTCGTTGTAGATGGCGTGAGTCTAAAACACTCTTTGCATCTTTTCAGTCGTTCAAACAAAACCTTGATATTGGATGTGCCAATCCATTAATTGAAGAACATCAAAAAATATCCAATAACTACATCACACACCTTTACACGGTCGGCCCATATACCACATTTTTTAACACGTGCCACGTTAAAAAAAAAGCTTGAACATCCTTCTCTTTGACCTACACCTGCTGCTAATCAGCTCCACACTTAAATACATCTCTATGATTGTACACAGCGCCACCCTGTGATCAACAACAATCCGCTCAAACAACAAATTCAGTAAAGTTTATTCTCTGCTATGCTGTTGCTCCTCATAAAAAAAACAGTGCAGAGATTCGACTGACAAAATCTAAGTTGACTTGGAGTCTTCTCGACTGATGATTCAAACTGTCCTCTTTTAGAGGTCAGCCCTGTAGAAAACACACGTTTGTGCACGCATGCACTCACAGTGCGTCAAACTACATGCAGGCTTTCTTGCAAGCACATGCACACAGATTTGCTGTTTATTTAACGTAAACTAGATGGAGGTCATGTGCAACTAAATGCACAAACACGTTGCTTACAAGCAACACATACACAATGTGCATGCAGGCTGCAATGAGTTTTATAGAGGAGAGTCTTTTCCAGGTTTTTGAATACTTTTTCAAAAAGTGTGGATTACAGAAACAGAGTGGAGGGTTTTAGGGCAAGTAAGTCTACTCTTGGATGAAAACTGCTAACACACTTTGCATGGGTCTCTGCAAACACTGAAATTCAAAATACTTCTGTTTTTCCAAAGATATCTTATAGCCTGTTTTTTTTGAGTGTTTCCCTGTAGCGCTGCTTTCTGTTGTTATACCTACCGATGAATTTAAGACCAGGTTTATACCCCTGCGATACAGGTTCATGGTAAAGACAGTGTTGTTAAGACAAATGTCGTTGAGGAGAACGACTTGCACTCTTTCTGAAACAAAAAAAACCCCAACTTCATTTATTACTGAAAAATGCCCATTAATCTCCTTATTTGTTGGGTGATTTAATGCCAATGGGAAGCCTGATAACAGGACTAATGATCATTAAGCAACTGCTGATATTCCACCGATCTGTTCCTTGGATGAATTTGCTAAGGAGTAGACATTTTGGGGTATAAGATATCAAAATCATGAACGTGATGAGAACAAAAAAATTTAACAGATAGAGCTGCAACTCATCATTTTTTCTTTGCCAAGTGATTTGTAATTATTTAATTGATGACTTGGTCTACAATATTTTGATTGCAATGCAAATTAAAATTCATTTTTCCAAAGTTCAGATTTTTTTTGATCAACTTTCTTGTCTGAACAACACACCAACATCTTAGAGTATTTCAATGTCTATTAAGAAAACATGCAGATTCATATTTTGGAGGCCAAAACCAATTAATTTACCACATTTTTTTCATTACATTATCTAGATGTGGATTGTTTTCTGGCCATTGACGACTTGTCTTATCGTCTTAGCAGTCACTGAATAATTCTCTTATTAAAAGGCAGTAAGAGGTTTATCTTGTATCCAGAGTAAGGAACATTTGCTAAACAGATGGATTTCTTTCTGTGAGTATTCAAGTTAAACCCTTCCTGCATGCCACTGCAAACTTTTTGCACCCAAGAAAAAATGATCATGAAACCTTAAATTGGAAAGTGAGGAAATCAGTGGTTGACTAACCTGTGTAGTTAGTGGTGGTTCTCTGAATTGGTTTTCCTGTCCTTGCTTCTGTTTGTGCTTCTGTCTGTACTTCTGTAGGTACTTCCGTAGGTGCCTCTGTAGGTGCTTCTGTTGGCACCTGAGCTTCAGTCTGCAGGTCTGGCTGCAGCTGCACGGTCGTGCCGGGTGACCGGTCCTCCAGCAGCGACGTGACAGCGATGCTCTGCAAGTCCTGAGGGCTCAGAGTGGATCCTTTAACCAGGACCACCACACAGAGCAGGGGGCACAGCAGCATCCATTGATTGGTGGGTCCTGCTGTTGGAGACATGGGGTCAGGTAGTGAAAAAGAAGAGTTCTGCAGTAAAGAAAGATGAAGAAGAGCGGATTCACAGCTTCATGGTCAGGTGTTTTGACTCAATCAGACTTGGCCAGGTGGGAAGATCCATAGAAGAAAGTTTGGCGCTTCCTTTCCTTCCTCTTATGTCTTTGTTTTAGATCCTCTTACTTCTTTCTTCTTTTCTATCCTCTCCTTCTTCTTCCTGTTCTCTCCTCATTCCCTTGGTGGAGAGAGGAAACCCCCGTCTGTATTTCCACTCATGATGCTGAAAGAAGGTATGAGAGAGACAGACAAGAAGTGAGGGAGTGTGTGTGTGTGTGTGTGTGTGTGTGTGTGTGTTTGTAGATCCAGCTGTAATCTGCCTGCGCTCTCCAGCCCTCTCCCCTCCTCTCTGTCCCTCAGCTCGTTCTGTCGTGCTCTCACTGCTCGGTCCGCTGCTCTCTCTCTCTCTCTCTCTCTCTCTCTCTCTCTCTCTCTCTCTCTCTCTCTCTCTCTCTCTCTCTCTCGCTCTGATCTCCAGCTGGGCTGACTGAGCTCTTGCATAACAGTAACTCATTCCCTGAGCTGTGCTGAGCTGTAACTCATGCAGTCTTAAATCCTGATATTCCTGGTTGCTGCTCTCTCCCTCTCTGCCCCTCTCACTCAGTTTCACTGCATTCACTGCATTGACAGTTGAAGGAGTCATTCAGACCTTTGCTGTCCAAGTTGAAAAAATTGGTCAGTGAGGATTTCATTTTCTGTTATGATTTATTATTTTGTGATTAAGCAAAGAGATTTTAGCTGTCATTGGAATATAAATGAAAGAAAGAATCTAAAGAGTCATTTCTAAAATGAACTATTACAGGACATTATTTCTGTTTTCTGTGGATAGTGTGCTACAAGTCCTCCAACGCAAAACCACACAAGTTGATAACTTCAGCCCACAGTCCAAAAGACATGCATGTTGGGTTAATTGGTGACTCTAAATTGCCCGTAGGTGTTGCAGTGAGTGTGAATGGTTGTCTGTCTCTATATAGAGTAGAATAGAATGGATACATCTTTATTGTCACCAGAGGTGGAAATTTGCCTAGGCTCTCCAGATACATAAAACCGTATAAAGACATTCAGGCAGTCAATAACATAGAAAACATAGCAGCTACATTTACACATTAAAAAGAATTTATATCATGGTTCAGATCTCACCAGTCATGTTGAGAGATTAATGATGTTTACTGCACGTGGGATTAATGACTTCTTAAATATATTGTTGCCAAAGGGACTCTATAGCGCCTCCTAGAGCTCAGAGACTCAGACTTGTAGAAGAGATGATGGGAATTATATTCTAGGATACTCCTCGCTTTCTTCCTTGTCCTAATAAGGATGAGATTTCTACCAACCTGAGTACAGGAAACAGTCAGCAAATAAAAGAAGTGCTGCTTGAAGACTGCGTCGGGTTGATTACCTTGAGTAATCAAACCGACGCAACTAAAAAAAACAATTCACAGGAGCTTTAAAAATGACATTATTAAAATCCACAGACGGAATAAAACAGGGACGGAGTCTCAGTGACATCACCCATTGGTTACTAAAGGATTTGGTTTAGTAGGTTTTGAACCCAATGATGGCGGTCGCCACGTTTAAAATCATACTAACTTTCAGTCAACAACAGGCAAAGGCCTTAAGCCTCCTGGCAAACAGCTACAATTCACCTGCTAGCAGTCATATTAGCCACACCACTTATTATGCAAAACTTGTACCCTTCATAAAATCTAAATGGATGAGTAATAAAAACATTCAACTTCAGTACAGTGAGTGCATTTAAAGAAATCAACAATTCAGACCAAAACTGTTGTACGTTCCAGGTTGTAAACATGATTATTTCTGCTGTAAAAATAGGCATTTTAACATGGGTATTAATGGGACTTCTGGGGCTTTTGGAGCCAACCCCAAGTGGACCCTTGAGGAACTGCAGTTTGTTGCACTTCAGATTTTGCTTCATTATTCTACTCGGACGTCGTCATTTGTTTAAGATGGATGCGCCTGAGTGCTTTACAGAGTGTACATTGCGTTATTTTTAAATTGCTAGCTCAGCTCACCCTCAAATGTTACTTTGCTCACTGATCCTGCGATCATTTGCTCTACAAGGAAAAGGTCATTGGTTTATCACCTGAGTTGTGAGCGGGGTAGAGAATCAGCAGGATAGTTCAAGATTTCTATCCATAACAACAAGGCTTTTCTTGTTCTTAATGAAACAACATTAACATCTTTTCCTAGGAGCTCCTGAGCTCCTCGGGATCGTTGATGGACGGCCTGCCTGAACAACCAACGGCCCCTTGTTCCCTATCCCTCTTCCTGCCCATCTCCCCCTATCCCATTTTCAAGCCCGGCACAGTTTCGGTAGATGGCTGTTTCGTCATGAGTCTGGATTTGCCCAAGATTTCTGCCTGTTAAAAGGCAGTTTTTTCTTGCCACTGTAACTTTTGCTTAAATGTTGCCAAAGTGCTCATGATGGATTAAGCTGGGTCTTTGTAATAAGTAAGGTATTTTACCTGCTTTTTGTAACATAACAAAGAGTAAGGTCTTTTACCTGCTCTTTGTAAAGTGTTTCGAGATAACACTTGTTATGAATTAGCGCTACACAAATAAAGATTGATTGATTGATTATGAATCTCTTGTATTTTTCACTTTTAACCATGTGGTAAAAAACGTGACTGCCTTCCCATGTGTCTCTCAGTGCTCACACCACCTCCCATTTGAGTGTGTTATTGCTGTGTGTTTGTGTGTGTGAGCTCGGTCCTCATGGGGGACTGGATGTGTCACAGGTGGATGCTCAGGTGTAATGTGATGACCCTGATAGCTCTTGTTTATAACCCTCGAGTTAAAAAGTCCATGCAAAGAAATGAATAATTGATGCATCTGGGACCAAAAATAGGGGAAAGAGATGGAGAGTGAGCGGTAAAGAGGTAGAGGTGGAGGGAGCAGGCGAAGAGAGTGATGACATGAAAGTAGGAGAAAAACAATCAAAGAGGAGAGGAAAGACAGGGAGAGATTGTAAAAGAAAGACAGATGAAGTCATGTGAGATCCGAGGCTTTTAGCCGGAGAAAATGGCCTTCTATCAAATGTTCGACCCGTTAATGGAAACTTGGTGCAAAAACTACATTATTTACAGCCTTTGGCTTTGTCAAAGTGAACACAGGAAAGGCTTCAAAGGACCGACCTCAAAACTTATTTTGAAGGAGCAATATGTAATATATCTAATCAATTAAATCATAAAATGACCATACCATCAAACATGAAGGAAACATGTTATGTTGAAGTGCTGGCTCCTCTGACAACAACGCAAAGTATATCCTCCTCCTAAGTTTAGATTCTGGTCCTGAATGGTCTGTATTTGTTTTGACCAGAGAAGGTAGGCGGTTTAAAGGCCCCCCTACACAGCTGTTTGGGATTCCTCTCAGTTTACCAGATATGAATGAGACCAGTTATCACGGCAAACCAACAGGTGCTCCAGTGATGGAAGTGGGCAAGCGAACTGGTTCAATTATAACTGATTCTACCCGACCTAAAAAGCCTCTGCATTTTCTAATAAGCTCCACGAGCAGAAACGTGATCAAACTAGGATCAATATTGGAGATGCTTTTGAGAAATGGAAAGAGGTTAGAACACAAAAAGGTTTCAAAATGTGTGTGCATGGACTCTAGGGAGGAGGGGGCGGGGGGAGACAGCTCTGAATTGGACAGCAGTACCAGTTTTAAACGCTATATGTCAGTGATACAAATTCTCCTTTATGCCATCAAGTTATAACTGCACTAAAGAAGGTTTTAATGGTAAAAATATCCATCCCAACAGGGCCGCTTCAACAGAGAAGATGTCTTCAGGTCTAAGTTTTTCTTTGGAGCTTGGAAATGCTCGTAATAGACTCGGACTGTAAGCTTGAATTAATGGAGAAAATAAATACAATTCCTGGGTTGGCAGTCTTCACAGGTAAAATCAAAATGTATATAAAGTCAGTGCACCATCCGATATGATGAACAGCTTTTGTGTGATATCTCTATGGAAAAAAGTTTAAAGCTTCATTATCAATATTTTTGTGTAACGGGTTTTTATTACTTATACAAATAGAGAGATAGAAAGGGATGGTGGCTAAAAACTTGACTCCAGTTGATTTTAGGTTGGAAAATCATCACAGGTGTCATTTTTAATCTGTAAGACTAATGGACCATATACTTCCATTTTTATGCATGCGCAAAACCAGAAAACAGGATGCACCACACAAAAAAACGTGACTTATAAAACCATGTGTATGCACACCTATATGCAAACATACCTTTTCAAATCCACAGTCAAACTCAACCGTAACGCCTCATCACGCGTCCCTGAGTGGGCATGGGCTGTCTCTCTTTCCCCATGTGGTAGAAGGTGATTAATATAAAGACAGGTAACTAAAATATTCGTAAAGGGAAATTGTTTCTTAAATGTCTTCTAACTGTTATTGATACTTGAATAGGGGGTGTATAGTTTTGGTTTTAGCTCAAATGTAATCCTGTTTCTACTTTGAATCCGTGTACATCTATACAGTATATGTCCTCAAAAATGAAACAATGACTGACGATTATTAAAAACTGCAGTAAGTGCTTTGTATTTGTTAAATTCTCTACAAGCAACATGATTGGTCAAAGACATGCTTTGATATAAAAAAAACCCATCAGTGTATTGACGTGACTTATATTCTGTTCTGTAAATGATATCTTATATTTGTGTCTGAATTACTATTCACACGTATACGATTATTTTGAATTCACTGTTTCCAACGAAATAATGGTTTCATTATTTACAGCCATGCTGCCAAGCTCATGACGACTTTATTTACTGCAGTTATGATGATGATGCACAGCGAAGTATTAGATTTACCTCACAACAGTGCTTACAAAGTATAGGTACCCCATATCAGAAGGACAGCGTTTCAGCTCTCTCATCTAAATTCATACAAGTTTTACCAAGAGCCTGACTATAATACCAATCATAGTTTGATACGTATTTTCTATAATG
The DNA here is from genome assembly GCA_020745685.1 of Tautogolabrus adspersus. Classification (NCBI taxonomy): domain Eukaryota; kingdom Metazoa; phylum Chordata; class Actinopteri; order Labriformes; family Labridae; genus Tautogolabrus; species Tautogolabrus adspersus. The sequence continues at coordinate 5,841,128 of CM036555.1, read as the reverse complement.
CCTTCTTAACAGTAAACAATTAATAATTTATAATTTCCTTAATATGCAACTGTAGCCTTTTTCCCCCATCCATAAATCATGTCCACATTATTTATTTAACATACACTAGTGACTAGTGTATGTATCACTAGAAACAACAAATGAGATGATCACGAAACAGACTCAGCCTCACTCTGAACGTTAAACTGGGTTCAATGGAATCTGCTGAGTTTATTTTGGGCTCAAAACAGGAGGAGAAGTGATCACACAGATGGTTGACAAAAGTTAAATAAGAAACAGAGAGAGGATGATGTGGACGGATGTCAATCATGTGGTCACTCTGAAGGTCTGAAGATGACCGTGTTTGTGTGCAGGACTCTGTGTGTTAAGAGGCCCGTTTCAGAAAGCAGGTTTAGTACAAATTCTGAGTCTGTTAAACCTGAAATGAGGGAAACTCTGCGTTTAGTTTCAGAAAGGGAGGTCACTCAAACCCGGGAAATAGAGAGAGGCAACTTTAAACTTTAACTGAGTCAGTTACTATGGTAACTGAGTCTGTGAACCCATGCTAATGAGAAGTCACTATGTCATCATTGGTTACCAAAATGCATGGTGCCCAGATGTACTGATCAGCTCTCCAGATAGTTCCATTGAAGGTGGCATTTTTCTGCCAAGTGAAGCAAGGTTCACTGCACCATGTTGGAGTTGTGAATTTGCATCTGCAAAAACCCCATACTTTCTGACCCATCCTTGAATTTTACTGACAGCCATAGCAATGGATCCCTTTCACTTTGCAGTTGTGCAAGCCAAAGATTTCAAATGATCCCTAGGCTTCAACAGCAAACTTTTTAGAAATTTGTCAAGTTTTCAATTGAAAGTGGAATTTTGTGGCTCGTTGGTCTAGGGGTATATTTCTCGCTTTGGGTGCGAAAAGTCCGGGGTTCAAATCCCGGACGAGCCCTAGCTATTGAAAAGTCACTGTGTCATCATTGGTTACCAAAATGCATGGTGCCCAGATGTACTGATCAGCTCTCCAGATAGTTCCATTGAAGGTGGCATTTTTCTGCCAAGTGAAGCAAGGTTCACTGCACCATGTAGGAGTTGTGAATTTGCAACTGCAAAAACCCCATACTTTTTGACCCATCCTTGAATTTTACTGACAGCCATAGCAATGGATCCCTTTCACTTTGCAGTTGTGCAAGCCAAAGATTTGAAATGATCCCTACGCTTCAACAGGCAAACCTTTTAGAAATTTGTCAAGTTTTCAATTGAAAGTGGAATTTTGTGGCTCGTTGGTCTAGGGGTATGATTCTCGCTTAGGGTGCGAGAGGTCCCAGGTTCAAATCCCGGACGAGCCCATTCTAATGAGAAGTCACTATGTCATCATTGGTTACCAAAATGCATGGTGCCCAGATGTACTGATCAGCTCTCCAGATAGTTCCATTGAAGGTGGCATTTTTCTGCCAAGTGAAGCAAGGTTCACTGCACCATGTTGGAGTTGTGAATTTGCATCTGCAAAAACCCCATACTTTCTGACCCATCCTTGAATTTTACTGACAGCCATAGCTATGTAACCCTTTCACTTTGCAGTTGTGCAAGCCAAAGATTTGAAATGATCCCTACGCTTCAACAGGCAAACCTTTTAGAAATTTGTCAAGTTTTCAATTGAGAGTGGAATTTTGTGGCTCGTTGGTCTAGGGGTATGATTCTCGCTTAGGGTGCGAGAGGTCCCGGGTTCAAATCCCGGACGAGCCCATGCTAATGAGAAGTCACTATGTCATCATTGGTTACCAAAAAGCATGGTTCCCAGATGTACTGATCAGCTCTCCGGATAGTTCCATTGAAGGTGGCATTTTTCTGCCAAGTGAAGCAAGGTTCACTGCACCATGTAGGAGTTGTGAATTTGCAACTGCAAAAACCCCATACTTTTTGACCCATCCTTGAATTTTACTGACAGCCATAGCAATGGATCCCTTTCACTTTGCAGTTGTGCAAGCCAAAGATTTGAAATGATCCCTACGCTTCAACAGGCAAACCTTTTAGAAATTTGTCAAGTTTTCAATTGAGAGTGGAATTTTGTGGCTCGTTGGTCTAGGGGTATGATTCTCGCTTTGGGTGCGAGAGGTCCCGGGTTCAAATCCCGCAAGAGCCCTAGCTATTGAAAAGTCACTATGTCATCATTGGTTACCAAAATGCATGGTGCCCAGATGTACTGATCAGCTCTCCAGATAGTTCCATTGAAGGTGGCATTTTTCTGCCAAGTGAAGCAAGGTTCACTGCACCATGTTGGAGTTGGGAACTTGCATCTGCAAAAACCCCATACTTTCTGACCAATCCTTGAATTTTACTGACAGCCATAGCTATGTAACCCTTTCACTTTGCAGTTGTGCAAGCCAAAGTTTTGAAATGATCCCTAGGATTCAACAGGCAAACTTTTTAGAAAAATTGGTCAAGTTTTCAATTGAAAGTGGAATTTTGTGGCTCGTTGGTCTAGGGGTATGATTCTCGCTTCGGGTGCGAGAGGTCCCGGGTTCAAATCCCGGACGAGCCCATGCTAATGAGAAGTCACTATGTCATCATTTGTTACCAAAAAGCATGGTTCCCAGATGTACTGATCAGCTTTCCAGATAGTTCCATTGAAGGTGGCATTTTTCTGCCAAGTGAAGCAAGGTTCACTGCACCATGTTGGAGTTGTGAATTTGCAACTGCAAAAACCCCATACTTTCTGACCCATCCTTGAATTTTACTGACAGCCATAGCAATGGATCCCTTTCACTTTGCAGTTGTGCAAGCCAAAGATTTGAAATGATCCCTACGCTTCAACAGGCAAACCTTTTAGAAATTTGTCAAGTTTTCAATTGAAAGTGGAATTTTGTGGCTCGTTGGTCTAGGGGTATGATTCTCGCTTAGGGTGCGAGAGGTCCCGGGTTCAAATCCCGGACGAGCCCATGCTAATGAGAAGTCACTATGTCATCATTGTTTACCAAAATGCATGGTGCCCAGATGTACTGATCAGCTCTCCAGATAGTTCCATTGAAGGTGGCATTTTTCTGCCAAGTGAAGCAAGGTTCACTGCACCATGTAGGAGTTGTGAATTTGCATCTGCAAAAACCCCATACTTTCTGACCCATCCTTGAATTTTACTGACAGCCATAGCTATGTAACCCTTTCACTTTGCAGTTGTGCAAGCCAAAGTTTTGAAATGATCCCTAGGATTCAACAGGCAAACTTTTTAGAAAAATTTGTCAAGATTTCAATTTAAAGTGGAATTTTGTGGCTCGTTGGTCTAGGGGTATGATTCTCGCTTTGGGTGCGAGAGGTCCCGGGTTCAAATCCCGGACGAGCCCATTTTATTGAAAAGTCACTGTGTCATCATAGTCACATCATTGGAACTATCTGGAGAGCTGAGAAGTCACATCTGCAAAAACCCCATACTTTCTGACCCATCCTTGAATTTTACTGACAGCCATAGCAATGGATCCCTTTCACTTTGCAGTTGTGCAAGCCAAAGATTTGAAATGATCCCTAGGCTTCAACGGGCAAAGTTTTTAGAAATTTGTCAAGTTTTCAATTGAAAGTGGAATTTTGTGGCTCGTTGGTCTAGGGGTATGATTCTCACTTCGGGTGCGACTGGTCCCGGGTTCAAATCCCGGACGAGCCCATGCTAATGAGAAGTCACTATGTCATCATTGGTTACCAAAAAGCATGGTGCCCAGATGTACTGATCAGCTCTCCAGATAGTTCCATTGAAGGTGGCATTTTTCTGCCAAGTGAAGCAAGGTTCACTGCACCATGTTGGAGTTGTGAATTTGCATCTGCAAAAACCCCATACTTTCTGACCCATCCTTGAATTTTACTGACAGCCATAGCAATGGATCCCTTTCACTTTGCAGTTGTGCAAGCCAAAGATTTGAAATGATCCCTACGCTTCAACAGGCAAACCTTTTAGAAATTTGTCAAGTTTTCAATTGAAAGTGGAATTTTGTGGCTCGTTGGTCTAGGGGTATGATTCTCGCTTAGGGTGCGAGAGGTCCCGGGTTCAAATCCCGGACGAGCCCTTGCTAATGAGAAGTCACTATGTCATCATTGGTTACCAAAATGCATGGTGCCCAGATGTACTGATCAGCTCTCCAGATAGTTCCATTGAAGGTGGCCTTTTTCTGCCAAGTGAAGCAAGGTTCACTGCACCATGTTGGAGTTGTGAATTTGCATCTGCAAAAACCCCATACTTTCTGACCCATCCTTGAATTTTACTGACAGCCATAGCTATGTAACCCTTTCACTTTGCAGTTGTGCAAGCCAAAGTTTTGAAATGATCCCTAGGATTCAACAGGCAAACTTTTTAGAAAAATTGGTCAAGATTTCAATTGAAAGTGGGATTTTGTGGCTCGTTGGTCTAGGGGTATGATTCTCGCTTCGGGTGCGAGAGGTCCCGGGTTCAAATCCCGGACGAGCCCATTTTATTGAAAAGTCACTGTGTCATCATAGTCACATCATTGGAACTATCTGGAGAGCTGAGAAGTCACATCTGCAAAAACCCCATACTTTTTGACCCATCCTTGAATTTTACTGACAGCCATAGCAATGGATCCCTTTCACTTTGCAGTTGTGCAAGCCAAAGATTTGAAATGATCCCTAGGCTTCAACGGGCAAACTTTTTAGAAATTTGTCAAGTTTTCAATTGAAAGTGGAATTTTGTGGCTCGTTGGTCTAGGGCAGGGGTCACCAACACAGTGCCCGCGGGCACCAGGTCGCCCGCAAGGACCATATGAGGCGCCCGCAGGCCTGTCCTAAAAAATTAAATTGGGAAAATGGTGTTCCATTCAAAAGAGTATTCATGATATGTAAAAGATTATTTTGTAAAAATGATCAGTGTCTTCACATAGATGAGTATCATTAATCATTAATAATAATATATAACTAAAGGCAAACAGAGCAAATTTGTTATTTCAGAAGAGTGTATCAAACTGGGTGCCCTTCGTATGACTCAGTACCCATGAAGTAGCCCTCAGGTTCAAAAAGGTTGGTGACCCCTGGTCTAGGGGTATGATTCTCGCTTCGGGTGCGAGAGGTCCCGTGTTCAAATCCCGGACGAGCCCTAGCTATTGAAAAGTCACTGTGTCATCATTGTTTACCAAAATGCATGGTGCCCAGATGTACTGATCAGCTCTCCAGATAGTTCCATTGAAGGTGGCATTTTTCTGCCAAGTGAAGCAAGGTTCACTGCACCATGTTGGAGTTGTGAATTTGCATCTGCAAAAACCCCATACTTTCTGACCCATCCTTGAATTTTACTGACAGCCATAGCTATGTAACCCTTTCACTTTGCAGTTGTGCAAGCCAAAGTTTTGAAATGATCCCTAGGATTCAACAGGCAAACTTTTTAGAAAAATTTGTCAAGATTTCAATTGAAAGTGGAATTTTGTGGCTCGTTGGTCTAGGGGTATGATTCTCGCTTTGGGTGCGAGAGGTCCCGGGTTCAAATCCCGGACGAGCCCATTTTATTGAAAAGTCACTGTGTCATCATAGTCACATCATTGGAAATATCTGGAGAGCTGAGAAGTCACATCTGCAAAAACCCCATACTTTTTGACCCATCCTTGAATTTTACTGACAGCCATAGCAATGGATCCCTTTCACTTTGCAGTTGTGCAAGCCAAAGATTTGAAATGATCCCTAGGATTCAACAGGCAAACTTTTTAGAAAAATTTGTCAAGTTTTCAATTGAAAGTGGAATTTTGTGGCTCGTTGGTCTAGGGGTATGATTCTCGCTTCGGGTGCGAGAGGTCCCGGGTTCAAATCCCGGACGAGCCCTAGCTATTGAAAAGTCACTGTGTCATCATTGGTTACCAAAATGCATGGTGCCCAGATGTACTGATCAGCTCTCCAGATAGTTCCATTGAAGGTGGCATTTTTCTGCCAAGTGAAGCAAGGTTCACTGCACCATGGTGGAGTTGTGAATTTGCAACTGCAAAAACCCCATACTTTCTGACCCATCCTTGAATTTTACTGACAGCCATAGCAATGGATCCCTTTCACTTTGCAGTTGTGCAAGCCAAAGATTTGAAATGATCCCTAGGATTCAACGGGCAAACTTTTTAGAAATTGGTCAAGTTTTCAATTGAAAGTGGAATTTTGTGGCTCGTTGGTCTAGGGGTATGATTCTCGCTTAGGGTGCGAGAGGTCCCGGGTTCAAATCCCGGACGAGCCCATGCTAATGAGAAGTCACTATGTCATCATTGGTTACCAAAAAGCATGGTTCCCAGATGTACTGATCGGCTCTCCAGATAGTTCCATTGAAGGCGGCATTTTTCTGCCAAGTGAAGCAAGGTTCACTGCACCATGTAGGAGTTGTGAATTTGCAACTGCAAAAACCCCATACTTTTTGACCCATCCTTGAATTTTACTGACAGCCATAGCAATGGATCCCTTTCACTTTGCAGTTGTGCAAGCCAAAGATTTGAAATGATCCCTAGGATTCAACGGGCAAACTTTTTAGAAATTGGTCAAGTTTTCAATTGAAAGTGGAATTTTGTGGCTCGTTGGTCTAGGGGTATGATTCTCGCTTAGGGTGCGAGAGGTCCCGGGTTCAAATCCCGGACGAGCCCATGCTAATGAGAAGTCACTATGTCATCATTGGTTACCAAAAAGCATGGTTCCCAGATGTACTGATCGGCTCTCCAGATAGTTCCATTGAAGGCGGCATTTTTCTGCCAAGTGAAGCAAGGTTCACTGCACCATGTAGGAGTTGTGAATTTGCAACTGCAAAAACCCCATACTTTTTGACCCATCCTTGAATTTTACTGACAGCCATAGCAATGGATCCCTTTCACTTTGCAGTTGTGCAAGCCAAAGATTTGAAATGATCCCTACGCTTCAACAGGCAAACCTTTTAGAAATTTGTCAAGTTTTCAATTGAAAGTGGAATTTTGTGGCTCGTTGGTCTAGGGGTATGATTCTCGCTTCGGGTGCGAGAGGTCCCGGGTTCAAATCCCGGACGAGCCCTAGCTATTGAAAAGTCACTGTGTCATCATTGGTTACCAAAATGCATGGTGCCCAGATGTACTGATCAGCTCTCCAGATAGTTCCATTGAAGGTGACATTTTTCTGCCAAGTGAAGCAAGGTTCACTGCACCATGTTGGAGTTGGGAACTTGCATCTGCAAAAACCCCATACTTTCTGACCCATCCTTGAATTTTACTGACAGCCATAGCAATGGATCCCTTTCACTTTGCAGTTGTGCAAGCCAAAGATTTGAAATGATCCCTAGGCTTCAACGGGCAAACTTTTTAGAAATTGGTCAAGTTTTCAATTGAAAGTGGAATTTTGTGGCTCGTTGGTCTAGGGGTATGATTCTCGCTTAGGGTGCGAGAGGTCCCGGGTTCAAATCCCGGACGAGCCCTAGCTATTGAAAAGTCACTGTGTCATCATTGGTTACCAAAATGCATGGTGCCCAGATGTACTAATCAGCTCTCCAGATAGTTCCATTGAAGGTGGCATTTTTCTGCCAAGTGAAGCAAGGTTCACTGCACCATGTTGGAGTTGTGAATTTGCAACTGCAAAAACCCCATACTTTCTGACCCATCCTTGAATTTTACTGACAGCCATAGCAATGGATCCCTTTCACTTTGCAGTTGTGCAAGCCAAAGATTTGAAATGATCCCTAGGATTCAACAGGCAAACTTTTTAGAAATTTGTCAAGTTTTCAATTGAAAGTCTGTCAATGTACAGATCAGTGGTCTCATTTATAAAAGAGTGCGTAGTATCCATACTAAAAATGTACGTATGCCAAAAACCCGGAAATGGCGTTCGCACAAAACATTACAGATTTATAAAACTAGGGAGCCAGGGAGCTTTAAGGTCTTCCACTGACGCTCTGCCTTACGGCATTTGCGCTTTAGCATACGAATGTTTTCATTGTTCCAAGGCTGGGACATGTTTTTGGATTTCTTAGTCTTAAATGGTGCAATTTCATCAAGGTTGGAATTGCAGATAGTATTGAAATTAGTTAGGTGTTTTTCCACTGATGATAAGGGCTCGACCTCACAGGGGATCGTATTAAAAGCTTTACTAAAAGCTTCACTAAAATTATTGGCAGAGGTAGAATTAAAAACTCTAGACCGTAGCTGTGTACGTGAGCCAGTAAAAAGAGAGGGTAAAACCAAGTTGAAACATATGCAATAGTGATCAGAAATACAGGGATCAGAACATGTTGAGTCAGATAATGTAAGACCATATGATAAAACAAGATCAAGAGTATGGCCCTGACTGTGAGTGGGCCCAGTCGGTAATAAGGATAAATTAAAGGACTCCACCAGCGATAGAAACTCTGCACTTAGACTGTTAGAGGTGCAGCAGACATGAATATTAAAATCACCTAAGATTAAAAACATATCATATCTGGGTAGGATTATTGATAGGAGTTCTGAAAATTCAGTTATAAATCCAAAAGAGGATTTGGGGGGTCTGTAGACTAGAAGGCACAGACACTGGGTATTTCCTTTAAATACAAATGCAAGTACCTCAAAGGAGGAAAACAATCCTACATCAATGGCAGAGAGATTGATGTTATTTTTGAAGAAAACAGCTATTCCACCTCCCCTTCCCAAAAGTCTAGGTTGATGAAAAAAAGAGTAGCCGGGAGGAGAGGCTTCAATTAGAGGAGTAAAATCCTCAGGTTGCATCCATGACTCTGTAATCATAAAAATATCCAGATTCTGAGCTAAAATGAAATCATTGCATATAAATGACTTGTTTGACAGAGATCTCACATTGAGTAGCCCTGTCTTGAATGTATTAAGCACTTTGGTGTGGGGTGTCGGAGGAGACGTAGGCTGGCAGGGAATGTGAATGAGATTTGATGGTGTGACCATGCGGGGAGAGTAACAGCTTACTGAGCATCCGGACCTTCTGTAGCTGGTCACAACAGGAATAGAACTTTTGACAACACATGCAGCACCACCGGGACCCTCACTGTTAAAAGGTGGGCTTTTCTGAGAAGTGTGATAGGGATCATGCTGAGGTGTCTGTCAAAGAGAATGAAAAGCTATAAAATGGATGAAATTAGAAACCAGTTGCTTGGTTCCTTTTTTTATTTGGTTGGAGGCCGTCCACTTTGTAGAGGTCCTGCTTAGTCCAGAAATAGTCAAAGTTACTGATAAAATTATATCCTGCAGCCAGACAGAAATTTTGCAGCCACTGGTGGAGGCTAAAAAGACGGCTAAAACGTTCAATGCTCTTAGAGAGTGTAGGAATAGGGCCAGACAATACACACGTTTTTCCCAGACTCTCGATTGTGCAGCATAAGGATTCAATGTCCAGGTGTAGTTTGGCCGATCGTCTTGACATGACATCATTAGTTCCGGCATGTATTATTAAAGTGTGGACTGAGGGGTGAAGGTCGATAAGCGTTGGAGCAAGTTCATAAAATCCTCAACTTTTCCACCGCTGAGACAATATGTGATGGCAGATGGGAGTTTAACAAACCTTACGATAGAGTCGCCCAGCACCAGGATTTGAGGCGCAGAGCTTCTCTCGTCTGTGTAAACGGCAAGGTTGTAAGAGAGTTTGCAGATTACCGGAGTTGCAGACCTCGGTGATGCCAGGGGCGGTGGCACTGCAGCGGGGGCAGTGGCACTGACAGCTGGGGGTGAGATACGGGCAGATGAGGTGGTAGCAGGCCTAGCTACGCTAGGAGAAAGACGGCGTCGCTTACGCCGATGACAAACAACTTCGGGGGTTGAAGCGAAGGAGTCTGTGGAGGAGCCGGACGAAGAGCTGGGGCCCGGGCGCTTCCGTGAATGATGCCGCGGACTCCTATGCCGTCCCTCTGGTATGCCCGGGATAGGGAGGGAGGGCATGCTATCCGATAACTCATGGAGCGGCGCATAGAAGTTGGAACATGGTAAATCGTCTGAGGAGTCATGATCACCAGATCCATATGGGTCAAAGAGATTCTCCGGTGATTCCCATTTTGATGTTTTCTTTTTACCACTGCGGCCCAGGAGTCTTCTTCTTCTCCGAGAGCCAGTGGGAGACTAGCAGCATGTGGAGCTCCACTGCCCGGCAGTCCCAAGGAGGCCAGGCGGTCAAAGAGCAGTGACTGCCGTTGAAGGAGATCATTTATGAGAGTTGAAATGGAGGAGAGCTCCGTCTTAATGTTGGATATTTCATCTGATACGACCATTGTTGATGGACGCCGAGTTTTTCCATGTGTCTCAAAGGCCTGGCTGGTGTGCTCTCCAGGAAGCAGGTGAGTAACAGATGAGCTCTGACACCCAGCTTACTGCAAGGGAATTTCAATACAACGCCTGCAGTGTAAAACCAAGTCAGTTCAACTTCATCAATCTAATAGAATTCACGCTCGTTGGATCAGCCTGTGATTTCAATTTTTGACTTGTTGATTTTGTCCACACGTAGGCGGGTATTTGTTAAAACTGAGGTTTTTCTGTGCTGTCACTTTTGTTTACATGAGATTAGTGCGAAAGCAGACGTAACCACCTAGTGCTGGTCTTAACGTTGCTAACTGGACTTTTTACATTCTTACACACAGTTACTCTCTCACTATGTTGACGAGCAGAGATGCCAGAATGGACTACTTTGTAAATGAAATGGTCATTGCAGAGGTGAGAAAATGTAAGCATGTCATGGACATTGTTTTTGACTTAAATCAATCAATCAATCAATCATTATTTGTATAGCGCCAATTCTTAACAAGTGCTATCTGGAGACGCTTCACAAAAGAGCATATGGGTTAATATGCAGGCCGACACAGTCTGATGGTGGAGGCTGGGCGGTTGTTGACACGGTCCAATGGCATGCTCATGACAGCCGTAAAAGTGAGTTTTGCGTTTTCATGTGGACAAAGATGTTTTTGAGAACGTGTGTGTGTGGACAGGATTATTTTTTTAAACGGAGGAGGAAAACCTCCGTTTTAAAAAATACCCGCCTAAGTGTGGACAAGGCCTTAGGTTGCAGAATCTCCCTTTAAATCTCCGCCACAATGCTGCACGAGTCCTCTTGGCTGAGTTTCCTTGTAGAAATGATGATTAGGATCCAGCTGTTGGCAGCTGCTGCGAGCCTCAAGATCCTAAACAGATGTGTCGCCAAAGGCTTCAGAGTTAAGTACTTACGTTGAAAATCTCCTAAATCCCTTATTTATGAGCACTTAAAAAGCACACAACTCAACCAGAAAGATTAATCTTAAATGAACAAGTTAGTTATTTCAGTTTAAATTGTCTTTAATGTGTACAAAAAAATCACAGTTTTCAGGTCGTAATGCAATGATAACAAGTTTTCTTTCACACTAATCTCCAGGAACCACTTCCTACTCAATGATGTGGATC